>CM062817.1:1502787080-1503387080 GCA_031772625.1 Pinus tabuliformis | reverse complement strand
ATATTATTAATTATAATATTATTATTATTATAGTGTTATAATAATAGTACATATTATGATTAATGTGTAGGGTGTTTAAATTATGTTAATTATTTAGGGGATAAGTTATTATAATGAAGTTATTAGTATTATTATTATTATTATAAATGAAATATTGTTATTAATCAATTAAATAAACAAATGCATAAAATTGTTATTTAGGGTAAGGAAACAAGGAAAGGAAAGGAGAAGGAAACATAGCAAAGGAAAGAGTTAGGGGGAGAAGAGTGAGAGGAAGGTTTATGAGAGATAATGGATAATGAGTTTTCATGACTGACTAAGTTTGAACTTGTCTTCTTGGTTGAAATTGTTGGGGTTCTTCTCAATTTCGATGGCTTCCCTATGGAGGCGGGTAATGTGGTAAGGAACATATGCAAGAATCTTAGACTTGTTAAAGAGAATGAGATGCTTGCTGCTATGAGAGTGTTTGGTAAGCCCAGGAAGCCCTCCACTCCATCAAACTCAGAAATCTCAAGGGACTCACTCTTAAAATTGATCTGGCAAAGGCCTTTGACAAAGTAAATTGGTTATACATCAAGATGATTATTACTCATTTGGGGTTTCCCCCAGCACTCATCAGCTGGATCATGGGATGCATCTCCTCTGTCTCTTTTGCTATTCTCATAAATGGTTCGGCATCGCCCTCCTTCAATATTGATAGGGGGATCAGGCAGGGATGCCCTTTATCACCACTTCTTTTCTTACTAGTCATGGAAGGACTGAGCAGACTTATAGCTACAGAAAAAAGAAGGGGGGGCCTACAAGGCCTAAAAATCATGGAACAATTCTACCTGACACATCTACTTTTTGTAGATGACATATTAATCTTCCTGAATGGCAGTGTCCGGGACTCGACTTCTTTGAATGAGATTCTAAACCTTTTCTGCAGAGCCACGGGAATGGAGATCAACAGAGAAAAATCCACCATCTCTCTATCTGAATGCACCCTACAGGAATCTCAGTTGGCCACTCAATATTTTCCCTTTTGTTAGCTACCTATACCAATAGGTTTCATATTTCATGATTGGCAAGAAAGTTCCAAATATGCTCTGCTTTGATGATGCAAAGATCCCATATTTCCAAGAGAAGACACTGTGTGTATATAGCTTGATGTTGTCCCAATTTTGATGGATGGTCCAAAAGCCTAATCTGGACCATGCCATGTTTCAATTTTTTGTTGTAGAATAGAGAAAGAAGTCTGTACAAACTGTATTATCTTGGCAGACCAGTAGCTTAGGTAGAGAATTAAGGTTACCAACTGCTTAATCTGGGACCTTGGAAGCAATAAGGGTAGTTCTAGATAGAAAATCAAAAGAAAAAGCCAAGAGAAAAGAAAAGGCAAATAAGGGTCTGCAAGTCTAAGTGCACCCTCCAAGAAGTAACAAAAAATGCTAGGAAATAGATGGGTAGGCAGTTGGGGTTGCAGAAGTGTCATTCCTTTCTAGTTGAGTGTTTGATAAACTGTTTACAAAGGAATAACAATGGATTGAGAAGGTCCTCTTCTCCATTATGATGCAGCAAAGCAAAGGAGCATGTCTAACTTCCCAGTTTCCCCTTTCACTCTCACTACTAACATCCCCTCATCAGTTGAGATTCATGGAAGAATTTGAGGTTTCATGGTGGTTCTTATTCCTTTATAAGCCACATTTCTTGTCTAAAATTCTTTTCATTTTGATCTACTCCCTAAGCTAAGTTATCTTCACATAAACTTAGTGATTTCATCCCTCATCCACTTCTTCCATCCATATTAACCCTTAACTTCTATTATCTAAAGTCCCTTATGTTTCCCTTCCCCCTACTATTATAACACCAAGGTGTATAAATCCCCCAGCATTGTATAAATATCCTCCCCTTAGCACTATAGCTAAATAAGTTAGTTGAGGGAGACATTAGTCCATCAGGGGCTATGGTCAACCCTGTCATGGGATTGCTCTGACCTCTGGTTGGAGTAATAACCACCCCCTAAGCCATCCCCTCACCTCTGCCCAAGTAATTCCACAAAAACCCCTTCCCTCTGCTTAAAATCCACTTATTAACCCTTTTTTCCCCGCATATTAACCCCTACCCCCAAAAAACCCACAAATAACCCTAAACCTAAGGTTCTCCGCCCAGATTATTAAATCGAATATTTTAATATGCTGGCAGGCCCCCCCCAACCTGCACGATCCGTCGGAAGGCCCGCCAGCCGTCGATCGTCTGCCACCCACGATCCAACGGTGGGCGGGTATTTTTAGATCTGGAGCTGCCGACCTTTAACGTCCGGGGAAAGGCGGTATTGGGCGCCGTACCCGGGACGCGTGGCAGGCGGCGGGGTTGTTCGGAGCCCCCCTCCCCGATACCGCCTTTCCCCAAAGGTGGTGCGGGGAAACCGCTTACCACCATCCCGTTACCACCTCCCCCTTACGTCATGCATACGTCATCATGACGTAGCACCCTTCCCCGCCCCCGCGCCGTGTGGCCCTCCACGTAGTCCTGCCACCTTATCCACCCGCCACCGTGTCCTGCCACCCTGGCCTACACCTCAGCAGCCACGTCACCCCCGTACCCGGGCCCGCCATGACGTCATGCTGACGTCATCGGCGGAAAGGCGCCAATTACCTATTTTTTCCGAATTTGTCGTTAAAGTCACAGTTTGAGCCGTTTTTATGTAAGAAGACATAGCCGTTGCAGTTGGTTCACTGCCAAAAGCGCCTCCGGACCTCCAAATTCAAATTTGCAATCGTACCAACTCATCAATTCAGCCTTCACGGTTCGGCCCGCAGGCTTTCTAGGCGTTTCTATCCAGGTATTCACCGTAATTCCCCATTTTCGCCCATGCATACCATTTATCTGTAAATTCACCATTAAAACACCTGTCAAAATTCCGCAATTAAGCATAGTCTGCTACCTAAAAGTGAGCCAAGCTAACCTGCTTACCCCCAGAACTATAAATTCAACACTGAAGCAGTCAGTTCACGGGCCAAAGCTGTGAATTCATACTCGAGGTGCCCGGCATTGTTCCCTTTTGCCGGGTGTAGACCAGCAACAGTTTTTTACCAAAGTAGACCTCACATACCCTCTACAATTTACCCCTAGCAATTCACAATCCCTGTGAATCTACTAAAAACTGCAGAAGCAAGCTTGCCAAGCCTGCCTTTTCCACTGTGAAGAACATTTCAAACATTGTCTACAGTTGGCCTATCATTTGAGCTCTTAAGAGGTTTGAAAACCATTGCATTCATCTTATTCAAAATCAAATCATACAATGGCTGCCCCTGCACCCACAGCTCTCAGTGTTGCTCCATTAAATCCACCTAATAAAGACCTGCAGTCCTTGCCTCTTGCTGACCAGGACTACCTTATTGAAGACTATGTGGGAAACAGGGACTTTCTGCAGACCTTCAGGCAGTTGAGAGAGGACTACCTGAATGGTCATGATACATATGGCATATGGGAGTCCAACCTGCCATACTATTGTCTCCCCTCTGTAAATGTGTTTCCTGAAATCATTCGCCTATGTGCTGAAAACTATGATGTGCAGCACAGAGCCATCAGCACCCCATCTGGGAGGATCCTCTTCTACATTAATCTGGAGTCCATCAACAAAATGCTACATTTTGATCAGACAGAGCTGCTAATCCCATTCTCCATGAACTATCTGCTGGACACTGGTGCCAAGATGACCAGTGAGGAAATTCAAAAGGTCACCAGGACATTCATGAGACCTGAGTGCCAGCCTGCAGGACCACCTCCTTATTTAGATGTCCACTTCACTGAAGTAGGCAGATTACTCCTGGACATGATTGCTTATGTGCTGGGATACAGAACCAACGAACATGTGGATGAGACAATGCTAGTATTACTAGCTGTTTACAGCCCAGGCCAACCCCCTGCCCGCAAATATAACTTTGCCAAGTTCATTGCTAACAAAATCCATGATCAGTTGGGTGCAGTGGATAGGCAGGGGGTCTTCAAGTACTCGGCCTATATCTATCACCTCTTTATGTACTATCAGTCTGAGGCTTTTCCATGCTATATCAAAAAGCTGGATTATAGAGGGGAAAGAAGATCTGGACAGCTTAGCCTCAGCCGACTTCGACACCCACCAAATCATCAATTTCTGACTATTTTTGACAGCTAAAGCAATAAAAAGTTACTACAGCTTTTACTTTCTCAGCTACCAAGCTCCAGGAGTTGGCATAACATTTATGAGCCATTAACTCCTTTTCTTGATATTTTTACATGTAAATTTTGTATAAATACTCCCCTTAGTAACGCATAAGGGGTTGGTGATTTTTGACTCCAAGGAGAATCTATTGTATACTTTCAGTTTTATCTAATACAGAGGGCTGGACCAGCTCAGTGATTTCCTGAAGTATTTGATGTATGGATGATGCTAGATGTGCTGATGCAGAATTCCTGTGCTGTCTGATGAAATAACAAGTTTTCCTCAATCTCTGTTTCTTGTCTTCTTGTGTTTATCAAACCATACTTATGTTGTACTAAGCTAGCAGTGAAGAAAAAGAATAGTACAGGATTTGTTTTATTACACCTTGTGCTCAATTTTTACTGCTGTGAATGTTAATCTTCAGAATTAACGATATACATGAATTCTTAACTGCTCATGTGTCTATTAATTCTATATGTGTCAATGTTAACTAGAAATTCTTCATTGCTTCTAGATTGATATTCCTACCATTTTTCTTTAGCAGTTTTCTGTGAGATTCTTAATTGCCTTACATAAACTGGATACACCCACTTAATAACTATTATGAACGTTTTTCCTCAGACACAAATCTGGCTCTGCAGCATCACTAAGGTATCACACAGTATCAGACAAACTAAAGGACCACTGACTCCATGCCCAAAGGACTAAGACATGCTAGTAAGTACCTATATATATTAACTGGAATCATCACCAAACACATTTCAAAAACAACACCTTGAACATCATAGCTAGCCTAAAATACTATCAAAACAGAGCTAAACTTTAAAGAGAGAGCCCTCTCTGATTACAGCTTGGCTAGAGGCTGCAATCCAAAGACTGGTTAGTGGTTACCCCGGCCGTATTCCCTTGGGAGTCATAGGGAACAACCTGGGTGTTAACATAAATGGCGACTCCACTGGGGACTGAGCATACTGTTTTTCAACTGTTTTCTGCCAAGACAGTGGTTTTAAAATCTTGAGCAGTCCCTTAAAACAGTCCTAAAAAAAAAAAATATCTTAAAAATACCAAAAAGAAGTTCAGAAGCTGGCTCCTAAAAGGGAAACTAGGCACACTAGGTCAAACCCTGACCCAAATCCACCAGCAGTTTTTGAAAATCCAAATACAATTCCCAAAATAATTAGGAAGCAGCAAAGGCAGGAAAATCCTAGTGATTTGAGTCCTGAGACAGCTCACCCTGAACCAGTTCCAACTCCTATCAAGGTTCTGTTTCGGTCAACTCCTGTCTCCCCCAGTTCACCATCAACATCTCAAAGCCCTCCTTTCACATCTTCACCCACTGCACAAATCCCCTTGACCAACACTCTAGGTGCTGCTACACCTGTTACCCCAGTGGTACACATCGTTCCTTTTATCCCAGTTGCTCCTGTGAATCCCCCAAACCTTGTGAATATGGCTAACAGATATGCACCCTTGCAGTTACCAGCTAATGCTGCAGCTCTACCCCAAGACTACCAAACTAAAATCTCATATTTTGACCCCACTGGCCCTTTTACAGCTATTCAGCATGCCAAAAGGATGCAAGACCATTTTGAGACCTATGAAATAGATGATGACAGTGTGAGAATGAGGATGTTTGTTCAAAGTCTGACTGGGGATGTAAGAACTTGGTTCAGATCCCTGAATGAAAATTCCATCACAACTCCTGATGAGCTGTATCAAGCCTTTACTAACAGATGGGAAAAAAAGAAAGATCCTCTGCACATACTTGGCGAATATGACACTATCAAAAGAGGTCCCCAAGAGACTGTTTTGGAGTATTGTGCAAGATTCAACAATGTATATAACGCAATCCCACAAAATTTAAGACCTCCCCCTGATTTGGCCTTATACAAATTTCCTGATGGTTTTGATCCTGATATGGCCTACCAGTTGAAGGAGAGAGCTCCTGAAACCCTTGCAGATGCCCAAAAGGTTGTTGTCACAGTGGAAGCTAACCTGATTGCCAAAAGAAACAGAGCAAGGTTGGAAAAGAGAACCACCTTCAAAGAAGAACCCTCAGCCTTTGATCAAAAACTGGATGCAATACTCACTGGTATGAAGAGATTGGGAGATAGAGTGGAATCAGTTGAGAGAAAGTCATCATGGGAAGCACCACAAAACAACCCTTCTAGGAATCCAAATTTTAGGAGAACTCAAAATCCAAATGTTGGCAAGGGTCAGACATAAGACCCCCTTTCCAAGAGAATTATGCTGAGACTTCCACAATAAGTGAACCCAATGAAGATCCCCACATTAATCTAATGGGTTTGGATGGTGAAAGTCAAGTTTTTTTAACACAAGAAGATCATGAAAATGATGAAATCAAGCTGTTCCAAACCAATTCAGGTGAGTCATTTGACTTTAAGCAGGGCTATGACACAGCTGTTTATGAAGTCCATAAACAATACAAGCTAAGGAGTAGAACTGTAAATGTAACTCAGCCTGAAAAGACAAAGGACAGCCAGCAGCCCAAAAGAGCCATTGTCACAGAACCAAGTAACAAAACTGGTCCAAATATAGATGAGGTAACCGTTGAGGAAATAGCTGAAACCTTTTCCTCAAAACAGCAGCCAGTAGATCCCTCATCCTTGCAGCCTAACCCAAGTATTATTCCCCAAGAGATAAGCAACAAGGATAGGTCTCAAGCTCAATATCAAGACAACAATCAAGAAGAAGACCTAGTGAACAAGGAAAAGCCTGTCATCCACAACACAAAGACTCAACCTGATAAACCTTTTGACTTAGAGGCTGAAATTGGGAAATTAAAGATAGCAATTCCTCTCTCGGAATTGGCCAAACACAGCATCTACAAACAACAAATCAGGAAATCCCTCCAACTTACTAGCAACAAAGATGATGTTAATGTGTTGGATGATACCCCAGAGCTACTTTTCGGTCCAGAGGTGGATGGAAAGATAGCAGGTGTAGGCATTTTACCTTTCTATGTCAGCCTGCATGTTCATGACAAGATATTACACAATGCAATGTTTGACTCGGGTGCCTCTCACAACCTGATGCCAAAATCAGTCATGGAAAGACTAAACCTGGATATTACAAGACCATACAAGGACCTGTTCTCCTTTGATTCCAGCCAAGTCAAGTGCTTAGGCCTAATAAAAGATCTATGTGTGTCTCTTGTTCAGTACCCAAACAAAGCAATTCTAATGGATGTTGTAGTTGCTGACATCCCACCCAAGTATGGGATGTTGTTATCAAGGTCATGGGGGGCTAAACTTCAAGGTTCCCTGCAGTTAGATATGTCATATGCCACCATCACTGTTTTTGGGCAACCAAAGAGATTATACAGAGAAACATTAATGAAATACATGGTCAGCAGTGAAGAAAAGCCTCAAAAATTTCCCATATATGCTGTCCATTCAGACATAGACTCATACATTCTCTTCAATGATAATACAACTCTCTCAGATAATGAGGTTGAACCCAAGACACTCATACAAGAGGAAGACACTAATGAGCAAACTGCTACCCAAGAAACAATGATTAAGCAAACATTAAACACAGCTGCTGCTCAAGAAAGCGAACAGGTTCCATCAAGTGAGGAGACTGCCCTAGAAAACAAACCAGATGGCAAACCAGAGCTTCAACTTACAATTCCAGCACACAAGGGGGTCATTAAGTTCTCCCTGGAACAAGAGATCCTATGGTTCCTTGAATTCGATGGGTCAGTCAACAAATTAGGGGCAGGAGCTGGAGTTTGGATACACAATAAACAAGACAGTCATGCAGAAGGCCGAGCCTATAGACTGAATTTCAAGTGTACTAATAATATGGCAGAGTATGAAGCTCTTTTACTAGGCCTCAAGCTAGTAAAGTTCTTACAAGCCACAAAAATCTCAATTATGGGGGATTCAGATTTAGTCATCCAACAAGTAAAGGGAAATTTTGTCACCAATGACAAGAGACTGAGGTCTTATAGGTCTGCTGTGGCTGAAATACTAAGCTTCTTCTCTGAATTCCAAATCACCAAAATTTCTAGGACCCATAATCTTCACGCTCATAGTTTAGCCACATTTGCAAGTACCTGCAAGCTGCCTTTTGAGCCCCATCATTGCTTTACAGCTGAGGTAAAGCACAGACCTTCTGTCCCAAACAATGTCAAAGACTGGCAGGTATTTGAAGATGATGCACAAATAAACAACTTCTTGACTTTGCAACAAGAATTTGCAGGACTAAATATTGACACTGAAAGAGCAAGTCAATCACAAATACTTGAAAGAGCAAGTCAATCACAAATACAGTTTGAACAGACTAACCACCCAATATCACCCAAAACAGCAAAACAAATGCTAAATCCAACCATTTTCAACAAGGAGAACATACAAGAAATTCAACAAATTAGTTATGAGGAGACAGCCGAAGATGAGGCTGAAGTGATACAATTGAAGGACAATTTTCTTCCAACAGGCTTAGCTCCTTTAGAAGACATTTTCGACTCCAATGATGTTCCCAACAAACCAAAAATGCAGCCCCTCAACACTGCCATAGAAGAATGTAACGTTGGGACTGCTGAACAACCCAAAATAATAAAATTGTCTACTTCCTTACCTCCTGACCAAAAGCCTAAATACATTGACCTCTTCAAAGAGTTTCAAGATGTCTTTGCATGGGGTTATGAGGATTTAAAATCCTATGACACCTCTGTTATCCAGCATACTATCCCTCTCAAGCCCAATCAAAAGCCATTCAAACAGAAATTGAGAAGGATCAATCCCATGCTTCTCCCGTCAATTGAAAAGGAACTGCAAAATATGTTCAAAGCTGGCATCATAGCACCAATCAGGTTTTCTGATTGGATTTCAAATTTGGTACCCACAAGAAAGAAAACTGGTGAAATAAGGCTTTGTGTGGATCTTAGGAACTTGAATCAAGTATCCTTGAAAGACAATTACCCCTTACCCAAGATGGATCACATCTTGCAGAGAGTAGTGGGGGCCTCAAGAATTTCTCTACTTGATGGATTCTTAGGTTTCAACCAGATCTTAGTTCATCCTGATGATCAGGACAAAACAGCATTTACAACCCCATGGGGAACCTTCAAATATGTGAAAATGCCTTTTGGATTGAAGAATGCAGGGGCAACATTTCAAAGAGCAATGGATATTGCTTTTGCCAAAGAGATTCATGACTTCCTTGTCATTTATTTGGATGACCTCACACCTTTCTCAAAATCAGACCAAGAACATTTGAAACATTTGAGACTGATCTTCCTAACATGTAGGAAATATGGAATTTCCTTAAATCCTAAGAAATCCCTGTTTGGTTTAGAGGAAGGAAAACTGTTGGGCCACATCATTTCTAAAGATGGCATAAGAATTGACCCAGATAGAATCCAGGCCATCTTACAAATGCCTCACCCAAGAAATATAAAGGAATTACAAGCCTTTTTGGGTAAAATCAACTTCCTGAGGAGATTTATCCCAAATCTGGCCGAATTGAGCAGGTTACTGAATAACATGTTAAAAAAGGATTCAAAAGTAAAATGGACGACAGAGGCAAGTCAAGCCTTTGAAGGAATAAAATTGGCCCTCACCCAAACTCCAGTCCTAACAAATCCACAATTTGATAGGGAATTTATCATATTTTCCTTTGCTTCCCAGCACACAATTGCTGCTGTCTTATTACAGAAAGATGACCAAGGAAATGAGAAACCCATTGCTTTCTTTAGTAAAGCTCTTAGAGATGCGCCCCTGAAATACCAGATTATGGAAAAGCAAGCATATGCCTTGGTCAAAGCTATTAAAGACTTTAGGATCTACATCCTATACTCCCATGTTATAGCCTATGTACCAAGCTCAATTGTCAAAGACATACTTACTCAAGAGAATTTAGAGGGCAGAAGAGGAAAATGGATTGCAAATATTTTAGAATTTGACATTGAAATAAAACCTACCAAACTGATAAAAGGACAAGGTCTGGCTAAATTAATGTCTGAAACAAATTTCCAAGCCTTGGACATCAACCAACTGGACAGTGAACCGGAGCTGGCGACTCCAAAGATCAATGTAGCCTTTGAACAATCCCCCTGGTATTCGGATATTTGTTATGTGTTACAAAACCTGTGTGCTCCCCCAGGGCTGTCCAAAACTAAATGTAGGTTCCTAAAAATGAAAGCTTCTAAATTCTGTGTTATGGATGGAAATTTACTTTGGAAAAACCATGAAGGGATATTGTTAAACTGCCTAATTGAAAATGAAACTAACAATATTATAAAAGAATTTCATGCAGGTGACTGTGGTGGACACTTGTACTGGAAGTCCACTGTGGATAAAATACTGAGGGTTGGTCACTACTGGCCCA
Source organism: Pinus tabuliformis (assembly GCA_031772625.1). NCBI lineage: Eukaryota > Viridiplantae > Streptophyta > Pinopsida > Pinales > Pinaceae > Pinus > Pinus tabuliformis. The sequence continues at coordinate 1,503,376,537 of CM062817.1, read as the reverse complement.
CCATGTTCTCTGATGTCAAGAAATTCACCACCTCATGTCATAAATGTCAAGTGTTTGAGGGAAAGAGACAGTTACTGCCACTTCCCTTAAGGCCTATTGTAACAAAGAGACCTTTTCAACAATGGGGCTTGGATTTCATTGGGGAGATTCACCCTTCATCTTCAGGCCAACATAGATGGATTCTAACAGCTACAGACTACTTCACTAAGTGGATTGAAGCCGTTCCATGCAGACAAGAAAATGATTCAACAATCATTCAGTTTTTGGAGAATAACATATTGGCTAGATTTGGTTGTCCTGACAAGATAATAACAGACAATGCTGCTGCTTTCAGATCCAAGAAGATGGTGAATTTCTGCCACAAATTTCACATTACCTTGGGTCATTCTACTGCATATTATCCCCAAGGAAATGGCCTTGCTGAATCATCAAATAAAAGCCTGGTAAACATCATAAAGAAAGTGCTAGAAGAAAACAAAAAGAATTGGCATAAGAAGCTTGTGAATGCCTTATGGGCAGATAGACTAACAACCAAGAGATCAATTGGGACCAGCCCATATGAGTTAGTCTATGGATTAGAAGCTAAATTCCCTTCATCACTAGGGATTCCTGTCATGAAACTTCTTCAAGAAAGTCAAGCTGAACCAAATGATATGCAGAGAAGGATTAATCAGATAATATGTTTGCAGCAAACTAGGGATCAGGTGTACAACAGAGTTCAAATTCTACAAGAAAAGCTAAAAAAGGCCTTTGACAGAAGAACCAAGGCTGAAGATTTCAACATTGGAGACAAAGTCCTCAAGTGGGATTCAAGAAGAGAGGATAAAGGAAAACATGGAAAATTTGATTCCCTTTGGAGAGGACCATTTGTTGTCCAAGCAGTACAAGGAAACAATACCTATTTCCTTAAAAGTCTTAATGAAACTGATTTGGATGAAGGTCCTGTGAATGGCAGGATGCTGAAGCACTATTTTGACCACTACCCATAAGTGCAGCCTGAGTTTCCATTGTACATATCCAGGTGTATATATTGCTGTCTTTAAAAAATATGTAAAAATGCAGTTTCTCAAGTGTTATAAGGTATCAGCAAAAGGCAAATAAGTTCAGACATTTACCATGATGGGAAGAGCACAATTTTGGCATTTCAAAGCAGCATACTTCAAGTTTTGGTAAAAGCAGTCAAGGGCCAAGGCATTCTGACCTGTTGTTCTTGGTCTTTCAAATGGAAAAACCATCCCCATGTGGAGCCACTGTTAGCTACTTATACCAATAGGTTTCATATTTCATGATTGGCAAAGAAAATTCCAAATATGCTCTGCTTTGATGATGCAAAGATCCCATATTTCCAAGAGAAGACATTGTGTGTATATAGCTTGATGTTGTCCCAATTTTGATGGATGGTCCAAAAGCCTAATCTGGACCATGCCATGTTTCAATTTTTTGTTGTAGAATAGAGAAAGCAGTCTGTCCAAACTGTATTATCTTGGCAGACCAGTAGCTTAGGTAGAGAATTAAGGTTACCAACTGCTTAATCTGGGACCTTGGAAGCAATAGGGGTAGTTCTAGATAGAAAATCAAAAGAAAAAGCCAAGAGAAAAGAAAAGGCAAATAAGGGTCTGCAAGTCTAAGTGCACCCTCCAAGAAGTAACAAAAAATGCTAGGAAATAGATGGGTAGGCAGTTGGGGTTGCAGAAGTGTCATTCCTTTCTAGTTGAGTGTTTGATAAACTGTTTACAAAGGAATAACAGTGGATTGAGAAGGTCCTCTTCTCCATTATGATGCAGCAAAGCAAAGGAGCATGTCTAACTTTCCAGTTTCCCCTTTCACTCTCACTACTAACATCCCCTCATCAGTTGAGATTCATGGAAGAATTTGAGGTTTCATGGTGGTTCTTATTCCTTTATAAGCCACATTTCTTGTCTAAAATTCTTTTCATTTTGATCTACTCCCTAAGCTAAGTTATCTTCACATAAACTTAGTGATTTCATCCCTCATCCACTTCTTCCATCCATATTAACCCTTAACTCCTATTATCTAAAGTCCCTTATGTTTCCCTTCCCCCTACTATTATAACACCAAGGTGTATAAATCCCCCAGCATTGTATAAATATCTCCCCTTAGCACTATAGCTAAATAAGTTAGTTGAGGGAGACATTAGTCCATCAGGGGCTTTGGTCAACCCTGTCATGAGATTGCTCTGACCTCTGGTTGGAGTAATAACCACCCCCTAAGCCATCCCCTCACCTCTGCCCAAGTAATTCCACAAAAACCCCTTCCCTCTGCTTAAAATCCACTTATTAACCCTTTTTTCCCCGCATATTAACCCCTACCCCCAAAAAACCCACAAATAACCCTAAACCTAAGGTTCTCCGCCCAGATTATTAAATCGAATATTTTAATATGCTGGCGGGCCCCCCCCAACCTGCACGATCCGTCGGAAGGCCTGCCAGCCGTCGATCGCCTGCCCCCCACGATCCAACGGTGGGCGAGTATTTTTAGATCTGGAGCTGCCGACCTTTAACGTCCGGGGAAAGGCAGTATTGGGCGCCGTACCCGGGACGCGTGGTAGGCAGCGGGGTTGTTCAGAGCCCCCCTCCCCGATACCGCCTTTCCCCAAAGGTGGTGCGGGGAAACCGCTTACCACCATCCCGTTACCACCTCCCCCTTACGTCATGCATACGTCATCATGACGTAGCACCCTTCCCCGCCCCCGCGCCGTGTGGCCCTCCACGTAGTCCTGCCACCTTATCCACCCGCCACCGTGTCCTGCCACCCTGGCCTACACCTCAGCAGCCACGTCACCCCCGTACCCGGGCCCGCCATGACGTCATGCTGACGTCATCGGCGGAAAGGCGCCAATTACCTATTTTTTCCGAATTTGTCGTTAAAGTCACGGTTTGAGCCGTTTTTATGTCATTTTCGCGCAAAAGAAGACATAGCCGTTGCAGCTGGTTCACTGCCAAAGCGCCTCCGGACCTCCAAATTCAAATTTGCAACCGTACCAACTCATCAATTCAGCCTTCACGGTTCGGCCCGCAGGCTTTCTAGGCGTTTCTATCCAGGTATTCACCGTAATTCCCCATTTTCGCCCATGCATACCATTTATCTGTAAATTCACCATTAAAACACCTGTCAAAATTCCGCAATTAAGCATAGTCTGCTACCTAAAAGTGAGCCAAGCTAACCTGCTTACCCCCAGAACTATAAATTCAACACTGAAACAGTCAGTTCACGGGCCAAAGCTGTGAATTCATACTCAAGGTGCCCGGCATTGTTCCCTTTTGCCGGGTGTAGACCAGCAGCAGTTTTTTACCAAAGTAAACCTCACATACCCTCTGCAATTTACCCCTAGCAATTCACAATCCCTGTGAATCTACTAAAAACTGCAGAAGCAAGCTTGCCAAGCCTGCCTTTTCCACTGTGAAGAACATTTCAGACATTGTCTACAGTTGGCCTATCATTTGAGCTCTTAAGAGGTTTGCAAACCATTGCATTCATCTTATTCAAAATCAAATCATACAATGGCTGCCCCTGCATCCACAGCTCTCAGTGTTGCTCCATTAAATCCACCCAATAAAGACCTGCAGTCCTTGCCTCTTGCTGACCAGGACTACCTTATTGAAGACTATGTGGGAAACAGGGACTTTCTGCAGACCTTCAGGCAGTTGAGAGAGGACTACCTGAATGGTCATGATACATATGGCATATGGGAGTCCAACCTTCCATACTATTGTCTCCCCTCTGTAAATGTGTTTCCTGAAATCATTCGCCTATGTGCTGAAAACTATGATGTGCAGCACAGAGCCATCAGCACCCCATCTGGGAGGATCCTCTTCTACATTAATCCGGAGTCCATCAACAAAATGCTACATTTTGATCAGACAGAGCTGCTAATCCCATTCTCCATGAACTATCTGCTGGACACTGGTGCCAAGATGACCAGTGAGGAAATTCAAAAGGTCACCAGGACATTCATGAGACCTGAGTGCCAGCCTGCAGGACCACCTCCTTATTTAGATGTCCACTTCACTGAAGTAGGCAGATTACTCCTGGACATGATTGCTTATGTGCTGGGATACAGAACCAGCGAACATGTGGATGAGACAATGCTAGTATTACTAGCTGTTTACAGCCCAGGCCAACCCCCTGCCCGCAAATATAACTTTGCCAAGTTCATTGCTAACAAAACCCATGATCAGTTGGGAGCAGTGGATAGGCAGGGGGTCTTCAAGTACTCGGCCTATATCTATCACCTCTTTATGTGCTATCAGTCTGAGGCTTTTCCATGCTATATCAAAAAGCTGGATTATAAAGGGGAAAGAAGATCTGTCATCTTCTGGACCTCTGTCTACCACAAAGTCACAAACTCACCCTATTCCTATTGTGAGTTTGTTGACCAATTTGTGTATCCAGTCTCTTGCCTATTGATGAGGTCCCCTCCTCCCAGAATGTCAACTGAGATACAGAAGGCTCTGCAGCTTTCCAAAAAATGTAAAATAGGTGATTGGTACCTATATGAGGATCACACAGTCATCAGAGTCTATGGCTGTGAGCTCTGTCCTTACAGACTCCCAAAGTATGTGCCCATGAGGATATTTGCCTTGGAATATTATAGGCAGTTGATTCAGTCTGACCTCACCCATTTCCACAGCTCCAGAAAGAAGGCCCACCTCAAGTTCAAACACCAGTTGGGCCCCTTCATCATGAATAAAAAAGAAGGATGGGAAGATGCTGACCTCATCCTCAAGGACAAATATAAACTATCATATAGTTTTCGGTGGGTCCCTTATGACCCTGAGGGCTTCATTACTGCCAGAAGAAACAAATACAGGCTTCTAGGTTATAGACATTGCCAATACCCACACATTGAAAGATATGCCAACCAGCAAGAATGGCAGCAGGGTACTCTAGTTGAAAAGCTAACTGAAGAAGAGATAATGCTAAAGAATATGAAGGAGCTTGAAAAAACCATTGAACTAGACTCTGTGCAGCAGGTACCTTTCAAGCGGCCTTATTCAACAGGAGAAGGGACCTCGGCCTCAAGGACTGCACCAGTCACACAAGCACCTTCCACAGCAGCACCAGCTGCAGACAAAGGCAAAGGGATAATGGGTGCAGAGGAGGAAACAGTGAAAGAAAAGCCTGCCCCTGCAAATGAGCAGCATCAAGAGCCCCAACAAGGGCAGCAAACAGAACAGCAGCAAGAGCAGACTGCCCCTCAACAAACGGAGCTACCAGCAGCTCCAGTAATGCAAACTCCACCTCCACAGACTGAGCCATTAACTGCTCCTAGTTTGCAGACCCCAGCACATGAAGAAAGGGGTATGAAAAGAGATAGAGAAGAGTCCACTCCAATTAGTGGATCCTCCCAACAACCAGGAGCCAAAAGGCAAAGGCTAGACTCCCCAGAGGTAGAAGACATCACTGAAGAATTCCTTGACAGCTCAAGGAAAAACAGGGAGGGCAGCCAGCACACAGGGACAAGCTCCTTTCAGCAGGAGCAAGGAATGCAACTTGGTTTGGAGGTGTCTTCCTCCTCCCAGCAGAGCAAGAAGCCCAAGAGCACTAAGGATTCTTTCAAACAAATAAAAGCTCAGAATGATCTGCTAAGGGCTGAGGTCTACAAGCAATTTATAGATGCAACACCAGCCCAGCAAGAAAGGCTAATGTCTGTGTATGACATTAAAGAGGAAAAAATAATCCTCAGTCACTTTAAGCCTACAATACCGCAGCCTAAGTCAGCTGCAGATTTTGTGAAGACAAGGGTGGAGGTCATGGCCAAAGACATCCATCCCATGGACCAAATAGAACTCCACAAGCAAGCTGGAGAAATGGTTTATGCAACCTTGGTGGAGAGGGCAACCATGGCCCATGAGCTGAAAGAATCCCTAAAAAACACCAATACACAGTTGGATTTTGAGAGAATGTCCTCCTTGGCCAAAGACAATAGAATAAAGTCTCTTGAGGACATCATCATTGATCTTGGACATGATCCCAGTGATCCAAAGGGTGTGAAGGCCCTTATGAAGAAGAAAGATGATGACCTGAATGCATTAAAGAAGAGGTTGAAGCTGCAGCCCACAGAGCACCCTCAAACCGCAAAGATTCAAAAGCAAAAACAGGTTGATGACCAATTAGACCTCATAATGCAGCAAGATCAGAGGATCATGGATTTGGAGAAAGAGTTCCTTCCTTACATAAACTGGATACACCCACTTAATAACTATTATGAACGTTTTTCCTCAGACACAAATCTGGCTCTGCAGCATCACTAAGGTATCACACAGTATCAGACAAACTAAAGGACCACTGACTCCATGCCCAATGGACTAAGACATGCTAGTAAGTACCTATATATATTAACTGGAATCATCACCAAACACATTTCAAAAACAACACCTTGAACATCATAGCTAGCCTAAAATACTATCAAAACAGAGCTAAACTTTAAAGAGAGAGCCCTCTCTAATTACAGCTTGGCTAGAGGCTGCAATCCAAAGACTGGTTAGTGGTTACCCCGGCCGTATTCCCTTGGGAGTCATAGGGAACAACCTGGGTGTTAACACCTTTCAGGCTACTGATTTGATGGGGGGATTAAAATATTTGGGCTTCAGACTAAAACCAGATGGTTACAAGATTGCAAACTGGACCTGGCTCATTACAAAAGTGGAGAAGAGAATTGGTTGTTGGTGTCACAAGTTCCTGTCTAGGGCAGGCAGACTTGTCCTTATCAAAATAGTCCTTGAAGCCACCCCGGTGTACTGGATGTCACTCGCCTGGATTCCTAGAGGAATACTTCACAGAATACAACAAATCTGTTGTAGATTCCTCTGGAATGGTAGTAAGGAGGGCAGACTGTTTGCCTGGGTTAAATGGACAAGAATTGCTACACCGAAGCAGTGGGGAGGCTGGGGACTTAAACTTCTTCCGGCTTTTGCTCAAGCCTTGGCAGCCAAACAGAGTTGGCTCCTCCTCAAACAAAACAGCCTCTGGGCTGAGGTTATTCAACATAAATACATCTGGCCGTTGACTATCATAGACTGGATCAGAAGCCCATCTTGGCACAGGAAAGGCATATCGGTGATTTGGAGAGCCATTCTAAATTCTATTTCTATCATTAAGGATGGCTTAATATGGAAGATTGGCAATGGAGCTTCTGTTCGTATTGGCATTGATCCTTGGATTGGATGTGGTAACTCACATATACTACCTGATGGACTGATTCAGCTCCTAAACAACAGAGGTATCAAGTATCTGGGACAGATTGGGGATCAGCATAATACCACTTTCCATACTCAAGCATGGCTGACTGATCCGCACTGGCACATTCCAGATGAATGGAGTAGAAGTTGGCATCTCTACCTACAGGCTCTCACAGAAACACATGTTAGATTACGGAATGCTGAAGATGAACTCATCTGGGCTCACTCAAAAACTGGGCAATACACACCGAAACAGGGGTATAACATAATCATAGCAGACAAGAAGCCGGAGATCACAAGAAGCTGGTGGATTAGCCTATGGAAATTACAAGCTCCTCCATGTACCAGGCTGTTGATGTGGAATATTTTAGAAGATAAGGTTCCCACGGGCTCCTATCTGAAAAGGCGGGCTTTCATGGGGCCTACCCGATGTGTACTCTGCCTCCAAGAAGAAGAAACAACCCAGCATATTTTTCTCACCTGCACTACCACCAGAAGCATATGGACTCAAGTCCTTAGATCTCTTAATATGACCAGAAACTGGCAGGGGGTTGATATTATTTCGGCTTGGGAGAACTGGTGGAGTACATCAGCTATCACAAAATCAAGAAACCTGCCTCTCCTCGTATCATGGTATATTTGGCTCAAAAGAAATAAAAAGATATTTGATGACACTTTGGTAAACTGGAATCTCCTCCCCCCACAGATTTGTGCAGCATACGAAGAGCTTCCAAATGATGACAGTCAAAAGAGACCAAGGATTATACATCAGGAACAGATCAACAAAGCTATCTCGTGGGCCTACTATGACGGGGCTGCCCAACAACACGGCTGTGGGGGCGGCATCTGCCTCTACCTTTCTGAAACACATTTCTACCAGATAAGCTTGGGACTGGGGCCTGGCACTAACAACCATGCTGAATTGATTACACTCCGCCACCTGCTATACTTTGCTATCCTGAAACAATGCAGAAATATACAAATTTTTGGCGATTCAAAGATAGTGACTGATTGGTTTAACAATACAGCTGTTTGCACTGCATACTCTCTGAGATCTATATTGGAAGAAATTGTTTTTTTCAAAACTTTCTTTGATCAGATTTCTGTTTCTCACATCTACAGGGAAAGAAATGAAACTGCTGACAGGCTATCAAAAGAAGCGACGCATCGTCCTCTAGGGGAATGGATGATCGCAGAACATTCTCCGGCAGGGATCTATCATTATTTCCACAGACCATACATAGATGAAGGATTACTGAGGGGCAATAGCCTCTAATTTACAGCTATATGAATCTGAATCTTTTTAGTTTTTGCTCTGTACAAAACGGAACAGCTTATGATTGACAACCCCTGCGTGGGTTATTTTTGGTTTTTATACATAGCGGATATATGCAACAGAACAGTACACCCTCTGGGTTTCCTGAATATTTATTTTTTTTATTTTTGACAGTGGACTTCATAGCCACGTTTACAGCATATGCCTTCGGGCATCCACAACATGTAATTTCTATTTTATGAAATTATGAATTTTCTTTCCCCAGAAAAAAAAGAGAGTGTTTGGTAATGACTGATTTGGATACCTAATAATGGATATCGATACCCATGTGCTCTTTGAAGTGGGTTTTAAAGGATCTACTTATTTGGCCAATGTAGGATTTCCCACAAGAGCAAGGGATTCCATAGACGTCGAGGCCAAGCAGTGGCTCAAATTTGTTTTAAGCAAACCTAAAGAGTTGTTGAAGGGTGGTTTGGGGTTTGAAGGAAATTTGAATGTTCTTTTTTTACACGATCTTGGCAATATGGTCAGTAACACCTTGAATGTAAGGGAGGGTTATTTTGGATAAGGGGGAGATGAATGATTGGTTTTGGGTTTAGGATGGAGGGCTAAGTGAAAGTCTTTTTTTATTTGGGAAGAGAAGTAGTAATTCCTTTAGAGGGCTTTGGTCAAGTGGAGACGTTCCTTATTAAAAGCCTTAGGGATTAGAGATGTGAATGACACAAGTCACCAAAGTATCAAAGACGATAGTTTTCTCAGTAAGTTGATGATGAGAATGAGCATTAAGGTATCTATGAGTATGAGTATTTTTTCGATAAACCTGACAAGATAGAAAATTATTAGAAAATTTAAATACAAAAATACTAAAAAACATAAAGGAATTGTTAACTTCCTTTCCTATTATAAACTAAAAAAAATCATTTAAATAATTGAAAAAAAAAATAATTAATTACCCAATTAAAAATATTTATATATTAATAAATAAAATATATTTATATACTTCATCAATGATGATTTTTATCAAATTTACTATCCATTATTATTATAAATATATTAATTTTATATTAATGAATGATGATTTTTATCAAATTTATTTTCCATTATTATTATAAATATGTTAATTTTATATTAATGAAGGATAATTTTCATTGAATTTACTATCCATTATTATTATAAATATGTTAATTTTATATTAAACAATTTATATGTAAAATTATATAAATGACTTATATCAACATTTACTAACCATGATATATTATTATTATATATGTTAATTTTATATAACACCTTTTCCAAATTTATTTTATACACACAAGTAGGAAACTCAGCACCATTTCCCCTTAATTGCCGATCAACTTTTTCATAAATGAGCATTATTACCACGTAGGTTCATTGGCTTATCATTCAAAGTAAAATTGTTGTTGACACTTTTCCATTGTCATTGTCTTGTCTTCTATGCCTCTAACAAAAAATAATCTTCCTTTAGAGGCATACAAAACAAAGCCTTTTTTAATTAGATTCCTCCATATAAACTCGTAGCTAATATCGATTATCCCAATGTTGCTTCACCAGTGACTCATTTTTCTTAAACATACCATGAATATATAAGCATTAACTCCCGTATCTCTAAAAGGGAGCAAAAGTTCAAGGGAAATGGGATATGGGATATAATAGTTTTGTAATTATTTTTGCATGTTTATTATTGTTATAGAAAATACATATTTATATAATATTTTAATAAACTTATATTTTTATAAGTTATAAATCATATTTGTAGTTACACTCCACCGTTTAATTTATAAAATATTATATATGCAATTTAATGTTACGTTGATGGGTCAAGTCAGTTAAAATAAAAATAAAATTAAAAAAAAATAGTAATTACAAAAATGACATTTTAATTAGTTTTAGGGTGTATTAATTATTGTTTTTGGGTATATATATATATATATATATATTCATGAATTTTGATTTGTGTTTTTATGGTGAGTTGGTGTATTGCAGTTTTTTTTTTTTAAGTTCCTAATTTATGTTGTTGAGTTTTGTGTTGTTTTTATGATTGCTTTCAATCTTGTTTTTATTGTCTAGTTTTCTATGATGCAAGAGAGTAAATCTATATACAGATGGGTTTAGTGGGTATCTAGTATTTTTCTTTAGCAATTGAAGATCAACAATCTTACATGTAGTTTGGGTGATTTGTAAAGAGAGTTGGTTAAAAGTTGTTGTTGTTTTTTTTTTTTTTTTTTTACAGAGGAATCGGCAACTGGAGCAGCCTCGCAACTTGTGTTACATGGGGTTGATTATGACCGCTATAACCCCTGGGAAATTGCGCCCGCCCCTCTCCATAGCTTCCAGGCTAGTCGGGGGGATTTGAACTTGTGACCTTCAGTATGGAACCCGCCTTTCTAAGGAACTTCATCACATTGTGATTACCAACTCGCCTACCCCGTGGTGCTGAGTTGATTAAAAGATTTACTCGTAAGTAATATTTTTCTTTTTAAATGATACAATCAATTGATTTCCATGTATCTATCAAAAATAAGGATTGACAAAATTGAAGAGCAAGGGCTTCAAATTTGTTTAAGAGAAGAATAATCACAATTCCTTATGACTATGATTATTATCTAATCAAATATAAATGTGTTGTTTTTTGCTGCTACAAATTATTGGTTTTCATGTAGTTGAAATGCAACTCTAAAGGATTGGTACTCAAACACACTGGTGAACTCATAAATTTGTGAATCATTTTACCTAAAATGATATATAGAAATATTATGCAGTTAAAAAAAGATGTAGCACAAACATAGAAATCACATATTGGCTTTTCAAATTTTGTGTTTTAATTTGCTTTACTGTTTTAAATGCATTATTGTGTATGTTAGACTTTTAAAAACCTAAAGCTATTTTATTGATTTTATGACATTGTATTTTGTCTATTTAATAGAAAATTAATTATCACTAAAGAAAATTAATTTGTTTTTGTATTAATTATGACAAGACATGGCTTTAAATAATGCATAAATTCCACTATAGATTAAGATAATAACATGATAATAACATTAATAAAATGCACAACTCATTCTCTTTATTTTTTCTGAATTTGCTTGTAATTATGTAAAACATAAAACTATATTTTATTCTTAGTTAAAATGTTCCATAATGTGTGAGTTTCCAGCATGGTAAGAGAGAATCATGTGATTAATGATGCAAGAGCATCAACCATATGCAAATTATTTGCTTAACTCAAAAGAAAGGGAGTCACAATAATATGCAATTGCAAAAATTATACAAATTAGAAATATGATTTTTTAATGTAATTACAGGTCTCCACGGAAATCTGAATTGTTGAGTTGTTAGAATATTTTGATGAGCTGATAATTTACCCAAATGGGTGGGTATAAAGTAGCAAGTGTCCAGCTGAGTTGTGAGTTAGTTTAGTAATAATGGACAAATACCCAAGGGAATGTTTGCTATGTTAGGATATTTCTATCCAATAGTTGGGTATATATGTATAGGTTAAGTATATGCATAGGTTTGAGAGAGTCTCAAGTTGAGGGGGAGAAAAAGAAAATCAGTTAAAGGGACAGTATCAGAAGTAAAGGAGACAGCTCAAGAGAGAAGTTAGGCATCGAGCCCATTGTCTTGGTTGGATTCCATTGTCTATGGGGACCTGCTGTGGTGGCGGCTAGAGGGGCGGACCCCCCTACCGTGGGTGTGCTCTTGCCAAAATCATAGGATCTTAGTATACCCGACCTGCAGGTGGTTGGTTATGCTCTTGGTGTTATAGTGGCAGCAATGAGGTTTGATCCTGGGTCTCCTGTGGATTAAACTTGATAGTTACCGATTCACCTTGTGTTAAAAAAAAAAATAATAGAAATTGAATTTCATTCTTGGTTTGATTCCATTGTCTATACGTGTTTTGGTATCCTGTCTGAAGGAGCGGGTGTCTCCATGTTTGTATGGAATGAAAATTGAATGTATTGTTCCTGAAATAGCAGCTGGCAGGGTGAATCTCAATGACTACACATCTCAACTACTCTATAGGATAGGAAACTCCTGAAGAAGCTGAAGCTTAAAGTGTCATCGTAGGTGTGGAATTAAATATATCAATAGTGCCCCTGTCTCGAATTAAAACCGAGGAGCCATGTATTTTTGACGAGGATGATAAGGACGAGATTGGGTTTTGAAGTTTGTGAATGGAGTTGACTGCAAAAAATTGGAATATAGTCTAAGTGGGGAGAATAGAGCTTGCAAGTTTTTGACCTGAGTTATTGATGAGGTAAGGACCTTTTAGTTATAACACAACTGCGAATGGCGTCGATGGAACAGTGAAGAACGAAGGTTGGACCTATGCTCTGTAAGGCGAAGATTCGATACAGAGCCTAAGGATAAAGTCCGTCGTTGAATGGAGTAAAAAAATGACTGTCATGAAGTCATCCATTGTTTAGGTCTTTACAATATTAGAGGATATTGAAAAGAACCAAGGCGTCCAAGCCTGTCAAAAGTTGAATTAAATTCTATTAAGTCGTGGACCATTTGGTCCTTAGCAAAAGCACTTTCATAATTTGACAGAACCTCAAACAAAGGGAGACCTAGGCCGCATAGATCCGTAACGTAAGATGAGTTCAGGACCTTGGACTGTATTTGGGCTTCAAACAAGGTAAGGTGACAAAGAAAATCCGAGCCCCCGAACATCCCGAATACTCTGAACTGGCGCGGGCCCTGCAACCTCCGGTTTTATAAATCTTGGTTATGGAGAGTGGAGTTGGGAAGGGACTAAAGAACACGCCCTTAGGGTTAAACTTGGTTCTGGACACAATCGTGTGATGAAAAGAGTATCAAGCTAGACAACCAAGGGCCATAAGAATTAAGAAATGTGCGCAAAAATGAATGATGCACAGCTCTTGTGGAAGGAATAGGACGGTGTTAGGACTATGAACCAGAGTTACAGTTCAAAGTTTGACAAAGCAGGATACACAAGCATAAAGGAAGCGAGTACAATAAGTAGAAAAGAAAGGAAATATTTCAACGCTGGCAGGGGAGCTACATCAAAGTGGTATCAGAGTGACAACGATGCTCTATGAGGTTAGGGAATCTGATAAATATTTGTATTGTAGGAATTGTATAGTAAGAGAAGGTTGAGGATAGCTACTTACAGAGGAACAATTGAGTTGTGGCAGAATAGTCTGAGCAGGAAAGCAAGGAGGGATTAAGAGAGAGACTCAGAATAGAGAAAAGGATTGGTAGCAGATCGAAGAAGTGCCAACCAAGTGTAGAACTGGGAAGAACTGAAATATTGAGATATCAGAAGTGGAGAAACTAGCAGGTAACTGGTTTGTAGTTTTGTTAAAATTTAGCAATAATTTAACCCTTACAGTGTAGCAACAATAGAGGAAGATATTGACTACAACAATGAAGTTTGTAGCAGAGAACCCATACTGTTCTTAAGGTGCATGTCATGGAACCCTCGCAGCAGAAAGCTTGTAGAAGCAAAGAAGTGTTCTAACTAATATTAGAAATCCTCTAGAGGAGAGAACAGGGGAGGTTCTCAAGAAGTCAGCAAGAGTGCATAAGCCAAAGGAGCAAAGAGTGCTCAAGAGGTTTCAAAGGAAGGAACCATAGGAATACCAATATCCCAAGCTGAGGAGAAGCGAGTGAGGTATTAGGTAACGAGCAATGGAAAAGACTTGTTACAAGGGCTTGACTATAGCTCAAAGTGGGCGAGTGAAGGCTCACATGAAGGGAGGAAAGTAGATGGCCGCTGATGGCCATAATTAGGGTTCAAAACGAAGTTAGAGCATAAAGGAGAAGAATGCCAAGGAAAATGGCATGCGTCAAGAAGAAATTGATAAAGAGATAACTTAGCTAAAGGAGAGACTCAGTGTGGTGATGATGCTGCTAGACAGAGAAGACTATATATGGAGATGGTACTTGAGGAATAAGGTCCATTTTCCTGTCAGACAGAATTTTAAAAGGAAACCCCCTAAACCTAGAGAGCTAGGGAACAAGATGAGGCCTTTTATAAGAGCCTGGTCGGAGGAAGAAGAGTTAAAAGCAGCTGAGTATGCGGAGAGAGTTCACAATAGTGAACCAGAGAAAGGATCAATCATCAGAAAGGAGGATGATGTAGATGAGACACTCAGAGAAATTCTCATGGGAGAGCAGCAGGAAGAACTGGTTATGGAAGCATCAAGTGATACAGGAAAAACTTGTGGATTGGAAGCTAATGAGTTGTGTGAATGCAGGTATTGCAGGTGATGAACAAGCATTTGAAGTTGTCATCAAGATGGGGAAAGAATCTTCCAGAGTGGAGGAAGCAGATTGGCAAGACTATGGACAAGCAGAGGCTTCAGACTTGTTTGAGGGAGGCAAATATAGAAGCCCAAACCATAGAGCCAAAGAGGAATTTCATCCTCTACGAGATGAACTGGACGCTGAGAAGAAGGACTCAGCCGAAGAGGCTGAAGATTGCACAACAATCACAAAGACTGCACTAGATCATGAACTTACGAGGAAGACCTACCAGTGGGAAAGAAAACCCACAAGAAAGAGAGTCAGCAACACGAAGATGTTAGCTGGCAAGGATAGTGAAAATGAACAACTCATGGAGTGTGATGAAATCACAAATTTAGTTATGGAATTAAGATTCTTGGAGGAGAGATTAGTAAATCACATATGCAGATTCAATGTGTAAAATTAGCGCTTAGAGAAGATGGAGATGAAGTTGTTGCAGAGAGACCTATCAAGAGTCTCATGAATTGTGTGGGAAGTTTAGATCAGCAAACAGAGGCTAGGAAGCCCTATAATTTCAAAACTGATATTTTGTGTATGGTTGCAGGTCACAGGAATGACCAAAAAGGACAATCACCTACAATTGTAATAAGGACTGAGGAGAATGAAGAAGTACCTTCCCCAGTCATGGAAGGAAGACATAGTTTGAAATCTGTCATGGGAGAGGATGAGACAACCCTATCTCACATAAAAGAAACCAGAAGGAGGAATTGCTAAATAGGATAGCAGAAGAGGTTGGAAGGCCTCATGTTTTTAAAACTAATAAATTTTACGTGGATGCAGATTTTGTAGGACCCAAGGTTGGGTAGATCATCCAAAAGGATGAGGAGCAAGCAAATTTGCTACCAGGGGATCGAGAGAAAGGGAACCCAATAGATGATGGACAACACTTGATGACTATTCCAAAGGAAGAAGAAAGTTGCAGGCATCCAAAATATCCCCAAGAAGAAGGGGGCCGAATTTGGCTTGTTAAAGAGAAGGACAAGTAGGAAGTCTTGAGTTGGCTGAGGGACACTGTGACCAGTATCTGGACCGGAAGATTATAGTCCTGTATTGGTGCAAAAATGGTGTTTGTTGAGAATGAAGATGCAGTGAGGAAGCTGCACAAAGGAAGCAGCTGGAAAACGGTACACAACCATTGTGGAGTTTTTGCAAAAAAATATGATGGAAGGATTGCTAGGACTGTGGAAAGAGAGGAGAAAATGCTTCCAAAAGGAGAGGCGGAGAAGCATTAGACAAATATTCCTCATGAAAGTAAATTTTTATTTCATTTTTACCCAAGGAACATGGAGCAAAAATTTGTCTTGGAAAATAACCAACAGTTTGAAATTACTGAAATTATGTATTTTATTGAGGGCAACAATGAACGAGGGCCAGCTATTAAAGAACAAAGAGTTTGTTGCTATAGACCCATCAATTGTGCAAAAGATGGAAACCTATTTTCCATGGAGCAGCCATGGGATAGGTTGTTAGCTAAAACCATGGAGCTTTTGAAGGAGCTGTTGCAAGCCAATAGTGTCAGTAATTTGGCCCAACAAGAGAATGAGCTAGCCACCGAATTGGAGGAGGTATTCAGGCTTCAAACAAGGTAAGGTGATGAAGAAAGGCGGAGCCCTCGAACATGAATGTTGCACAACTTCTGTGGAAGGAACAGGCAGGTGTCGGGACTGTGAATCAGAGTTGTTCTCTGAAGGTTGACAAAACAGTATACGTGAGCAGTGAGCACAAAGGAAGCAAGTACAGTAAGTAGAAAATGAAGGAAATCTTTCAACGCTGCCAGGAGAATTGCGTCACTTGGACGCAGAGCAGTTATTCTGCGTATTTACAAGCCACACATTTTGCATTTATGTTTTTAATGCTTTCTATTTAGCGTAGCGTGCTTTTTATTCCTGTGATTATTTTCAAATGTGTGTCCATTTTATTTATACGATTTTTGTTATGTTGTGATTTAACTCTTTTTAAATGGTTTTTTTTGTTTTTCGTTTTCATCACAAAACCAAATCAGAGTTGCTCCTTTTCAAGTTTTTTTTTTTTTTTTCATTTTTCATTACAAAACTAAATCAGAGTTGCTCCTTTTTAAATGGTTTTTTTTAAGATACTTCTTTTATTACAAAACCAAATCATTTAGAGTTATTTAGTCATGTGACAATCTATATCAGTGGTAGAGTTATTTAGTCATGTAACAATCTATATCAGTGGTAATGTCAAGAGATAATGAATTCTATATCTCAAATCACTATCTTATTATTTATTTTTGACAAAATGTTGAAATGAGGTTTTACCGTGAAGAAAAAGATTTTTTTGGAGAAATTTAGATTGATATTAGTTAATATTTAAAAGAAAAAAATGATTATTATGTAAATATTTAGAATTTTAATTTAATTATTAATACTAAGAGATAATAATATGTTTATATGGTTTTTAGAATTTAAATATAATTATTAATAATTATGATGTAAATAGTAGGAATTCCATATAATATTTTTGTAATAATAAAATATTGAAGGATTAGATTTATTTTAAAGTAGTTATGCATTTTTTGTCATTTTAATTAAATTGATTAATTAAAAAAAGGTCACATGAATATGAGTTATAGATTTTCGACATGTGATATTAATAAGCCATGATATTATAACAATGCCTATTTATATGTTAAACATCTCTATGGTAAAGTGGGTGGGAGTGAATCTCCATGGTTAAGAATTTGTTACATGCTTTTTAAATTTAACAAATAAAACCACCCTAGATCCATCTTAATTTTGGATCTATAAAGCTCAAAAAAAGATCAATTCTCTCTAGGTGCAAGTCTCTTTTTAGTGCAAAACTTGAGAAAATGTTTGCACCTTGAGAAAATGTTTAATAAATCTAAAATTAAATTGAAAATAAGTAGTTTATGTACTTAATATTGTAAAATTAATCTTTTTATTCTTTAGGCAATCTATTAACCTTTTTATTATTTAGGCAATCTATATCATTTATTGAAATATTTACCATATTAATTTGTAATTTTATTTGTATATAGAAATAAGATGTTATATTATTCGTGAATTATTATAATTTTCCATTATAAATGATTATTTAATTTATTTATTTAAAATTATTAAAAATTACAATTAATGCCATTTAATTTTTGAATTTAGATTATTACTCATTATAATATTTAAATATAAAAAAATTCACAAACCTTTATCGTTGTTAAAAATTTCTGGAATCCTACTTTTTCATGTTTAGAGAAAATTCATAAGCCTTTCTCGACCTTGAAAATATCTCAAATCCTAGACCTAGCAAAGCCCAACACAATTGGAACTCTTACTTAAAATAGAATAAAATAATGATTTTATTTCAACTTCAAAATTGGATTAAAATTTTATAAACAAACAAACATAAACATTTGGTAATATGATGCCTTCTTGAGAACAAAAACTCAATTTTAACCAATAAATCAAAAATCAATTAATAGAACTAATGAGGCATATCACATTCACTACACCAATGGAGTATATATTATTCATTGAAAATTGTGCGTTGGATTGTGTCAAGAAATTAAAGAGCTATATTATATTCATTGAAAACCATACATGCTCTTTTGGTTGAATATGACACTATATAAGTGTAAACTGATTGAGAATTAGGCATGATTTTCATCATAAGCAATGAGATAAAATGATATTAACTAAAGAGCATTCCAGAGTATGAAATACCAATAAAAATCTAACAGAAAGTACTATTGAACTTTGAATAAATCGTTCCCTTTTTTACAATATCAACATTACATATGACTCAAATAGCTGCCACTCCTTTGCAATCACATTTTATTATGATGGCCTTTGAATCCTCGATGCAAGTTATTGGTTCTTGTTATCCTCTCGATGCCTCATAGCTCTCCTTGATATGCATGCCCAAACTTCTGCCTGGTTGCCTTGCTCAGAGTGGACTTCCATTTATATGTAAGATGCTTTAGTTTTAACCATGAGTTTGAACAAATATTCAATTCTAGCAGAGGTTAGAGGAAGGGATATCAACATGGATGACCTTACATATTTGTGATGTTATGGATGAGGATAGAAAAGTGATTTTTGTGATAATTATTTGATAAGGAAGGGTTGGGTGTGTTATATTTTTTGCATGATTATTTTTATACATTATAAATTATATCAGGTGTAGCAAAGGGTTACAGAGGGAGTGATCTTTTTGTTTAGGGATTTGGGGTAATATTTTTGATTTTTTTTTGCGGTTTTTTGCATTTGCTTTTGGTACACAAATTTCTTATTTAGCAATTTTGTGGGATATGGTGGTTTGGCGCATAATTTTGTAGTTTTGGTTAAAGAACTATAATTATATTCTAATCCATGGTAAATGGATTAGTGGTGTATGGATGTTGTGGGATATATATTGTATTGTAATATTGTATAGAAGAATATATTGGAAAAAATATTGTTGGTTTTGGTTTTCCGTTTTTGGAATAAAATATCTATGTTAATGTGTGTGTTTTCCTTTGCATAATATTTGTTTTATTAAGAATCTATTTGCAATAATTAGTTTTACAAGGTTGAAACCTACATTTGGTATTAGAGCAGTTTTGGTTTCAAGGGGATGACTTTGTGGCTAAGGGGTTTGGCTTGGGCTTGTGGTAGACACTGCTAAGGTTCACAAAAACATGTTTTGTGGTGAAAAAAAATGGAGTTCAAAGATATAGATTGACAAATTCAATGGACATAGTGTTGAGTTGTGAAAGCTCAAAATAGAAGATTTGTTGGTGTTGATCAAATGCTTCTAGAAAAAATTGTGTTGCATGTGGGAAATGTTCGAAATTTTAAATAGATGCTTCACCCATCTTTAAGGACAAATAAAACTTTATTCATGAATGCTAGGAAATGCACGCCTGGATATAAATAAATGGAAATTGAAACAGTTAAAAGAAGAGAACCTAAAAGTGAAAGGAAAAGAAGTTTGAAAAAATAACTATTTAAATAAAAAATAACAAGATCCAAAGGTAAAATATTATTTTGATCATTTTAATAATAATATATTAATAATTTGTAATAGATGTCATTATTATAGAATAATATATATTAAATATTATTAATATATAATTTTCATAATAAGCGGGAGAAAGTTATATTGTTATTATGTTATAAATATTGAAATATATAGTTATATTATTATATTCATATGGTGTTATAATTATTATATTAATATTAAAATATTAGTGAAAATAATAATAATTAGTATTATTTAAGAAAAGGAGAATCAAGAAAATAATAATATTAATGATATATTCATATTATTATTGTATTAGGGGTAATGTTATTATTATTAATGAAGGTTATCATGTTGTTTTTTATAAATATAATATTATTTTATTATTATTAAAGAAATCTAATTATTATTATATATTATTATTTAAGTGTAGAATTTTAATGTTATAATAATAATATAGTTATTTTTTATTATTGTATTAATAATTAGTAATATAATTTAGGTTTTTTTTTTTTTTGGTTTGATTCATGGGGATTTGAACTTTGAATCTCATCATTTACATAGTACTCCATAATAGAAATTAATGTGTAGATTCAAATTTTCTCATGAAATTTATTGAATCACAAGACTCGAAGCTACTCTACTGATATGTGGAAGTTAATTCACAATCTAGAACACAAATGATAGACACACAAAAGGAAACATCACACATACACAAAGATTTATCTAGGGGAAAGCAATTGTTCAAAACCCTTTCCTATATGTATTGCATTAATTAGATAATAAAGATGAAATACATATGCTTTCTCAAGCATGAGCACACCTTGCAAGTGTATAGTCTATCCCTCTGCCTGACTAACTGACTCTGGCCAATGCTTAGCCAATTTTCAAGTTCTCCAAGCTCCTATTTCCCTGTGTTGTTCCTTGAGGAAATTAGCCCCTATTATTTAGGAAATTCCCTCTATTGAATTGTGCAGTTCCTCTAGGTCCTTCCTCTGACTACATGCACCACTTGTACACATGGGAATAGGCTACAACTGATAGTACATTGCCTTGGAATATCCATCTCAACTAGGTAACTCTGCATGCAACAATTAGTTTGGGTTGATTTATCAGTTAACTTGTTAATCAGTGAGTGTGGTTGAAGTTCCATTTCCACAACTTGACCTCCACTGGTTCTTTTAACAGTTAGAACTAGTTTAACTGACAATAACTCAATTTAACTTAAATATATTGCTACAAATTAGCAATCAATCATACTGAATTGAACTCAAGCTTCCCCAACCCGAATTAACTGAGTTAACTGAATGACAAGTGCCATGTCACCTCAGAGAACTACCTCCAATATTTCTATTGAAATAGAAATTCGAATTTTCTCTAGTTTGACCAAGGCAAAGTCAAACTGAGATTTTCTTGCTGCATTTTAGACACTCCCTCTTATAAAGAAATGGATTATCAACCACCCCTATCCTGCACCTGTGGAACTTGAACTTCTCTCTTGACAAGGCCTTTGTCAAAATGTCAGCATCTTGTTCCTCTATCGAAATATATTGCAAAAACATAATCTGTCTTTGCACACAATCCCATAAATGATGATACCAGACACCTATATGCTTGGATTGATCGTGAAAAATAATATTTTCAGAGAGCTCGATGCAACTCTGATTATCACATTAAATCATAGTTGGCTTCATCATCTGACCAAACAATCCAACAAATATCTTTCTCATCCAGATCACCTCACATGTTGCTTGACTTGCCGCCATGTATTTTGCTTCTGCCAAGATGGGTGCCATAGATATTTGCTTCTTGTTGTACTAAGAAATTGTTGCAGACCCAACACTAAAAATTCCACCTGATTTACTCTTTCGTTTTGATGGGCTCCCCACCTAATCTGCATCTATGAAGCCACATAGCTTCACTCCCTTTGTCTGTCTATACCATAGTCCAAACTAGGTAGTGCCTCAAAGGTATCGTAGAACATGCTTAGCTTCCCCCAAGACAATTTGGTTGACCTAACCACAGCTTGGCTCAGCTCGTTGACTACATAGCAAATATCTAGTCGTGTGTTCACAAGATACATGAGTGAACCCACAAACTGCTGGTAAAAAATAACATCCACTTCCTCACATGAAGTGGCATCCTCTTTCCTCTAGTTGGTCACTAGAGGAGTCTCCATGGGTTTGCACCCGTCCATGTGGAATTTCTGAAGTATCTCATTGGCATACTAGCCCTGAGAGACAAACAGTTCCCCATCACCTTGCCATACGTCCAATCTGAGGAAGTAGTGCATGAGACCCATGTCCTTCATCTCAAACTCTCTTGCAAGTTCCTCGCAAGATATGATCAATTGCTCATCACGAGTCAAAATCAAGTCATCAACATATAAGACAATAATAAACAATTTACCTTCTATCAAAATATGATAGAGGTTTGCATCCACTTCACTTTTGGTGAAGCCAAAACTGGTGAGATAGTTATCGATCCTAGTGTACCAAGCACGGGGTTCTTGCTTGAGACCATACAACACTTGCTTGAGTCTACACACATGAGACTCTCGATAAAAAGTATTGAAGCCTTCTTGTTGCTCGATATACACTTCCTCCTCAATAAATATGTTGAGGAATGTAGTTTTTATATCGATATGGTGGATCTTCCACCCCATCTGCACAGCCAGAGCAAGGATTGATTTGATGGATGAGTACCTTGCTACATGAGAGAAGGTATCCTCATAGTCAATCCCCTCAACCTGAGAGTACCCCTTGGTCACAAATCTCACCTTGTATTTTTCTATGCTTCAGTTTGCTGCATGCTTCACCTTGAAGATCCATCTCGAACCCATAACTGATTTGTCTGCTGGTCTTGGGACCACTTCCCAAACACTAATGTTTATAATGAATTCATACTCCTCCACCATTGCATCAACCTATATAGGTTTCTCTATTGCTTCCTTGAAAGAGGATGGCTCAATATCTACTATCTCAGTCATTAGAGCCATGTATCCAGTGTATCGATCTGGTGACCTTCTCTTCCTGTGCTAATTTGAAGGAGCACCCACATTCTCCCTTGCATCCTGCTCAAGTCTCTCAGCTTCCCTGGTCCTTTCCTACCTTCTTTGGATGGCTTTGCTTGAGTGGTTATCTCCACTCTCTGCTCCTCAATTTGTGGCTACTCCATAACATCTTGAGGCTCCCCCTTTGGAGCTAAAAGCTCCTCCTCTGGTGGCATCTAAAGCTCCTTCTCAGGAGAGCACCACATGGCTTTGTCTTCATTAAATTTTACATCCCTTTGCACAACTGCCATTCAGAGGGATGACAAGTACACACGGTAGTTGTGGGGATTTTTTGTGTAACCCACAAATACCCCCAATTCTGTTGTCAGCTCTAGCTTCTTCCTTGATTCTTTGGAGACATGGCAATAAACAGAGGCTCCAAAAATCATAAAGTGTGACACATCCAACTTCCTCCCCGAAAAATCCTCCATCGGTATAATCATGCCAAGAATCCAATGAGGACTCCTGTCCTGGAAATAGACTGTTGTGTTGCATGCTTCAGCCCACAAGTGCAGAGGTAGGTTTTGGTCATGCAACATTGCCCTTGCTGGTCCCACAATGCTATGGTTCTTCCTCTCAACCACCCCATTCTGCTGTGGGTTGTGGGGTGATGTCAACTTTTGTTGAATGCCTTCTTTTGCACAGAAATTTTTAAGCTCATTTAACACGTTCTCACCCCCATTATGACTCCTAATAGACTTCACCTTCTTTCCCGTTTCTTTCTCAACCAATGCTTTGAATTCTACGAACTTCAAGAAAATATCATCCTTCTTCTGCATGAAGAAGATCCAACACATCATAACCATTTTCTTCTAAAACTGCAATGCAGACAAGATTTTTATTTAGACTTGGAATAAACATCACATCCTTGAGTCTGAGAGGGGAGCCTAACTCCCTCTAAAAGGTGATTGTACCAATCCCGGTTGTGTTGTACCTTCCACCATCTCCCATCTTGATGTGCATATAGAGATATTTCTCTGCCAAATCACTGAAAAAATCTTTATTCCTCTTCATAGGAATGAGGCATCGCTATCCAAGTACCACATGCTCCCTGTAACACCCTCCTCACACATCTACCCAAGTAACCAACCAACCAGGGTAAACATGTGACGAGAAGCTACTATGATATGATTCAATTCCCTATGCGTCAATTAAGGAAGTGGAACCAACAGAAACACACCATACAGACCTTCCACATTAGTAACATCACTCCCAAGAACCATCCCAACAACTCAGGTAACCATCCCCTGGGTCCCACTAAGCTTTTAGACCGTGAAACCCCCAGACGCTCCATTGATATGGGAAATCATGCGTCTGGGAGGCTCCAGACGCTCCCACAACATGGGTATGCATGCGTTTGGGGAATTTTCTCCTCAAACCTGTGCCTATGATTCCAATATTTGTGCCACTTTTTCAGGCCCAGGTTACTGCCTAGAACTCAATGACAAGTTCAAAAATGTATTTATACAACATAACAATAATACATTTGCAAAAACATTGACAAGGTCTAGACTCGACCCCTACTAGCCATGACAAGAATTTTGTCAAACATGTCACAAATATGTAATCTACAAGTTTAAACAACAAATTTGAGCATAGGGGTCTCATACTTATATGAGAATCACTAAGAAGCATTGATGCCTAAACACATTAGTTTCCATTTCATCTATTAGACCATATATACATTTTTAATTCATTTACAAGTAAAAACTTGATGAGAGCCATACATAGCCACTGTAATAATACATGTGCATAACCAACATAATAACAACATAAATACCAAGGAAACAACAACCATATAATACACATATAAACCATTATAATACTCATGAAATAACAAGGAGAAATAACCTCATATTAGTGATGTAAAAGCCAACTAGGTTCATAACTACCACAAACCACATGACTGTAGACATGGCTGAGCCAAATCTCTCTTCATTCAATCACCCTCGTTCCATATTCCAAGCATGAATGTGGGATCTCATAAAACACATCAATCAAGACCATTCATGGCTTCTAGAGGCCAAACCACCTCAACCCATCAAACAATGATTCCACCTCACAGTCAGAAATCATAACCCATCACTAGATTGGTCTCTACCCAAGCCTTCTAGGGCTCTAGAGTGCTTGTTCCAACCAAGGCTCCAGGACTAGTAACTCAACCCACAAATGATACAGGGCTCCAGAGTGTTTGTCCAACCAAGGCTCCAGGACTAGTAACTCAACCCACCAAGGGCTCCAGAGAGTTTTTCCAACCAAGGCTCTAGGACTAGTAACTCAACCCAAGTTGTTACAGGGCTCCAAAGTGTTTGTCCAACCAAGGCTCCAAGAACTAGTAACTCAACCCAAGCTAAAGGAACATGAGAACCAACCATAAAATATAAAAATGAACCCACAACACCATGGTTATCCAGGAAATGGCAAGTCTAGGTAAATCTAATGTCAATCCAGGAAATCCTCCATGCCAATGATAGATCATGACCAATAAACCACATGCATATGCCATGCATGCCAAAACTAGTGAGGAAGACATACATGCAACTCAATACTTGCAAGAAAAACCCAATGTAGTTGTTGATCTCGATGTCCTCTTATGCTTTCCTACTCTTCCTTTACCTTCTTCCTCCAAAAATCCGAGTATGACACACTCCTCCAAGAGTGCTCCAATAAAAATCTAAGTGTCGAAGAGTATGAGAAAGAGAGAATAGATAGAGAGCTCCAAAACTGAACTGACAAAAGTATGTAAATTGAACCTTAGAAGCCTTTTTATTAATGAGGCCTCTATTTTATTCATTTTCCTCCTCACACTGCAACCTGTGACCTTTCACCTCCCTTTTCTCCTAATTTCCATTATTTTCATAAATAAATGTGCCAAAAATGCCATTTTGCCTTTCCAAATCCTTCACCATTACCTTTGCCAATTTCCTTAGCCATTAACCAATCACTAGTGATCCCCATCACTATGCTTTTTACCAGCATTCAGCTTGGAATAAGCATCCCATCAAATGTGGTTATTATTTTTCCTTTATTAACTTTTATTACATGGAATTTTCAACAGGGATGTTACTGGACCTCCCCCTTGGGGGAACACCGTCCTCGGTGTTCAACAATGCCTACAACCAACAAGGTTGTTGTAAGCAAAATATATTGCCCATGGAGCTTTTTAACTTAGCTCGTTTCAATATTTACAATGATGATCTTGCTAAGAAACAAACCAACATGACAACATAATAAGTATAACATCATAATGACATGATACCCATACCGCTTATTGAAGCTTTATAACAGAGCTCATGGTGGTATTCACATCCATATACATATGTAGATATACCAATCATCACTAAAACATGTACCTAAAACATATACCAAAACATTCGCTCAACCAACGAATAAGGAAGGATACATAGCCCGCATCTTATCTGTCATCTCCCATGTAGCTTCATTGGGCCCAAAGTGCTTCCATTGCACTTTAACCTACTTGATGAACATCATTCTTTGCAAAATGCACTGAGCTTCCGGTTGGAATTCTCCTTCTAGTTCCATTTGCAATACAAACCAGTCAATTATATGGTCAACATCTTTAACACATTTCTTAAGCAATGACACATAGAAAACATCATGGACTTTCACTGTCGGAGGCAGTGCAAGTTGATAGGCTATTGGTCCAATCCTTTCAAGGATCATGAAAGGTCAACAAAACTGGGGTGCCAGCTTGGCACATGATCCAATATGCAAGGAGATATTCTTCAATTTTATGTGCAAGTACACCTGTTCCCCAACGTGGAACTCCTTGAATGACCTATTCTAATTTGCATAGATCTTATGCCTATGTTGTGTTGTTTTCAACTTCTAATTGATTACCTACATTTCCCACTTAATGTCTACCAACATGTCTGGTCCAATCAACACCATGTTAACTGTATCACTCCAACTGATGGAAGTATTACAACTCCACCCATACAATGCCTCAAATAGACTCATCCTCAAGGATTCCTGATACCCATTGTTGTAAGCGAACTCTATCAGTGGAAGGTACTCTTCCCGCTTTCATTGTTGATGCATCACATACCTCCTCAACATGTCCTCCAAAATCCTATTGACCCTCTCTTTCTGTCCATCTGTCTACAATAATAAGTTGTACTGAAGGCCAACTTTGTGCCCAAACCTGCAAATAATTCCTTCCAAAACTTGGAAGTGAACTTTGCATCCCTGTCTGACACAATATTCTTCGGAACTCCATGTATATAACCACGTCCCTGATGAAGACTTGTGCTACATCACTCGCTAAGAATGTAGTCTTCACTGGAATGAAGTGTGCTACCTTTGTCAACCTGTCCACCATTACCATGATGTAATCATGTTGTCTCACTTTCCTCGGCAAACTTGTGACAAAATCCATGGAAATGACCTCCCATTTCCACTCTAGAATCAGAATCGACTGTAGCAGTCCACCTAGATTCTTCCACTCTACCTTCACTTGCTGACATTCCAAGCACCTAGCCACAAACTATGCTACATCCTTCAAATTCGGCTAATAATAGAATTTCTTCACTGTTGTTAGCGTCTTCTAATAACCTGAGTGACATGAATATGGTTTCACATGAAACTCCCTCAAGATCACCTTCTTGAGATCACTGTTATCTGGCACATATATCATGTCCATAAATCTAACCAATCCATCTTCCGTGAGATGATAATCCACATCTTATGCACTTTCATCTGTACCTGTACTTGTAATACTACTTGTACTTGTACCTATACCACTACATGTACATGTACCTGTACCACTAATTGAACTCTAGTGCAACAAGTGCACAATCTCCATATCGTTGACATCCTGCATGCCTGGCATTTAGATTCGGTTGGTCAAATAGATACCGCAAACCACTGTGATCACTCATCAATACAAACCTCTTGCCAAGAAGATAATGCCTCCACATCTTCAATGCATGTATGATCACTGCCAACTCAAGATCACATGTCAGGTAGTTCTGATCATGTTCATTCAGTTCCGTGACTCATAACATACCACCCGTCCATCCTACATAATGCCTCCACCAAGTCCTCTCTTGCAAGCATCTAACATACTACAAACTCTTTATCCAGATCTACAATATTTACATTGGTGCATGTGTCAACAACTGCTTGAGCTGCTCAAAATAGGCTGCACACTCGTTTGTCCATTCAAACCTCTTACCTTTCCTCTGCAATGATGTGCTAGGATAAGAAATCTATGAGAAGTTCTTGATGAACCTCCTGAATAACCTACTAACCACATGAAATATCTCACCTCATCCACATTCTTGGGAGCTTCCCACTCCATGATAACTCTTACCTTTTCTGGGGCCACTACTATGTCGTCCTTGGAAACCACATGTCCCAAGTAGTGTACCTCAGTTTGAAAGAAACTACACTTGCTAAGCTTATCATACAATTGATGCTCTCCCAACAATCTCAACACTGCTGCTAAATGATCGGCATGCTCTTCCTCCTTTTTTTAATATACCAATATATCATCAATGAACACAATAACAAACTTGTCCAAATACAGATGCAACACACTATTCATCAAGCACATAAAGGTAGTTGGAGCATATGTTAAACCAAATGGAACTACAACAAACTCTTAATGCCCATACCTGGTCCAAAAATTTATCTTGTAGATGTCCTCTTCTTTAATGCATAACCGATGATATCCAGATCTCATATCAATATTTGAGAACATTATTACTCCCTTAAACTAATCGAACAAGTCATCAATCCTCGATAATGGATACCTGTTCTTGAGGGTCACTTTGTTCAAATGTTTGCAGTCAATGCACAACCTAAAAGTACCATCCTTCTTCTTCACAAATAGTATTGTTGCGCCCCATGGCAATACATGGCCTAATGTACCCCTTGTCAAGCATTTCCTTCAACTACAAATTCAACTCTACCAACTCAGATATACTCATCCTATAAGGTTCCTTTGACGTTGTAGCTTCGCTTGGCACTAACTCAATAGAAAAGTCTACTTCCCTGTGAGGTGAAAACTCTGAAATATATGCATGAAATATATCCTGAAACTATTGTAGAACTGGGTGCTTGCGCAAAACATCTACATCCTCAACTTCCTTACCTTTGTCAATAGAAATGTGCACCGCAAATAACACACAACCTTTCCTATGACTATGCTTGGCCTGCATAGTTGTCTCCATTCTAACTTATATTTCTTTCTTCTTACCCCACAAGACTCTTTGTTCTCCATTATCATCCAAGAACTCAATGGCTTTATCACAACAAGACATCTTGATTCTATGAAGGTACAACCAATCCATGCCCAACAACATACTATATGATCCCAATGGAAATACATCAAATGTGTTGAGGTAGGCATACCATTCAAATCAAATGCACATGACCTTACCCAATGATGAAATCGCTTCTTGGTACCTATAGCCAGCTGTACTAACCAAGACTTTGTATGCTCTTCTTTATCCAAACCACACTTATCCACCAGGTCAGTATTAACATAACTAAAATTAGATCCAGTGTCAATCAAAATAGAAACAACTTGATCACAAAGCTTACTATCCATCTCCATGATAGATGCTTGACGGCCTGTCTATTTGTTATCCAATGCTACATAGATCCTAGGAATAGTTTTCCCAACATCTCCCGCTATTTTTTTCCTCCCTGATATTGTGGAAAATCTCTCCTATGGGGTTTTCCTCCACAAGTCCAACACCGCATGGTCTCCTTATTTTGATCCTCAAATAAAAGTCCTTGTGACATATGTTAGATGCATTGAATTGTATAAATGATGTTGCATTCTCTTTCTTACCTATACCTTGAGGCATTGCTCGCTTCTTCTATCATTTTCTTTTGTACTTTGCATTACCTTTCTAGGCTGGCTTAGTCTCAGATTTGCGCTTCGATTTCTCATAGCAATGCTTTTGATTTCGGATGGCCTCCTCCAATGATCTAGGCTCATCAAACTCAATCCTATCTTTGAATGCAATCGGTAATCCACTAATGAATCTATGAATCTTGGCCTTCTCCTCCTTAAGGTAAGGCATATACCTCAGTAGCTCTAAGAACCTGCTAGTGTACTCCTCATTTGTCATCAATCCCATCTTTAGCTCATAGATTTCCTTTTCCCTGTCATCAAAGTATCTCTCTAACATGTACTTCTTCTTGAATAGTCTCTCGAACTCATTCCAATTCAATCCTCCTCATGAATACCTATGAAATTCTTCACATCTTCCCACCAAATATTTGTTTTACCATTGAGACTAAATGTAGCTATTTTGGCTTTCATGTTCTCTAAGTAATCATGCAACATGAAGAACTTACTCATACCAAGAAACCATGCCTCTGCATCGTGTGATTTCTTCATCTCTCCATCAAATGTAGGTGGCTTTGCCTTCTTAAAATTGTCCGACAAATATCCCCTGTAACTCCTCCTGTATGGATGATAATGATGTCGATCATCATGACTGTCAGAACCAGAACTAGAATAGTACTTGCCTCCATCACCTCTCCTGTCTAGAGTATCCAAGGACCTACCATCTCTCAAAATTTCATCTCTATATGACTTGTACTCACCATGAGATATGCTTCCATTTGCCCCATTAGTTCTTTCCTCCTACTCATGGCTAGTTTGAAGTGGTCCATGTCGCTACAATTATGACAAACTCTGAAGTATCACTGCATTTACCTTTGCTTTTTTCTCCTTTGCCTGTATGATTTTGTCATTGTTTGCATTACAAATCCGTATTTCTTCTTTTAATCTTCTTAGTGTGTTTGCCAAATCAAAGTAATGCCCAACACCACGCTTCTCATCGGATCCATAGGGAGAGTCTCAGGAACTGTAGTCTACCATCTTACTAGTCATCTTTGATATTCTTCCTGCAAGGTATATCATGTCAGCTAAACCAAATTACAATAAACCAGCATACCTTATCATAATTCGGGGAGAATACCTCATCTGCAATATCAACAAATAAATGCAATACATGTGTAACATAATCATGACAACATATAGAAATATAACACATAAGCATATAAGCATATAACCATCATTCTAGCTAGAGTCCAATCATCAATGCATGACCATATCAACTACACATAACATGACCTCATGCATGAAAACAACCTCAACATCAATGTACACTTGACCACATGTAAATACTAACGTGCATAAACAATGCATAATCAACCATATGCTCATGACACACACTCCACAACAACACCATCAACTTCCCATGGCAACCTCACTGCAACCATAACCCATACCATACAAATGCAACAAGCACATGGTCTCACAACAAAAGAAACACATATGCAATCGACATGAATGCATGACCAACACACAACCCATCCAGTCTGAGGGGTGAACCATGCTCTGCTACCACTCTATAATACCCTCCTTCCATATTTACCCAAGTAATCGACCAACCGGGGTAAATATGTGATGAGAAGTTACTATGATATGATTTAACTCCTTACGTGTCAGTTAAGGAAGTGGAACCGATGGAAACACACCATACATACCTTCCACATCAACAACATAACTCCCAGGAGCCACCCCAACCACTCAAGTAACCATCCCCTGGCTCCCACTGGGTTTCTAGACCATTAAACCCCTATAAGCTCCCTTGATATGGAAAAGCATGCATCCAAGAGGCTCCAAACGCTCCAACAACCTGGGTATGCATGCGTCTGGGGACTTTTCTCCTCAAACCTGTGCCTATGACTTGATCCGGATCTTGGGGGGAGACCCCAAGATCTAAAAAATTGAAATGGATCTTGGGGGGAGAGGCCCCCAAGATCTGAAAATTTGAAATGCCAAAAGAAAAATAAGAGAATACCTAATAAGGAAAACCACAAACAAACTTTTTATTAAAACATAGAATAATTGTAAAAGCTACATTGTGGTGGACAATCTGTCCTTTTACAAAATGTGACTTGTTACTTATAGCCTTTTTCGGTTACAATACCACGGGTAAATTCCATGGGTGAATGAATACCATGGGTGGATGTCACAATACCATGGGCAAATACCATGGGTGGATGCCACTTACAATACCATGGGTAAATTCCATGGGTGGATGAATAACATGGGTGGATGAATACCATGGGTTGATGCCATTTTCCATTCGGATCATTCCTCCCTCCTTAAGAAGCAATGGTCCCCATTGTGTGAAGTTCCCTCCTGTGAAGCCTTTGTTGAATATGAAGAGCCACTGAAGAGAAGGGTTTTATGTGGTTAACCCATAACCATGATGAACGAAGATCCGAGGATAGAGATACCCTGTAATGCTTGTGACCAACTGTGATACTGACAGTGTGCGGCCTAGAAAATGGACTTTGATGAAGTGTGGGTTTGTGGATGACCCATAACCATGATGAATGAAGATCCGAGGATAGAGATACCCTGTAATGCTTGTGACCAACTGTGATATTAGCAGTGTGCGACCTAGCAAATGGAATCCAATGAAGTGTGGGTTTGTGGATGACCCATAACCATGACAAACAAAGATCCGAGGATAGAGATACCCTGTAATGCTTGTGACCAATTGTGATACTAACAGTGTGCGGCCTAGCAAATGGACTTTGATGACAAGGATTTTGTGCAGTTGACCCATAACCGTGATGTTGATTGTTGATGAAATAGAAGGTGCCTACATAGCCTAGGGTGGGAGGGCACGTCTCTAAAGAACCGAAGTCTAATGTTGCTCCAGAATTAAAATGGACATAACCCATTCAATATAACTCAGAATATTTCTTATAACCTATTTTTGGAAACAGAATGACCATTCTGCATCTTCCCATGTGTTGAAAATCCTTATCTGGACACTCTAGAATCTCAGATTCGCACTGCAACTGTTTCGTCGTCACAAAAGTTCTGAAAAAAAATAACTGATTTTAAATCAACGATATCTCCCACATTTGAATTGTGATTCAACCCATTTGTTTCTTGAAATTGGGTGAGTTTTCAAGAGGAGTTCAGATGTGCAATCATTGTGCTAAAATTCTACATAAAAACTGCAAAAATTATAGAATAGCTGTCGTCCACGAATTGCCGTCAGAAAAATTTCTACAACATAGTTGATTTTAAATCAGCGATATCTGCCTCATTTGGACTTTGATTCAACCGATTTTTTTTTTTTTAAATTTGGGTATTTTTTTCGTAAGAAATCCAGATCTGTTATTTGTTTTCATAAATTTTGCACCAAAAACTTTAGATCAGATCTCCAAACTCTTTGCCCAAAAACATTCAAGCAAAAAAAATGAAAAAATAAAAATTCTTCCCACTTGGCCTAAGAAAGTGTTACTTGGAGGACATAGCACATGCTTGTATTTTGCTGAACATTGCTATAAAATTTTGAAACTAAAATATGCATCAAAACCTCATGCCCATGGAGTCGTAACCTGCTCTGATACCACTGATCTGGATCTTAGGGGGAGACCCCCAAGATCTAAAAAATTGAAATGCTAGAAGAAAAAGAGGAGAATTCCCAATAAGAAAAACCACAAACAATTTTTTTTTAAAATAGAGAATAACTGTAAAAGCTACACTATGGTGGACAATTTGTCTTTTTGCAAAATGTGACTTGTTACTTATAGCATTTTTCGGTTACAATATCATGGGTAAATTCCATGGGTGAATGAATACCATCGGTGGATATTACAATACCATGGGAAAATACCATGGGTGGATGCTACTTACAATACCATGGGTGGATGCCACTTACAATACGATGGGTAATTTCCATGGGTGGATGAATACCATGGGTTGATGCCATTTTCCATTCGGATCATGACTCCAAGATTTGTGCCACTTTTTTAGGCTCAAAGCCCATGTCACTGTCCAGAACTCAATGATAGGTTTATAAATGAATTTATACAACAAAACAATTATACATTTGCAAAAACATTGACAAGGTCTAGACTAGACCCCTACTAGCCATGACATGCATTTCGTCAAACATGTCACAAATATGTAATCCACAGGTTTAAACAACATATTTGAGCATAGGGGTCTCATACTTACCTAAGAATTGCTAAGAATCATTGATTCCTCACTACATTAGCTTCCATTTCATTTATGAGGCCATAGATACATTGTTCATTCATTTACAAGTAAAAACGTGATGATATCCATACATAGCCATTGTTATAATACATGTGCATAACCAGCACAATAACAACAAAAATACCAAGGAAAAAACAACCATATAATCCACATATAAACTAGTATAATACCCATGAAATAACAAGGAGAAATAACCTCATATTAGTGATGTAAAGGCCAACTAGATACAGAATTCCACGAACCACCCAACCGTAGACATGGTTGAGCCAAATATCTCTTCCACCAGTCACCCATGTGCCATATTCCAAGCATGAATGTGGGATCTCATAAAACACATCATACAAAACCATCTAGGGCTTTGAGAGGCCAAACCACCTCAACCCATCAAATAGTGATTCCACCTCATGGTCGGACATCACAACCCATCACCGAACTTGTCTCTACCCAATCCTTCCAGGGTTCCAATGCATTTGTTCCAACCAAGGCTCCAAGACTAGTAACGCAACCCACAACTGATATAGGGCTCCAGAGCCAAGGCTCTAGGACTACTAACTTAACCCACCAAAGACTCGAAAGTGTTTTTCCAACTAAGGCTCTATGACTACTAACTCAACCCAAGTTGTTACAGGGCTCCAGAATTTGTCTAACCAAGGCTCCAGGAATAGTAACTCAATCCAAGTTGTTACAACACTCCAGAGCATTTGTCCAACCAAGGCTCTAGGAACTAGTAATTCAACCCAAGCTAAAGGAAACATGAGAACCAACCATAAAAACAAAGAAATGTACCCATAACACCATGACTATCCAGGAAATGGCATGGCTAGGCAAGTCCACTATCAATCTAGGAAATCCTCCATGCCAATGATATATCATGACCAATAAACCACATGCATATGCCATGCATGCCAAAACTAGTGAGGAAAACATACATGCAACTTGGTACCTACAAGCAAAACCTGGTATAGTTGTTGATCTCGATGTCCTCTTAAGATTTCTTGCTCTTCCTTTGCCTTCTTACTCCAAAAATCCAAGTATGCCACACTCCTCCAAGAGTGCTCCAAGAAAACTCTAAGTGTCCAAGAGTACGAGAGAGAGAGAATAGAGAGAGAGCTCCAAAATTGAACTGACAAAATTCCGTGAACTGATGCCCATAAGGATTTTTATTAATGAGGTCTTTATTTTCTTCATTTTCCTTCATTTTACTCCTCACATGCAACTTGTGACCTTTCACCTCCATTTTCTCCTAATTTCCATTATTTTCATAGATAAATGTGCCAAAAACTCCATGTTTCCTTTCCAAATCCTTTGTCATTACCTTTGCCAATTTCCTTTGCCATTAATCAATCACCAGTGATCCCCATCACTATGATTTTTCCCAACATTCATCTTGAAATAAGCGTCCCAACAACTTTGGTTATTATTTTTCCTTTATTAAATTTTATTACATGGAATTTTCACCAGGGATGTTACACTCCCCGTAAATTTTCTAGCCATGCATGCAATGAGAGTAAAGTCAAGCTCGAAATGTGAAGCCAAAGTTTCACCTGCTACTCTTCCTGAGGTCTTCTTTCTTGTATTCTTGTGTAGACACTTTGTGGCATATTGCCCGAATTCATGACAGTGAAAGAACTTGATTCTGGACAAGTGTTTCTTCTTGCCCCCTTGACTAGATTCTGCTTTGGATTGGGATTTCTTCTCTTTCCCCTTGTGGTGAAGTAAAATTATAAGTGTGGACACGAATGAATTCCTCTAACCCGATAATGGGTCTAGC
Organism: Pinus tabuliformis; assembly: GCA_031772625.1. Lineage (NCBI taxonomy): Eukaryota > Viridiplantae > Streptophyta > Pinopsida > Pinales > Pinaceae > Pinus > Pinus tabuliformis. The sequence continues at coordinate 1,503,340,885 of CM062817.1, read as the reverse complement.
CACAACAGTTACATTATATGGAAGATTTCCTTAGGTTAGGATCAATCAAGAGGGCCTACCTCTTGGTCGCTTATCCTACTTGACGTTGTCCTCACTTGCTCGCTCCAACAATCTCTCGCTTCCTTCTTCAAGCTCCTGAAACAAGTAAACAACAACAATATACAAACATAATAATATACAAATTGCAATACAACCTACTTAATGAGTCAAGAAGCATCAAGACATGAATATGTAATATTACAAAACATGTAGGAAATCAATCGATAGTTGCATATATTAATATCAAAGAGAGATTACAACCATTCGTCTTGACGTCGCAGTCTTCCTCTGACAAGACCAGGTTCCCACACACTTCTGCTAGCACTTCATGATGGCTTCAAACAACAATAGTTTAAAGACTCTTCCATTTAGGCTTCACTCTAAACCAAACACACTTCTCCCTCGCACAACTAGATGGCTACAACTAGTAATAGCTTGCTTGTCTAAAATAGTATATTCACACTCAGCCAACACTCTAACTATGTCACTAGTTTGTGCTTGGGAAGAAGGGAGGTTTATATAGGAAAAATGGATGGGAGATGGATCCTCTTCTCGTGGGAGAAGGACTTATCCCTTGAGGTGGTTCCATCATTATAGGGGAAAGGAGCCCAAACTATCATCCTCAACCCCATCCAGCCAAACCATTTACCAGACTTCCGTTATGGAGCTTCTAGATATGGAAGCTTCATCTCTAATTTAAAAGACTTTCCATAATAGGACTGACCCGACTGGAACACAGCTCAGTCACACCTATCGGAGTGGGGAATAGTGCTAATATTTGCACATCGGCACGAGGGAGACAAAGGCCATTAGCGCTGGTCTTGTAAATTGGGCAAAACAGAAGTTTCATGGGAAATGGTGCAAAAGGGAAATGACCTGCTCATGAAGAGGGACATAATGGGAGTTTCTTCATGAAGGCAAACCATGCGGGGTTCACTGTAGAGGTCCTCCAGGATCACGGAATAGGGAGTACAGGGATAGTGACAAAATGCTGTGTAACAGATGACCCCTTAAGCATGAAGGCCAAACCAGAGTAAGGGATGAAATGCTTTATAAATCAGTGCGGGGAACCGGTCTGCCATCGAAAAACTTGCAAGCAAGTACAAATACATTTACATAGACTGAGATCTATATCAAAAGATACATGAATCATGGCATGGATGTAGCCATCCAAATAATGATCATGTAAATGGATCCAGGTATGGACGTAGCCATCCTTCAAAGAGGATCATAACGAAACCAAGGTATGGTCGCAACATCCAATAATGAGAAGGATCACATATGATAACTCATGGTCTGGTCACAGCCAGCCATCTGAAAGAGACATGCATATCATCATAAACCATGTCACACCACTTCGCAACCTAGACTTTTGTGATCTAAGTTCGGGGTCTTGCGCTCCAACACGACCTGATCAAAGTACAAATTCTAACATGTGAACCGATGTGTTGACGTCGAACATGTTAGAAAGTCGCTTGATTACCAGCCAGTGATGTAAACTGTTAACAAGCGCAAGAGAAACCACCAATAATGATAATGGCCCTCAAGGTACTATCAGCACAATTCATGGAATGTGAATACAGGAACTGACGTCAAACATTTGCGAAATCACTCGATCGAAAGCCAATGATGTGAACTTGTTGTCGAGTGCGAAGAACTTTCCATTAAGGCATTCAAGCTCTAAGGTACTGGAAGGGAGTCTCTTGATCAACTTCCTGGATAATGAGCTAGTGTCGACAGAAAGTGACCATGTCGAAGGAGGGCCATAATGAATCCCACATCATCGACACGAGACGAGAGGATGCAAAATGATTTTGGATGATACAGAGAAATAGAGGTAAGTGTAACTGCAGAAGGACAACTCTTGAACATATCAGTGACACAACTGGAAGTTTGGCAGCTTTTGGATCCATAGGATTAGTGGTCATGGTGACATAGCAGAGATTAGATGGAAGGCAAAAATGAACGGCCCAAACCCAGGAAGGTCAATGATGTAAAGGAGGATGTCCCAACCCGACACGAAGCAAAGAGTGTCATGTTCAAGAGTGAGCTGCCGACATGACTCGATAGATTTCCAAATTTTTCCCCCACCATTTTTGGCGAGTACCCCAATTATTTTTTATCGCAAGCTTGAAGGGGATAGCATGTGCTTGCACTGTAAGTTCATCCTTCGAATGAATCCGACCTAGTAAGTTTAACGAGCCCTAGGAAGGAGAAGCTCATGTTCGTCATGGTGATGAATCCGATGTCATTTAATAGTTTAACGAGTCCGACAAAGGTGTAACTCGGTACCTTTTTCATGTTTATAGAGTTTGAAAAAGACACGTAAAATAAAACTCCACATGGTCCCTTTTCATACATTTGTGTCTCTCTAGCTCGGAAAGGTAGAAAACAATACTTGAGAGAACCACTTCACCATTTCGGTCAAGGAGTACCTTTTTCGTAAATAGTGCCTCCCAACTCGAAAAAGGGGTAAACTTATATTGGGTGCATGACGTTTCCCATCCGTTAACGAGTTCGAAACAACAAGGGCTCGGCCATATTTTCGTTTTTAAAGGGTCGGAAAAGAGCTGAAAGCAAACCCCCCATTTTTATTCTCTTTAACAAGTCAAAAAAGGGAAAAAATACTCGATGATATTTTGATATGAGTTTAACGAGTCGAGAAAATAGCTGAAATATGACTCATCGCCATCGTCGAACGTCCATCACCTGTCGCTGCACAAGCAAGACAAAGTGTATTATCAAGTCCTTGAGGCAAAATAGGTGAAAAATATTTACAAGACCTGATATTTTCATGAAAAAATGAATAAATAGGGGAAAAGTAAATATATTTTTACCATTTACCTTTTTACCTTTGTAGTGAAGACTTTTACCCTCTTTTGCCCTAGTTTTTCCAGAGCGGATTGCGGGAGATCCGGGAGGCCAATCGATGAGCCGTCAGTTCCAGGTAATAGCCAAAGCCCTGAGCTCCATTTTCATGCTATTCATTTATGCTTTTAACCATTTTTTTGGATTTTTAGGGAGGTTTTTGAGAAAACTTTTCGCCCTCGGTCGGTGCAATTTCCGGGCACGAGATCATGCCAACCGAGGGTTGTTTGCATGACCATCCGCGCTGATTGGTGCGACTGTTTCTAAAATAGGCGCGCCAGCACTGTGGATAGGGAAAAAACAAATTTTCTCAAGAACTGACCGTTAAAAATTGATTTTTATGTACCAAAATTGATGATTGACTCAAATAAATGGATTTTGCAGGAGAGAAATTGCCGAAAATGGTGGATTGGAAGGAAAGAGAACACGAAGATGTGGACACCCAAGCAATGAAAGGATCCAAATTGCCTGGAGGCTTTGAGGGCTTGCGGGCTCCTCAAATTTTTTCTTGCAACAGGGATGTGGGCCTAGCCCGAATTGCTTCGGTATTTCATAAGCCTTTGGGACATCAATCATGAGATTTTTTTCATTGGGGACCAGGAGTTGGAGCTAACAACTTCAAACATTTACTTCATCACTAGGCTGTCTCGCAAAAGTGAGATAGTGAATTTGTATGGATCACATCCGATCAGGGAAAGCATATCTTCCCTGCTTGTTGTGCATTGTCCTGAGGCCTTGACATCCAAAAGCGGGAAGATTGAGATTTCTAGTGTACGAGATTTAACATTGAGGGTGCCTTTGTTGATCATCAATAGAGTGGCTGGGTCCCAAGCATAACATGAGACTAATAAGTCAAAGTTCCTTTATGCTATAGACTGCACAACTCCCACAATCTTCAACTGGGCAGAGGCTATGAAGATGAATATCAAGTGCCAGTTGTTCAAGGCGAAGGCGGGAAATCTGAAGCAATTTGGCTTTGGATCAATACTTGTGACCTTCTTCCTGGAATGAGTGCCACTGTTCTAGTATTAGTTGGATGAGGTTGATCCTCTTGCACCACGTGATCCACAGATGGCCCAATGGAGTCGTCTGATGCCCAGGATCATTGGGGGTCAGCAGATGTCCTACCGACCAACATTATTTTTGTGGTTTCGACGACAGAAAATCGTCGTGGAGGACTGGCCATACAGTGGCACTAATTTCTATGGAGACCCAGATATGCCCTTGCTAGATGGGGAGGACTTCGATGATGAAGGTAAAAAACTAAACCAAATTTTTTGATTTTGATGTTTTTTAATTGTTTTAGTATATGCATGCTTATAAAATTTCTCTTGTGTATGCAGATGTTCGACCATAGCGGCCAACCGAGATGTCCCCAATAGCTAGGCGTTATCCTTGTCTTATTAACATTGTCGCCCCTTACCAGTAAGGGAACGATAACGAGGAGGAGATTGCAAGGAACCTCGAGGGGTTGACTCATGGTATTCGTGAGTATGCTCGGATAGGAGACATGCCTTGGCGGTACCAGAGGCACACAGTGGGAATATCAGATCAGATCCGCCAATTACTGAGTCGCGTAGTGTGAGATGTTTTGTGCTATCATGACCACCATGTTGAGTAGTTCCTAGGTCCAGTACTTACATATTTTTTGAGGCCTGCGTGGCAAGGATGTACGAGGCCTGCAAGCCGTCGATGTTATTGGAGAAATACATATTATTTTTGGGGTTTTGATGTATCAAACATTTTCACATATGTATATATGTTATATTTTCCTATCTATTATGGTACAAATGGTTTGTCTTATCTTTTACATGTTTCGTAAATGTCTATCCAACACGTAATTAGCTAATGCATCTGTTAATGTATTCATGTGTCTAGGAATATGATGATATGTGATATAATCAAAATGTCTTTCCAACAGACGGATACAGAGATACATTTGTAATATTTGAGGGTTCTTGACGGAATATTGCTCATTGAGTTGAAGGACGACAAGCTGTGAATCTAGGTTGACAACCAATTCTTTGATGCCCAGAGTGATGGCTTCTGATAACAGTTTGATGACTGCACTGTATTCAGCAATGTTGTAAGTTGTATGACCTAGGTAGATACCTTGAAGATCAATCAACTTACTGTTAGGGTTGTAGATAGCCCATGCCGTGGATGATAGGTTCTAGGTACTTCGGTAAGCACCATCGATGAAACCAACGTGAGGAGCTGCACACATCTACAAAGCACGAAAAGTACAGTAAACGGGAAAGTTGTTTGAAAACTTCCACACAAAACCACACTGTACAAAAATGAATCACACACTAATGTACATAAGTACCCATGCAAGATGACCTAAGCATAGTACTTTTTGAGGTAAAGCCTATCTTAGGGCTTATCGAGAGGATTTCCTTCATAATCAATAAGTTCATAGGATCATTTCTGCAAAACACGTTTTACAATATAAGGCCCATGCCACATAGGTTCGAACTTGCCTGCCCCCAGCTTATCATTAGCTTGGTCATATGTCAGGACCAAATCACCCTCAGAGAAAGTGCAAAGGGAGACTAACTGGTTGAAATGGGATTTGACCTGTTTCTTTTGTGCTTCAATGACCAAGGCAACGAGATGATGGGTCTCGTCCAGTCGTTCCAAAAACAAGAGGCGCTCCTCTTGAGGTGATGTTTTAGGAAGGAGTTCAACAAATAACTTAAGTGAAGGAATCTCACATTCGATTTGTAATGTTGCTTCCAGACCATAGAAGAACTGGAATGGTGTGAACCCAGTGGCATCTTTGGTTGAAGTTTGGTAGGCCCACAGAGTTGAAAAAAGCATGAGATGCCAATTTGACTTGTGCATCCCAATAGTACGTTGAAGCATGGTGACCAAAACTTTGTTCACGGCTTCAACTTGGCCGTTGGCCTGAGGGTAATATGGGGTCGAGCCATCATGGCGCAAGCCTAATGCAAATGTTAATTCTACCATCATGTAATCTCTGAACTGGGAGCCATGATCTGTGACAACGGCTTGGGGTATGCCGAACCTAGAAATAACATGGTTAAAAAGGAATTGAGCTACCATCTTACCATCTGCCAAATATGTAGGCATCGCTTCGACCCATTTGGTGAAGTAATCCATAGCAACAATAATGTAGCCATGTCCTTGGCTGAACGAGGGTTACATGTCATATAATCGATGTCCCATTTGGCAAAGGGACCAACGGTAATGACGGGGTATAGGTGAGTGGGTGCGTCGCACATCTTGAGTTGGTAGATTTGGCATTCGTGACACTTGTGGACAGCAAGAATGCAGTTCTGAAGATGGATGGCCATAAATAACCAACACGAAGGGTTTTATGAGCTGTAGCATAACTAGACATATGACTGCCACATGCCCTAGAGTGGCAATCATTGAGAACTCTTTCAGCTTCCTCAATCGTGAGGCATCGACAAAGAACAAAATCGACATTGACACGATATAAAGTATCACCAATAATGCGATAGGGTTGAGAATGATGTCGAATCCTTCAACGATCATCTTTGGTCAATGCGGAACGAAACATGGAGGTTTGGAGATACACGATGATATCACCGTACCATGGATCAAGGGTTCTAATCAGGAAAAGGGTCTCGTCTAGGAGTTCTTCATCTGCACCAGCAAGGAGAGATTTGGAGGGAAGGGAATAGATCAATTCTGCGAAAACAAGTGACTTCTTAGATTTGGCCGTAGTGAAGACCAAATCAAATTCTTGTAGGATAACGATCCATTTCGAATACTTGCCCCCCAGCGACTAACAAGTTAGGAAGTAGGTCATAGGGTTGCATTCAGAAATCACTGTAGTCATTCGTAAGAGAATATAATGCCGAAGATGTTGAACAGCCTGGATGGTGGCCAAAGCCAACTTCTCGACATGTGCAAAATGCGTTTCAGTTCGAGGAGATTCTGACTCAGGTAGTAGATGACGTGTTCAGTGCCTTTGTCATCGTCTTGAATCAACATCATAGCTATGGTGCTAGGGGCTGCGGCTAGGTAAAGGAAGTAATCTCGATAATAATCCAGTGGACGCAACAGAGGAGAATTTATGAGGATAGCCTTAAGACTTTTAGGCTATCTCGTCCCATGCAAAGGGTGTTCCTTGTTTGAGCAATCGGGTAAATCGCATAGCTAGCCCGACATAGTTGGGTATAAAACAACGAAGAAAGTTGGCCTTTCCTTGGAGGCTTTGGAGTTGGTGCAGTGAAGATGGAGGGGGTAAGTTTACAATGGCCTTGACATTTAGTGGATCCAGGCGAATCCCGTCCTTGGAAATGATGAAGTTGAGGAGTCATCCTGATTCTACACAGAAAACACATTTGTGTGGATTTAACCAGATGTTGTAGTGCCTGTAGCATAGAAAAATCTGCCAAAGATGGTTTGAGCAATGTTGTGAATATCATGAAATGCATAGGACATTGCCCGCTGAAATGTGGCCCCAACGTTTTTTAGGCCGAAAGGGAGCTTCTTGTATGTGAACGTATCCCGTGGGCAGATAAAGGTTGTCTTCTCTTGATCAGCAGGTGCAATATTTATCTGGTTGTAACCAGAAAAACAGTCCATAAAGGCAAAATCTCAGTCCCGACACATTCATCAATGATTTGATCAATGAAGGGAGTAGGATAGTTATCTTTAGGACAAGCACGATTAAGATCTCAATAATCCACACAAATGCGGATTGTGCCTTATTTTTTATTCACCGGGACAATATTGGATGCCCAGTCTGTAAGGGGAATGGGATAAATGAATCCAGCTTTTAGAAGCTTTTCGACTTTTCCCTTAATAGCAGCGACCTTTCTAGGGTGCACTGGATGAAGCTGTTGGCGAATGGGCTTCACATCCGGATACGTTGGTATTTCATGCACCACGATGTTGGGATCAATGCTAGGCATTTCAAGGTAAGAACATGCAAACACATCACGAAATTCTTGAAAAATATGAGTATATGTCTTGATCTCATCTGGAGAACAAGATACCCTAATATGAATGTGTTCAATGACACCAGGTTTGATAGAAATGTCAATCGACATCGTTTGGGTAATATTACCTAGATTTCCTTTCGACCATACTTCATGAGTAACAGTCGGTGGTGGAAATGGAGAAGAGGACTCTTCGAAAGAGGTAGACATGACCACCAGGCGAGGCAGGAACGAGGAGCGATGATGGGTATCGATCCATGGTGGTTCCTCGAGAGACATGATTTCCATGATACCTTCATCAGTGAGGAAGGTCTTGGCTAAGGGATCGAATGATTCTAAAGTGTCAAGCCAGGGGGATTGAGAATACATATCAAGAGAGGTCTTCGAGATATGAGAATCAAAGGATGCAGAGTCTGCAGCCGAAACAATTTCCACGTAATTGACTTCGACGGGACTAAGCGACATGACATCACCCCAAGCATCAACTAGATATGGCGTAGGTATGATCCAGGGATCATATTTGATCGAGATCATGTTGACAGAGGCAACATGAGGAGGTGGGAGTGGAAAAATCCCCATTAAGGCAGAATCTTTGAAGAGACCTGCCCCCACACTCTCAAAGGGAGCACCAGAGTGCCATCAGATGAGGAAGAGGCAAGGAAAGACAACTGATCAACGGTGACAATCCTCCCTTGATGGGGAAAACGAATCACACGAAACAAAGAGGAGGCCATGGCATGCATGGCATGAGTCCAACTTCGGCCGAGTAGAAGATTATAATTGAGATTGGCGTCAACAATCTCTACTTTGACTTGCACTATCTTGCCTTCCAGGGTGATGGCAAGGTTGGGTAAAACATCGAAGGGTCACGAATTGTGCCTGTCGAAAGCTTCTAATGTGTTTGGAGACTGGTTCAGTGTAGGGGAACCAATAGCCTTCCAGCATACAGTTGACATGATGCAGGTAGAAGCACCTTCGTCTATGATAGTGTGGTGGATGGTATTTTCATTAATGATTACATGGATAAGAAAGGAAATCTGATGAGGAAGTCTCGAAACATGGTTCTCTAGATCGAAACAGATCAAATTAGAATCGATGGGATCGATGCCCCCGATAGCTAATAGAAAATATTTCCGCTGTGATGAGAAGCTTTGGAGTACCTCGAGAGCTGACATAGCTTATGGCGCCTAAGCCAAATCTTCAACAATATTGTAATGCTGAGCGGCTCGGGCGTTGAGATTGTACGAGGATTTCCTTAGCACACCTCGAGAGGGTGGCCGTAGAGCAGAATCAAAGTTAGGGCGCTTGATTTGCAGAGGGCTAGAACTCGGGGTAGAAGAAGAAGATGGAAATTATTTCTCTTTCCCTGCTATGGGAGATGGAGTTTGATAATCCTTTGATCGGGTAGCCACATTAATGGGTGTGCTCATCATGAACACTTGAGATCTAGAGGAAGCAGATCAAGGTTGGTCTACCATTTGAGTCTGCTGAGACGGAAATGGATCTTTGAGGACAACAAGGGTCCCCTTGAGCAATCGACTAACTTTGGATCGTCATGGACAATCCTTAGTATAGTGATCCTCCTCGCAAATGAGGCAAGGAAACTTAGGTTTCTGTTGTGATGATTCGCCGGTAAACAATTTGGGAGGACCCTGTTTCGTGGAATCGGCTTTAGCATTGCCTTTGCCTTTATTTTTTCCTTTCGAGGATTTGTTTGCTGTGGTAGACTAAACAACGTGGACCTCTAAGGTTTTACTAGGGCTTGGAGGGTTTTCAGATGAACTGTTGGGAGCAGTATTCGAGATTGACTTCTGTTTGGAAGGAGTTTTGGCAGGGGCCTGGGATACTAAACCAGTAACTCCATCAACGGGAGGGACAGCAGGTGACTTGGATGTCACAGGATTGGATGATGGTCGTGGAGCATTGGGTAATAATTCTTATAAGGTGCCAGACTAAGAGTAGACCAGGTCCAAGTACTAGGCACGAGCGATGGCTTGCTCTTAAGTGATGCATACACCCATGGCTATATCGCGAGCAATTGGGGCTACGAACGATTTGGTAAACCATTCGGTGAGCAATTGATCATCTATTTCGAACTTGATCAGTCAACGTCTACGTCTCCCTTCATGGATGTGATCAGAGATGTGCATCGTTGTGTCTTGCTTAAGCGATGTGAGCAGATAGGTGCCTGTTTCATAACGAACTAACAGTTGAAAATGTGTGAATAAGGCCATGGATAACGAATTGAAGTCATGAAAAGTACTTTGAGGTAGCTCGATGTACCATTTTGTTGTGGCACTCGTAAGGGTTCGTTGGAAAAGATGAAGATGAATGGAATCGTCCACGTATGAATTCGTCGAGCACCAGAGGTCATGTGTCATCATGTGGGCTTGAGGATCTTCCTTATCTTTCCCATCGAACTTGGGGCAATCACTTGGTATCATGGATGGCACCAAAGGCTAGTACGGCGAATGAAGAATCAGATCATTCGTGAGACATGATACATCTGGCAACTCAAGTGTAGCCAAGAAAGGTAATTGAGTGTTAAAAGGCATGGGAAGTCGATAAGAGGGCCCATAAGGAGGAGCCCATTCCTGTTGGTAGGGATTTTGACCACACAGTGGGGGATTTTTGCCATATGGCATCTGAGGTTGCCCCCATTGCAGGTTACCTTGACCAAAGGGAGGATTCAGACCAAGAATACCTTGAAACTTTCCATGCACAGGTTGCTGATAGGCAACATATGGGTTAAAAGGTTGTTGAGCCTGTTGACCTTGGACATGTGGGTATGGGACTTGTTCTCCCGAAACATAAGGCTGTTGGGCATGTTGTCCCTGAACAAGAGGGTTTTGGACCTGCAATCCTTGGGCACAAGGTTGATACGCTTGTTGCCCTTGGATGTATGGGTTTCTCACCTGGTGCCCTTGGCCGGCAAGATTCTGAACCTGTTGGCCTTGGACAAGAGGATTCTGCACCTTCTGTTGCAGGACTTGACCTTGAACCTGTCCCTGCAAGGGTTGCCCTTGTTGATAGGTATAGCATTGCGGCTACAAAATTTGTCCCTGGGTTTGCAGAGGTTGGCCCTGCGAGGGTATGGGTTGAGAGGTATGCAGAGCATATTGCATTTGTTGCTGTGTGGTTTTCTACAACTGTTGGAAGGACTGACCTTGCAGTTGTTGTAGGTGACCTTACTGTGGGATAATCTACCCTTGTTGTTGCGTGGAAAGCCCTTGCTGCAACAAAGGTTGCCCTTGTTGTTGCAAAAGTTGTCCTTGCTGTTGCAAGGGTACTTGAACAGTGCCCAGGAAATTACCGAACTGAATCTGGCCGTAGCCAGGTTAGATGTAGTGCCCAGATGGGATGGTGTAAGGTTGATTAACCAATCCTTGGGAACCGTATGGAAAATAGGGATTTTGGTATTGGACCTGAGCCCCATAAGGTTGTTGATACTGAACATTGTTCGATCCAGACGGACCACCAGGATTTTGAACCTGTTGGTGCTGGACATTGCTTGATCCACTAGGGTCAGTAGGTTTGTAAATACAACCAGAAGAGGGTTGGTTTATACCAAGCATGTGAGCTTGTGAGCCACTCACATTAGTGGCACTTGACACCATAGAGAATTTTAGATTTTTCCCCCCAGGCGATGGCACAATCTAGCTACTGACTAACGGGATAGAAGAATTGGCATAGACAATCTTTGAAATTTTCGGTTGTGACTGACGTGTAACTGAGATTGATGGTACAAGAGTGTTCAGGATGATGGGTTGCACCGGGACTGAAGTAACTACTGGTTGGGAAGTCGTGTTCGTGACGAACAGACCTGACGTAGGTCTGACACTTGATGCCCAAACAGAGTTATGGTAGAGTGATGAGCACTCGTTGTGCCCGAAACTAAGTACCCTAAGGACACATAGCCGGGTGGAAAGCTGGCAGGAATACCTTCTGAATAAGGGAAACCCTCAGGAGGGAATTGTAACTGTAATTCTTCTCCATCATCAGTGTGTGGAGTTGAGACTTCGGACTCATCCGGAGAAGTTACTAGAGCATCGCCCTCGGGTTCCATATTTGGGAATAAATGATGACGGACAGCTAAACGTGTACTAGGGGATAGTTCCAAAGGAACACCCGGTTGATCGTACTGATTGTAAGGGTAGTGTGGTGATATCTCAACAACGTCAAACAGAGGGTTTGGAGGATAGATAACCAGTCCAAGCTGACCGTTAGTGGTCGACAATTTCTCTAGAGTTCGAAAAGGATTATCCGGAGATTCCGGGCCAAGACAGCAGATGAACTTGAATCGAAAGTAGGTGGAGGACGAGATGATAATGGTTGAACACTCAAAACAATTGTGAGTTCAAAATTTTGGTCTTCAAATGGCTCTGATAACTTAGGAAGTGGCTCCTCAAGCAATCTTGCAGACAAAGGAGAGGAAGAGGAAATGGGTGAACCAGATGGTTCAGCCATGATGACCTTGTCTTAGCTGACATAACAAATAACTTCAAGACTTTAAAATGTCCTTTCAAGGGAACTCACGATTTGGTCAAAAAATATAATAGGATGTTTGGATCGTGGGCAATCAATTATTTAAGACGCATAAAAGACTGATGTTTTTTCATTTTTAAATGGTCGAGAAAGAAACAAAGATGACTCTATCACTTTTGATTGGAAACGAGCTCGAAAGGACAAGTGCTCGGATGATATTTTAAGTTTAATGAGTCAAAAAGATCAAATGACTACTCTCGATGATCTAGGTAAATAGGATTACTAGGCAACCGTGAACTGCAGAATACCTCCTGGTGAACCAAGAAGTACGAGCAGACAATCTCTCGAATGCTGTGTTCGGTGTATCATGTTCGCAAGGCAGCCGACTCAACTTCCTAAGGATAAAAGGATTGTAGCCTAGTGGGGCTACCATTATATACGCGACGATATGGGGAGCAAAAATCCGTGCTAGTGCTGTCTAATGCCAAAGCTAACAACAAATGCTAAGTTTACAAACGTCGGAACACATCTCTAGCCTAGATCTTCTAGATGTGATTGTTAATGTCAAATGCGCCTTAGGTAAATTGAATTCATTTTAGAGTTGATCTTGAGTTAAGTTTTAGTTTTCAGGTGTTAGCGATGTTACTCGAAAAACCTAAAATGCAACTAAATGGGACAAGACCCTTTCAATTCGATGAAATTCCTACATTAGAGAGGGTAGAAACTACTCAATTAGATGCAAACAACCAAGCAATTGAAAACGAAATGATTTTCCACTACTTCACTTTTTGAAAAAAATAAACTAATAAAAATGCATTCCACTTCCTAATTTCCTGACAAGCACTTATCTATTAGTCCTTTCGAAATGAAAAAAAATTCTCTTCCTTTTCAAATGTTGATGCAATTCTAGTTTCGAAGAGATGCGAATCATAATGAAGCAACAGGTTAGAATTTCATATTTTCTCATAAAACAACGAAACAAACATTCACATAAAATCTTTCAATGAGAAAATTTTCAAGACTATGAGCTCTTCAAGCAGATGAAAACATGAAAAGAGAATTTTATTCAGATCGACTAAGCACCGGCTTTGCCAAACACAAGACCAACAATGTAATCTATGCCGGAAAAATACGTTCAAACTAGTAAACAATTTTTTTTTCAAACTTGTGCAAAAAGAGGTTAAAGTCGTACAAGGGACCAAAAACAAATGCAAAGAGAAAACACACCCACAACCAGACTCGATGAGTCCACAAGCTGCTGAATGGACAACTAGCTAGATGTCCTAGTGTCGCTGGCCACTCAATGACTCGATCAATCAAATAGAAAGATGACAAGCCTACAAGCAAGCAAAACCAAACAAAAAGTAGCTTTCTAATCAGGGAGAAAAACAGTCAAAAGGCTCATAGGGTCAAAAACACAAGAGCAGAACACACTAGCCAAGATTGGGGTCTAGCCCTAATCTTCACTTACAGGAATCAATGTGACTGCCCAACTGACAACAAGCACCAGGGGCAGGTTGACGCGACTATTCCTCTACAATTCACACTAATCGGCGTGACTGTCAGTCGATTAAATGCATTGTCCGAGGAAGCTAAGAAAAAATAAAAAATAAAAATTCAAAATAGGGACCAGATCTGCTACTATGAATTTTAGACTTAAGCCAGTAAGAAGGAGAAAAGCAACAAAACAAAAGGGAAAATGCGAAACTAGCAAAGTTCTCACGAAATCATGAAATCCAAAACAAACAAAAATATGGGATCTCCCCAGCGGAGTCGCCAATTTGTGGTGAAGTAAAATTATAAGTGCGGACACGAACAAATTCCTCTAGCCCAATAATGGGTCTAGCCACAACAGTTACATTCTATGGAAAATTTCCTTCGGTTAGGATCAATCAAGAGGGCCTACCTCTTGGTTGGTTATCCTGCTTGACGTTGTCCTCGCTTGCTTGCTCCAGTAATCTCTTGCTTCCTTCTTCAAGCTCCTAAAACACGTAAACAACAATAACACACAAACATAATAATAGACAAATTGCAATCCAACCTACTTAATGAGTCAAGAAGCATCAAGACATGAATATGTAATATTACAAAACATGTAGAAAATTAATCGATAGTTGCATATATTAATATCAAAGAGAGATTACAACCATTTGTCTTGACGTTGCAGTCTTCCTCTTACAAGACTAGGTTCCCACACACTTCTGCTAGCACTTTATGATGGCTTCAAACAACTATAGTTTAAAGACTCTTCCCTTCAAGCTTGCGATAAAAAATAATTGGGGTACTCGCCAGAAATGGTGGGGGAAAAATTTGGAAATCTATCGAGTTGTGTCGACATCTCACTCTTGAACATGACACTCTTTGCTTCGTGTCAGGTTGGGACATCCTCCTTTACATCGTTGACCTTCCTAGGTTTGGGTCATTCATTTTTGTCTTCCATCTGATCTCTGCTATGTTGCCATGACCACAATCCTATGGATCCAAAAGCTGCCAAACTTCTAGTTGTATCGTCGATATGTTCAAGAATTTTCCTTCTGCAGTCACACTTACCTCTGTTTCTTTGTATCATGCAAAATCATTTTGCATCCTCTTGTCTCTCGTTGATGATGTGGGATTCGTTATGGCCCTCCTTCGACATGGTCACTTTACGTCGACACCAGATCATTATCCGGGAAGTTAATCGAGAGACTCCCTTCCAGTACCTTAGAGTTTGCATGCCTGAATGGCAAGTTCTTCACACTCGACGACAAGTTCACATCATTGGCTTTCGATCAAGTGATTTCATGGATGTTCGACTTCAGTTCCTGTATTCACATTCCATGAATTGTGCTAATAATACCTTGAGGGCCATTGTAATTATTGGTGGTTTCTCTCATGATTGTTCACATTTTACATCATTGGCTGACAATCAAGCAACTTTCTAGCATGTTCAATGTCAACACATCTATTCAAATGTTAGAATTTGTACTTTGATCGAGTCGTATTGGAGTGCAAGACCCTAGAATCAAATCTCAAAAGTCCAGGTTGTGAAGTGGTGTGACATGGTTTATGATGATATCCATGTCTCTTTCAGATGGCTGGCTGCGACCAGACCATGATTTATCATATGTGATCCTTCTCATTATTGGATGGTTGCGACCATACCTTGGTTTAGTTATGATCCTTTTTGACGGATGGTTGCGCCCATACCTGGATCCATTTACATGATCATTCTCTAGATGGCCGTATCCATGCCAAGATTCATGTATATTTTGATAGATATCTCAGTTTGTGTATGTGTATCTGTACTTTCTTTTAGGTTTTCCGACAGAATACCGGTTCCCCGCACTGATTTATAAAGCATTTCATCCCCCACTCCGGTTCGGCCTTCATGCTTTAGGGGGCATCTGTTACGCAACATTTTGTCACCGTCCCTGTACTCCCCGTTACTTGATCCTGGAGGACCTCTACAGTGAACCTCGCATGCTTTGCCTTCATGAAGAAACTCCCATTGTGTCCCTCTTCATGAGCAGATCATTTCCCTTTTGCACCATTTCCCCTGAAACTTTTGTTTTTCCCATTTTACAAGACCAAAGCCAATGGCCTTTGCCTTCCCCACGCTGATGTGTAGAGATTAGAAATATTCCCCGCGCCGATCGGTGCGACTGAGCTGTGTTCCAGTCATGTCATTCCTGTTATGGAAAGTTTTTTAAATTAGAGCTAAAGCTTCCATCTCTAGAAGCTCCGTGACAGAAGTCTAGTAAATGGTTTGGCCGGATGGAGTCAAGGATGACCGTTTGGGCTCCTTTCCCCTATAATGATGGAACTAACTCAAGGGATAAGTCCTTCTCCCATGAGAAGAGGATCCATCTCCCATCCATTTTTCCTACATAAACCTCCCTTCTTCCCAAGCACAAACTAGTGACATAGTTAGAGTGTTGGCTGAGTGTGAGTATGATTTGACAAGCAAGATATTGCTAGTTGTAGCCATATAGTTGTGTGAGGGAGAAGTGTGTTTTGTTTTGGAGTGAAGCCTAAAGGGAAGAGTCTTTAAACTATTGTTGTTTGAAGCCATCATGAAGTGCTAGCAGAAGTTTGTGGGAACCTAGTCTTGTCAGAGGAAGACTACGACATTAATTCACAATCTATAACACAAATCATAGACATGCAAAAGGAAACATCACACATGCACAAATATTTATCTAGGGGAAAGCAATTTCTCAAAACCCCTTCCTATTTGTATTGCATTAATAAGAGAATAGAGATGAAATACATATGCTTGTTCAAGCCTGAGCACTCCCTGCAAGTGTATAGTGTATCTCTCTGCCTAACTAAATGAATATGGACAACACTTATCCAATTTTCAAACCCTCCAAGCCCCTATTTCCTTGTGTTTTCCCTTGAGGAAATTAGCCCCTATTATTTAGGAAATCCCTTCTATTTAATTGCGTAATTCCTCTAGGTCCTTCCTCTGACTGCATGCACCACTTGTACACATTGGAATAGTCTACAACTGATAGTACACTGCCTTGGAATCTCTGTCTAAACTAGGTAACTTGAATTCTCTGCATGCAAAAATTATTTTGGGTTGATTGATCAGTTAATTGGTTGATTACTGAGTGTGGTTGAAGTTCCACTTTTACAACTTGACCTCCACTAGTTATTCTAATAGTTTGAACCATCTTAATTGACAATAACTCAATTTAATTGAAATAGATTGCTACAAATTAGCAATCAATCATATTGAAATGAACCCAAGCTTCCCTAACTTGAATTAATTGAGTTAACTGAGTGACAAGTGCCATGTCACCTTAGTTAACTACCTCCAAGATGTATGCTAAATTAGAAATTCATTTTTTCTCTAGTTTGACCAAGGGAAAGTCAAATTGAGATTTTCTTGCTGCATTTTCAACACATTGACAATTAAGCTAACCCATGGGCACAATGTAACTTAGTTTTATTTAAATTATTAATATATTTTTTAAGCTCCGTAAATATAATTCCATTACTGATAACTGATATTACATTGATAGCTCCTTTTCATCAAAAGGCACTTTGGGATCTCAGATTCCAACATTGAAGACAAAATTTCACCATTACTATTTGTAACAACATTAGGTACCGGAGATAACTTCCTAGAGGCTTGTTCAAAACCTTAAAGAGGACAATGCTAGAAAAAACATGGTTTGTTTAAAGACATAATGAGCATTATTGTGCCTGCTACCCATGTACAATTACATTGCATGCATTGTACTATGAGTAAAACATACAACAAAAAAACTAGTGTTTGAGAATGACATGCCAATAACCCATGATGACGAACTAGAACATAAAAACTAGTAGTAACCAGTTTGCAAAAACAAAGTGCAAAAACCATGAGAAGTTGCTAATCTGAGATGAAACTGGAGAGAGTGGAGTAGAATTTCCTTGGGACGATATCCCAATTGGAGCGTTGATGACTGTTGGTGCTTCTAGCTGTGCATCAGACTCAATATCTGAGTCAAACACCACAAAATGATCTACCCGTGTTAACCTGACCACAATATCATCCAAATTGTATCGAATGCCCCAAAGAATTCTCTTGATTTCCTCCTGAGCTGCAAACAACTAATAATTATCGAGCTATTTGTCACGAATTACCATATGAAGCAAAGTTTCTAGTTGACTATGCATAGACAATGAATGAAGGAAGTGGAGCCTCCTCTTTTTGAATTTTCCTAGGTTAGGAATCCACTTGAGGTGGCTGCCACTAATCTCAGAGTCATAAAAATATAACCAATCCCAAAATTCCTTTGCCTCTAAGTGAATAATTTCATTCCTCACTTCTGAGGGAAAGGAATCAAAATGGTAAGCTATTGAATCCCAACCAAAGAGACGTTGACAATGAGACGAGGATAAGCCTAAAGCGTCACCACCACGACTCATCGTCAACGTCTCTTTGGTTGGGATTCAGTGGCTTACTAGGAGTATGGATGAACAAAAGAGAGATGAATGAGAGACAACAATGGACATATAATGTTACCGGAGCAGAAAAATTAATGGTAATGAAGGCGTCATCAACCCTACAAAGGAAAATTATTAATATCGATAATATTAGGGAATTGTTATCATATAAATTAAATTATATAGAAATAGTAATAATAAATAAATATTACTAGGGGATGAAAGGTGGGGGGAATTATATTTTTATCTTAATAAATGGGAATAATATTAATATGATATTATTATTAATCTATGTTATATAGAAAATAATGTTTTGATGTCAATATAATTATTTCATGATTATCTTAATATAACGATAATATTGTTATAAAATATTCTCTAGTGATAGTAGTAATGCCAAGAAGAGGGGGGGTGTGGGTGGGTTGAGTCATATTGATATACCAAGGGGTTAAACACTATTAATATGGTGTTTTTATTATACTAGAATCGTTATCATGTTATTACTATATTAATATTATAACTTAGAATTTTTAAATAAGGGGAATGGAAAGAATTATATTAGTGTATTATTTTGTAGTTATAAAACAAAAGAATATATGGCAGTCGGGGTAGGACTTCCTAGGGAATCATGAAGAAAAATAAGGGGTGGGGGGTGAGGGGGTTGGGAATTAGGGAGTCATAGTAAAAAAATTTAAACAAGAAAGAATGAAGAGAAAAATCAAAGTAAATTAGGGAAGAGGAGAACACAAAAGGCGAAATGGAAGTGAGACGGGGAATTCTAAGGACACTGTTAGCCCTCATTTTCTATCAAATTTTGTTTATTAAAATACACCCAATTTCCATCATTTTCAACCATATACCATCCATATACACATCATTTTGATCAATTTATTCATATTCAGGTATATAAATTATGTTTTTCAATTTTTAGATATTTTTGCAAAAATTGGGTTTATAGTGTATTTTTGGATAGAACTAAAAATTCCCGTAATGGCTCCATTGACGTCATACTTGCAGGACACTTGGGCATGAGGTGAGCATAGATATGGAAAGCTTGGGAACCAAAGATGGACGTGTACCTATTGGTTTGGTCAAGCGAGCTAAAACATGCCCGGTCAACTCTGGTTAGACATGACCTGTTGTTCAGAAAATCCCTATGAAATAGGCCAAATTAAGTATTTTTTGGGATTTTCCAAATGTTGTGGAACTGAATGGATGTATTTGACCAGGATAGATGGGATTAGGGTAGATATCACTGTTAGAGACATTTTAGTCAAGTTTTTTTTATTATTTCTCTATTTAAGCCAAGACTATTGAAGGCTTATGCATGTATAATTTTATGTAATCTGATTTTGAGACTCTTTGAAGACTGAAAGTTAATTGAAGAACCTGTTTCATTTCATTTGTTGTTCATTCTTAAGTGAGTAACTGAGTTTTCTATAGCTAATATCTCTTCAAGTTTTCAAGGCAAGGGTGGAGGGCCCCCACACCAAGCTAAGTGCACTTCTTGGTCAATTTATCATAATTTTCATAAACTAGTTTTTGCTTTAGATTTATTTAGATGTATGAAGATTTATTTTGATTGTTGAATGAATATTGATTTAATTCTAATCTACATATGAAGGGACAAACAAGAGTTTAAGTTAAATTCTCCTTCTATTTGATTATGAGCTATAATTAAAATTCATTCTCATTTCCTTGTTGAGTTATTTCTGAATTCTAGTTTCAATGCAATAGTATTAATGATGGAATAAGATTGTAAGAAAAGAACAATCTGGACCTCCTTAGTTAGGAGCCACTTCTCTCTACATTTTATGCATCATAAACTATTGTTAATCAGTTAATTTTCATTTCTCTTCATGGAAGTAATATTGTAGGGAAGGACAACCTGGTTCTCCTAAGTTAGGAGCCTCATCTCACACATATTACATAAGTGAATTAGAAATACTTAATTAGATTTTATATTTGTAATATGCACTTCCATCAATCTTTATATTTCATCTTCTAAAATTGACTACAACTAAAATCCATATATTTTGGACATGCTTCCAAGCTTACAAGCCCGGATTTGATAATTAAATACTTGTGTTAATTTGCATAGTAAATTGACCAAACAGAGACATATAAAGGGAAGCTAATGAGAATTTTTTGAATTATTGTGAATGGAGGAGAAATTGTGAATCACAAGTTTCCATGAGTGATTTAGCAAATTTAATAGATCAATGTGGATCTGGGTTTTTCACTGACGAGGATGTTAATTGAAGATTAGACCAAGATGGATCAAAAGGAAAAGAGAAAAATATTATTGTGTTTCTCAAATTCAATATTATTAACTTTGTATGAGAATCTATAACAAAGTATTTGTGGAACAATATAGGGGATTGGTATTAGTCTAAGTCCCTACTGAACAAATTGTTCCTGTGGAAAAAGTTGTATAACCTGAGGATGAAGGATGGAGGCTCAATGACAGAGCATTAGAGTGCCTTCAATATTGTGGTAAGTTAGTTACTCTCCCTTGATATTAAGATTTCAAATGAAGATAAGTGTATTAGTTTGTTTTTTTCTTTACTAGACTTGTGGGATAGTTCTTGTTGCCATAGGTAGTAATGCAACTACCTTAAGTTTCATTGAAATAGTCTCATCATTATTATCATAGGAGAAGAGATGGAAAAATATGGAAAGTCAGAACACAAATGCATTGTCAGTGAGGGGATGCTCCCATAATAGAAATAAAAATAAGTCCTTCAATGGGATATTTAAATCTAGAGGAAGATCTAAATCTCAAAGAAAAATAGTTAAGGTATGCTGGAGATGTGGAAAATAAGGGTATTACAAGAAATATTGTAGATCTAAAATTCCTATGAAAGGGAAGGGATCTAAAGATGCTCCTTCCATAGAAGCAAACACCTCCTTAGACGAGGGAGGGTATGCGTACTTGTGTTCTTCAAGTACACATGTAGATCATGAGGTATGGTTGGTTGATTCAAGCACATCCTTTCATATGATTCTTAATAGGGAGTGGTTTTGTGAGTATGAAATATATGATGGTGGTGAAGTTTTCCTAGTAGATGACTCAACAACTAGAATAATAGGATGACGAAAATTCAAGTTGAAGATCATGGGTGGAAGGATTAGAACACTCCCTGAGGTTCTACACAGATTCCTAGGATTAACCAAAACTTTGATTTATTTAAGCAAGATGAGTGATGTAGGTGTAAAATTAATGTTTGAAAAATATGCTTGTAGGATGGTTTGAGGAACAATGGTATTGCTAAGGGGAGTTTAGATTGAAACTTCGTTTAATTTGTTGGAAGCAATGTTAGTGAAGGGTGCAACAATTTTTTTATTCCTGAGAATGGAGATGAAGAAGGAAAACCTCTTATGATCTCTAGAGAACATACTATATTGTGGCATCAAAGACTAGAACATATTAGAGAGAAGGGACTTCAACTAATGCATTGTAATGGTATTATAGAAGGAGTGTCTAATTTATCTATGGGTTTTGATTTATGTGAAATTTTTTTATATGGAAGTAGAGTCAAGAAATATTCTCCTTTGATTTTACGAGTTTAGAGGGAATATTACAGTTTATGCACAATGATGTGTTTGGACCTATGCTAGTTCCATCACTAGGTAATTCTATGTACTATGTATCATTTATACATGACTTGTCGAGGAATACATGGATTTATTTCCTCAAGAATAAATCTTAAGTCTTTGAAAAATTCAAAGAGTTTAAGGATCTTATGGAAGGTTAGACAAGCAAGAAAATTAAGGTGACAAGGACAAATAATGGTGGATAATTCTGCATGAATGAATTTAAATATTTCTTTAAGAAGTATGGTATAGCAAGGAAAAAGACTACCCCATACACACCTCAAAAAAATGTAGTTGTAAAAAGTATGAATAGGACGTTGATGGAGAAATAAAGGAGCATGCTCAATGATGCCAAGTTAGGACTGGAATTCTGGGTAGAGGCAGTGGATACTATATGTTACTTGGTTTAAATAGATCAGCCTAACTAATTTTGGATGATAAGACTCAAAATAAGGAATGGATTGGTAATAAAAATTCTCTTAAACATCTCAAGGTATTTGGATGTGATGATTATGCACATGTTCCAAAGGAGAATAGGAGTAAGCTAGATAAAAAAATTGAAAAGTGTATATTTATTGGATATAAACATGGTCTGAAAAGTTATAAGCTTTGAAACCCATAAAATAAATAGGTAGTGTATAGTTGAGATGTAGTATTTAGAGAATTCAAAGATGTTTTCAAATAGGTGTTGGACCAAACATCACACTAAGAGATGGTGGGGGCTCGGGGGGTGGGGTGAATCAGTGTGAGAGAAATTTTACAATTTCATAACTTGTCTTTACCAAATAATCATATTGCAATGAGTCATAACCATATGCAACAAATTATCAAATATAACCATGCATCATAAAGTTATCATCATATTAATGCCACATCAATAAGCCATCACATCAATTACAAAGAGAAATTAGATTTTAAGCGGAAACCCATACGAGAGAAAACAAAAAATTATTCTTCTTCTTATGCTTCAATTCATTACATAGATTTGTAGGCTCTAAATTGTTGGACGAAATGACCCCCAAAATATAGAAGTTATTGTGAAAATTATATTGCAATTAATATAGTAATCATTCACCTATATTTTAACAGATTATTTGTCTGAAAAAATTAATTTACTAAAAATACTTAATAAAAACACTACTACAATATTCACCAATTACTAAATCAAAAGAACTAAAAACACACACACACACATAAAACAGACAGTGGGATTTTTAGACAAATTGTCTATGGAAAAAGCCCAATGCGGGGAAGAAGTTTTGTAGATGAGGTTTTATTATTCTTCAACGAATTTGTAATTGAGAGTTACATAAGTTGCCTACTCTAAAATGAAAAAACTCTAACAAATTATTTTTCTTCACTTCTACTAAACAAATCGAACCTCTGCAAATATACTCAACCTCCAACAAGAAATTCGCACTTCCCTCCAATAAATTTGCACTGGGTCACTGAGAATGCACACTAACCTTCTTGTCAACTCACACTACCTCTGAGAAATCTATCCTGCAAGATAAAATTCCTCTAACAACTTAGACAATCAATTTGCACTAGCTTTAGCAGTTCACTTTGGAAACTAGCAACATGATCTGGTCCTCCGGTAACTCACACTAGTAAACTAGCAACTCACACTAGCTAATTTGACCTCCCTCTACAGAAATAATTAAGCCTCCTTTTGTCTCTCAGAAACTGGAAATCATTGTGAAGAAATATCTCTAATAATTCTCTGCCCAATCACTGCTAAAGCCTCTGCAAGTGTCAACCCACATTATCATTGTGCCCTTGCTCATTTGAATGATCTCCAAGATTCCCATCGATTTCCTCTTATAATCTCTTGTTGGGAAATCAACGACCAAGATCTAATCACGATCAATGGAAAAGATGATATTGACTCCATCAAATCACCTTTTTAGAAGTCACTAGAGAGAAATTGACTTGTATCAATTAATACTGATTAATTATCCTATTTTCCTATGTTGGACTTAGGAAAATGATTAAAAATTGGTTAGTCATCTAACTAAGACTTTTTCCCTTCGAAAAATTTCCTAGGCTTAGAGATAATTAATCCTCTTGTGTTCCTAACCTCATTGAAACCTCCTAACACTAGAACACGTGTTTGAGCTACATAAACTAACACTCCCTCTTAGTGAGGAAGGTATTCTCCACAAAACCCAACTTATCTCTGAAGAAGATGAATCTCACCTTCCCCAAGGCCTTTGTCAGAATGTATGCTACCTACTAATCTATAGGCACATACTGTAGCTGAACTTTCCTACTTGTACATAATCCTTTTGATGAAATGATATCTGATGTCTATATGATTTGATTTGACATGAAACATTGGACTCTCAAATAGCCTGATGCAACTCTAATTGTCGTAGTGTATTACTCTTGTATCCACCTTATGAAAAAACAAGACTACTAATATCTTCTCAAGCAAATGGCCTTGCATGTCTCCATGCTAGCTGCTATATACTCTTCTTCTGCAGAGCTTAGGTCCATAGACTTCTACTTCTTGCTGTACCAAGAGAAAAATCTCGATCCAATGTTGAATCAACACCCTAAAGTGCTCTTTTCGTATATTGTACTTCCTTCCTAGTCTGTATTAGTATAGCCCATTAACCTAATACCACCACCTCAAGTATATCTGATCCCATACTCGATTGTACCTTGTAAATAATTCAACACATGCTTCATTGTTGTCCAATGCACCCTCTTCGGTTCAACCATGAATTGACTCAGAGAGTTTACCTCAAAGGATATATCTGGCTTGGTGTTGACCAAATACATAAGAAAGCTAATTAAATACCTATATAATGTGGGATCCACATTCTTTTGCTTAGATGGGTCTACCTTCCTCCAATTGGTTATCATGGGTGTAGACATTGGTCTACAATATTCTATCCCAAATCTCCTCAAGATATCAATGAAATATTTTCCCTGTCCAAGGAAAATTTTCCCATTTGTCTATCACACCTCCATGCCTAGAAAGTAACGCATTGACCCCAAGTCTTTCATCTTGAACTCCACAACAAGGTCCCTCTTACATTATTCTATGAGCCCCAATGAACATGTTAAGAACAATTCATCCACATATAGGACAAGAATGAGTACCTCACCCCAACCATAAAATAATAGAGGTTTTCCTCTGCCTTGTTCTTCATAAATTCCATTCCCTACAAGTATTTGTAGATAGGATTATACTAAGCCTTTAGAGCTTGTTTGAGCCTATAAAAATCTCTCTTCAATCTACACACATGGGTCTCCCTGCTATGTGTTATAAAGCCTTACGGTTTTTTAATGTATACTTCCTCTTTCAACTCACCATTAAGGAATTTTGTCTTGACATCCATATGATTGATTTACCATCCCATATGTGTTTCAAATGAGATCATAACCTTGATAGAAGTATACCTATCCATAGAAGAAAATGCCTCCTCATAATCTATCCCCTCCTTCCTAGAGAACCCCTTGGCCATCAAACCTTCCTTGTATTTATTGATGCTATTGTATGCATTGTGCTTAATCATATACATCTAGCGTGATCCAACCACTGCCCCATCTATCAGTCTAGGCACCACCTCCCAAACATCATTTTGTTTAATCAAGGTGTACTCCTCAACCATTGCATCCTGCCACACTTACTGCTATGAAACCTCCTAATAACTGGAAGGATTGCTATCCATTATCTGACTCAGCAATTCCATGTAGCCAATGTACCTTTATGGTTGTCTCCACTCTCTCCTGCCCATCCTAGGAGTCCCCACGAACTCCTGAGCATCCCTAAGTGTGTGTTAAACCTCTTGATTCCTCCTGCCAACTGTAGATGGTGGAATTTGAAATTCCACATTATATTGATGCATCTTGTGGATTTGTTACATTTGTTGCTCCATGCTCTACAAACTATCTAGAACACCTATACCTGAGCCTATGCTCGTACTAGTAACCGTACTCATATCATCTTGTCCTTGATTATGTTGTTCTACCCTTGGAGCTTCTGCGTACTACTCAATATGATCAACTCGAGCTGGAAAATCTTTGGACCTCCAATATGCATTGTCCTCCATGAATCAAACATCTCTATTGACATTATCCTCCTGGTCCCCAGAATAAATATCTGGTATGCCCTATAAATATCATTGTACCCAAAAAGTACCCGTTCTCTTTAGTCTGATCCAATTTGCAACGTGTTTCCCCTGGAATGTGACAATAAGCTAGGCTTCCAAATATCCTGAAGTGGTAGACATTTAGCTTCTTCCCTGTAAACACTTCCTCCAAGGTCATCTTTCCCAATGCCTTGTGTGGGAACCTTTTATGGATCTATAGCACAATATTGCATGCCTCTACCCATAATATCTTGGCATATCCTAGTCATACAACATGGCCCTCACTACCTCTAATATGACATGATTCTTTCTCTCAATAACCCCAGTCTCTCTTGGTACCCTCCCTGATGCAGAAATATTGGAATGCTTTCCTTGTGTACTCACTTACATTATCTGATCAAATAAGCTTCACCTTCTTGCCTATCAAGTTATCCACAAGAGTTGTGAACTCTTGAAAGTGACTGAAGACCTCATCCTTGGTATTCAAGAAGTAAATCTAGGTCGACCTGGAGAAGAATAAAGGTAACGAAATATTCATACCCTATGAGAGAATGAGTCAACATCATTCCACAAATATCAGAATGAACTAAATTAAGAACACCTTTGGTTTTGGTGTCACTCCTTGGAAAACATTCCTTAGCAACCTTCCCTAATACACATCCCTTGCACACATCATCGTGCTCCATGCTCATATCTGGTTTACCTGTCACTGCCTCCTTGAGTAAATTAGGTGCCCCATGATGGATATGGCCCATCCTCCTATTTCATGGCTATCCCTAATCTCTTGGATCATTGCTTCGTACTAGTACCTTTGAAGTATCCATCTGCAACCTGTAAAGTTTATCTCTCCTCACTCCAATCTCTATGGGTAATTTCCACACCTAGAACTTTCTCAACACCTTCTACTCTCTAAAGAGTCCATTGTAACCTTTGTCATGTAGGATATAAATGGAAATAAAGTTCATCCCCATTCATGGCACATGAAACACATCATGAGTAGGAATCAACTTACGAGACTCCCTCTGAAATAATATTGTCCCCCTCCCAACTAGATTACACTTGGACTTATTCCCCATCTTGATTTGTAATCTTATTTCCTCCTCCTTGTAACTAGAGAAGTACTCTCTAACTCCTATCATATGGAATGACGCCCCACTATCTATATACCAAACACCTTATGAGGTTGAGCCAGCCAGGCAAGCTATGAGTGCGAACTCCTATTCCATCTGGTTGGAAATATCATCTACATTAGCTGAAGCTACCATGTGATTCTTTTCTTTCCTGTTAGCTTTTTTCCTTTGCGGGAAATTTCATACATAGTAGCCAAGTTTGTGACAGACATGGCACTTAATATTTCATAGGTACTTCTTCTTGTCCCCCTTAAAGTTGGACCCTTTATTGGATCCCTTCTTTACTTTTTTCTTTCTTACAAGAGCCAGGTTTTCCTATTCTCCCTCAACCTTCTCTCTAGTGCTACTGGTGCCAGTGACGAGACTCCTCTTAAGTTATTTCAAGGTAAATCTGACCATAGCATTTCCTAAGATGGGAGATCATGTCTTCTCTTAATAACCTGTATGAAGACATCCCAATCCTTAGTAAACCCATTGA
The DNA here is from genome assembly GCA_031772625.1 of Pinus tabuliformis. Lineage (NCBI taxonomy): Eukaryota > Viridiplantae > Streptophyta > Pinopsida > Pinales > Pinaceae > Pinus > Pinus tabuliformis. The sequence goes on along the minus strand of CM062817.1, from coordinate 1,503,313,323 downwards.
GGGTTGTTCTAATGAGCTCATCATCCTCAATATTCTCACCAACACTTTTCAATTCCTCCTTGACACATTTCACCATGGTAAGGTAAGATACAACAATTTCTCCCTTGTTCTATTTCATGCTTTGAAGTTCATCCCTTAGGATCAACTTCATGTTCACACTAGAATCTTGATAGAGTTTACAAACTACATCCCACAACCTATTTCTTGTATGATCATATAGTATATGAGGCACGATGTGGTCCTTGACCACATCTAGATAAATGCACCTAGTTTTTGCATCTTCCTTCTTGTATGTGAGGAGTTTTGTTGCATATTTCGATATATATACAACATTGGTCACGTATTGTTTGATACCATTATCCTCCATGATCAATACGATTATAGATTTCCATATGTCAAAGTTAGATGCTCCCTCTAATCTGTCTTGATCCCATAAAACAAATGAATCCATTTCTCTGAAACCCTCAGAAAATAAGTAAACTACAATCAAATATGGAGCAAGTTGATCTTGGTTTTATAAAGCCTCGGTTTCCTCTCTTTCACCATGCGTTGAGATTCTCAAGTAATATTATGTACTTCATATCTTCTTTGATACCATGTGGAAATTCTATTGCAGTTAATCTGGTAATTATTAACCTATTTTTTAATAGATTATTTGTCCTGGAAAATTAATTTACTGCAAATACTAAATAAAAACACTACTGCAATATTCACCAATTAATAAATCACAGGAATTCGGAAAACACACACACATAAAATATACACCGAGTTTTTGGGCAAATTGTCCCTAGAAACTCCAATGTGGGGAAAACAAGTTCTGCAAATGAGGGTTTTATTATTCTTCAACAAATAGTAATTGAGAATTACATAAAATTCTTGTCATAAAATGCAAAAGCTTTGAACCTTTGCAAATAAACTCGACCTCCAACTGGGAATGTGTAATTCCCTCCAGAAAATTCACATTGGCTCATTGGAAAAGCACGTTGACCTTCCCGACAACTCGCACTAACTCTGATAAATCAATCTTGCAAGATAAATTGCGTCCAACAACTCACACAAGAAATTCACATTGCCTCTAGAAATTCACTCTGGGAAATTGGCAACATGAACTGGTCCTTTGGAAACTCATACTAGTAAATTGGAAACTTGTACTGGCTAATTCGACCTCCTTCTATCTCTTAGAAACTTGAAATCACTGTGAAGAAATATCTCCAACAATTCTCTCCTCAATCATTGTTTAAACCCTCTAATAGTGTTAACCCATGCTATCACTTTGCCCTTGCTCATTCGAACGATCTCCAAGATGCCCATTGACTTCCTCTTATAATATTCTATTGAGCAATCAATGACCAATATCTAATCACAATCGATGGCTAAGATCATCTTGACTCCATAAAATCAATTTTCTAGAATCCAATAGAGAGAAATCAACTTGTCTCAATTAATATTGATTACTTAACCTGTTTTCCTAAGTTAAACTTAGGAAAATGATTAAAAACTGGTTAATAATCTAATTAAGGCATTTTCCCTTAGAAAAAATTCTTGGACTTAGAGATACTCTTGTGTTCCTAGCCTTATTGACACCTCTTGAGACTAGAACACTTGTCCAAGCTACATAAATTAACAACTGCTACCGTTGGTAGGCTATAACCTAATTAAGGCACCAACCTCAAAAGTATGCAAGCAACTGCTCACTATAGGATATAACTTTATTAGGGCACCAACCTCGATAATGAGAAAACTCCCACTTTCTCTAGGCTCTAACCTAATTGAGACAAAAAATTTAGTGATGAGAAAGGACCAACCTTCTCTAGGATTCAACCTAATTGAGGCTCCAACCTTAGTGGAGGCACCCACCTCTTTCTTCAACATTTTATAGACCTGTTTTCAAAATATTTAAAATTGGATCCACCATCATCTTCTATGGTTATTTATCAATGAATCTTCTCTCGTAAAAACTATCACAACTTGCAATCACTATTATTGCAACCACTGTCACAACTTGCACATATTATTAGTGTAATCACTGCAACTGCAACCACTGTCACAACTTTTAAACATTATCACTACAATCATTACCACAAACTATCATATCAATTACTGTCACTGGTTGTCATATTGTTGTCCATACTCTTCTCTAACTAACTCATCAATTTCGTCACACAAATTCCTTCTTGGAACTTATTCTCACCATGCATAAAAACCATTGCAACCTACTCATAAATCCTCAAAACCATGCAATATAGATTATGGTCATCAAATATATGTCAACAAGGCTTTCATCCACCTCTGAACACATCTTCTAGATTTCAATTTGGCTCATGAATGAACTCAAAAAATCAAAACAACCATTTAAAACCATATAATAAATCAATAACTATACAAAATTCCTTTTTTTAGCGCATTAGACATAATGTTATTTTTTTGGTTAACCACGTTATAAAATGTACATTGTCGGTTGCTTTACCTATTCGATAAAAAGGAGCATATGGGCAAAAATTAAAAATCAATTTCTTTCTAACTTTCTATCAACTCTAACAGAACTCGAGGCCTCGGGTAACCCAACACATGGCAACCACCAACTCCACTATTCGAAGGTGCTCGAAGTGGTATGCTTTTGATCCGACATTTTCACGAGGTTCTTTTCACATGACACAAAGTCAAGGACAAAACTCGTGGTTCTATTTGAATGGATCCACATCACAGCAATATGTGACCAAGATTTAACAACGTATCAACAGACTCGGTCATGGCTCAATCTCAATGAATCCATGTCGTCGTACATGGAACAAAATTTCATCATAATCTGCTATGGCTTGATCTTAGTGGATCCATTTCACTGCCATAAACGTGGGTGTGACCAACGTTTCAATGGAAGCCTTCATGGCTCTATCTTAATAGATTCACGTCACTAATATATGCATGGGTGACAAAAGTTTCAAGAGAACCCTTCATGGCTTGATCTCAATAGATCCATGTCACTCACATATGTGTGGGTGTGACCAGCGTTTAAAAAAAACCTCTGTGGCTTTATCTCATTGGATCCATGTTATTGCCCCATATATATATATATATATTTTGTTCGATCTCAATGTAGAACCATACAATCACATGTAGTCCGAGATATTGAAACAAGATGCCTCATAATACTAATCAAATAGTTGCGACCTTTGTCCACGTGGTTTGCTCATGCATCTTTTCGATGTGTTATCGAGGAGAATCCTCGACCAATCCATTTCATCCGAAACAAAGTCGTTCAAATACATTTTCTAGGTAAAACATACATCCTCCACATCACATGTTTGTAGATGGAGATGATCAACACTACTTATACTATGCGCAAAATTGAATGTGAGACCACTATCGTTAATCACAAATTCAAAACCAATATATATTGTAACCTTAGATCTTTTTCACTTCGATTTTGTTGCTTTCCTCTTGACTTCGGTCCTTTGGTATATCTATACTTTTTTGTGTGGTCCCGGGGCTTAATAGAGCCAAGAATATGCCAATCTATAACCTGCAAAGCTAGGCTAAAACAAGGCCAACCGTATGACCTTGCACATCTAGACATCCATATGACCATTATCGATAATCTCAATGTGACTTATGCCATGTTGATGTTCATATGATCGTTCCACATAACCTTAACTTTAATGCTCATCCCCATTCCTTAAATCATGTGACTATGTTATGTGACCCTGCCCTGGGGGGTTACTAGTCGATCGCATGATGACATCAACATGATAGCATCAAGCCACATGGCATTTCTTGAAGGGTGACACATGTCACTTGTTTCTGAGCTCTTATCCAATCAAAACATACCAAAACCATATACCACGTGGAAGTCCCTATAGTCTCCATGTCACTATGTTGACATCATCGGGGAGGCAATATGATGTCCTATGAAATGTTGCAACATTTCATCATTTGATTGGGTTGGAAAGAATATTGAATATCATGCAACTCTTGACAACATTCACCATTCAATTTCTCATTCAGTTACTAGATTCATCCGATCAGTGAAAATTGCTCAAACTTTAATGATGTTAAAGTTCATACATGTCAGATTGCCATCCATCCTAGATCTATAGAAAGGTGCGTACAATTTAACCAATTAATATTTGGGGTTTCCCCCCTATAGTTTTGAAGCTCCAATACTATTGATTTTTGAAATGGTCATAACTTCTCAATTGAGAGGAGTTTTTCAGAGTGGGATATATCGTTGGAATGGTCTTAATGAGGCCTATATAACCATAACATTTATAGGATCATTAGGGAAACACAATATTTTCAAAAGCCAATAAACCTGAAACTCTCTTTAATGACATCTATTGAAGGTACATGAGATATCTATTTCTCATACTGATTCCTTCGCCTCATGAGTGATAGAGCTACTATCTCAAACATTCCCTTTGACATCAATGACACTTTTTTGTCATCAATGACAACAGTATGTGCAACAATCCCCCCTTTTTTCATTGATGAGAACACCATCAGACATTGATGCTTATTGATGTTAAACAATCAAACCTAGATATTCATCAAGCCACCCCATGACATGGTGTTGAGAACTCCCCTTAGTTGAATATGAAGATACTTTCCTTTCTTTTGTTCATTCCTTCTATCAATACTTGCATTCTCTCCTCCAATCTTCATGCACTATTTCTTAGGGTTTGTATCAATGTTTGCTTCTATCCCCCTTTGACATCAATGGGAAAGGGTCATGGTTCTCTATCAAAGTTTCCATACTCATGTGCAAACACATTCCTACAGAGTCTCCTTGTTTTCCATGTATACATCTCTTAAGTGTCTGGCAAAACTCCGTAAATTGTTCTTGTTCATGTATGATCCTGTGGACTTGACAGAATCTCCCCCATATATCATCATATATTCCTGCTACTAATAGAATCATGCTACATGAAAAAGTCTTCTTATGAGATCATGTGCTTTCCTATGGACTTGGTCAAAGTCTCCCCCTAAGACCATGTTGCCAAAGTTTCTTCTACCTATTCCTGCATTCTCCTGAGACCAAATTAGTAGCAAAGATAATATCATCCACATAGACAACAATGATCAAAATGTTACCTCCTTTAATCTTGGTGTAGAGATTATTATAAGTCGAGCCTCCATTGAAACCTTATTGGTGAAGGTGATTATCCAATATGGAATACCATTCCTTGGGGGCTCACTTCATACCATACAATGATTTCTTTAGTTTACATATGTAACATCCCTGGTAAAAATCCATGTAAATATAAAAATAAGGCCATAGTCATGGGACACGTATTCCAAGCTAAATGGTTGGAAAAACATCCTAGTGGGTGTTCATTCGGTTTATTATGGCTAAGAAAATAGGCAAAGGAAATGGCAAAGTCTTTGGAAAGGCATGAGACAGTTATTGGCATTTTATTTATGAAAATAAAGGAAATTAGGAGAAAAGGAAGGTGAAAAGTCACAAGTTGCATGTGAGGAATAAAATGAATGAAAATAATGGAAAATGAAAAAAATAAATGCCTCATTAATAAAAAGGATTTTGAGGATCAATGGGTAAGCTTGGTCAATTCAGTTTGGAGCTCTCTCTTCTATTCTCTCTCTTTCTCTCATACTATTGGACACTTAGAGTTTTCTTGGAGAACTCTTGGAGGGTGTGGCATACTTTGATTTTTGGAGCAAGAAGGAAAAGGAAGAGCTGGAAAGCACAAGAGGACATCGAGATCAACAACTACATCGGGTTTGCTTGCAGGCACCGAGTTGCATGTATGTTTTCCTCACTAGTTTTGGCATGCATGGCACATGCATGTGGTTTCTTAGTTTGATTTGTCATTGGCATGGAGGATTGCTTGGATTGACAATGTATTTGCCTAGCCTTGACATTTCATGGAAAGCCATGGTGTTGTGGGTTCATTTCTTTGTGTTTCTGGTTGGTTCTCATGTTTCCTTTAGCTTGGGTTGAGTTATTAGTTCCTGGAAGCCCTGGTTGGACAAAAATTCTGGAAGCCATTGGTGGGTTTAGTTACTAGTACTAGAAGCCCTGGTTGGAAAAATGCTCTAGAAGCTCAACGAAAACTGTGGATTGAGTTACTAGTCCTAGAAGCATTGGTTGGAACAAACGCTCTAGATCCCTGGAAGGCTTGGGTAGAGACCAATTTGACAATGATTTTGTGATGTCCGACCGTGAGGTGGGATCACTATTTGATGGGTTGAGGTGGTTTGGCCTCTGGAAGCCCTAGATAGTTTACATTGATATGTTTTATGAGATTCCACATCCATGGTTGGAATACGACACGAGGGTTAATGGTTGAAGAGAGATTTGGCCCAGCCATTCTACGGTCGGATGGAACGTGGTATTCCTATCCCGAGTTTGGATTTTACATCATCAATATGAGGTTAATTCTCCTTTTATTTATATGAGTATTATACTAGTTTATATGTGGATCATATGCCTGTGATTTCCTTGGTATTTCTATTGCTATTATGTTGGTTATGTATATGTTTTATGACAGTAGCTATGTATGTCTCTCATCACGTTTTTACTTGTAAATGGATGAACAATGTATCTATGACCTAATGAATGAAACTGCAGCTAACGTGTTTAGGCATTAATGTTTCTTAGCGATTCTCAGATGAGTATGAGGCCCCTATGCTTAGATGTATTATTTACACCTGTAGATTACATATTTCTGATATGTTTGACGAAGTGCTTATCATGGCTAGTAGGGGTACGAAGGGATTGATAAAGAATTTTCATTTGCATCATCATTTCCTTGTTACCTTTCTATTCTGAAGGTGTCATCAAATTCTGGGAGTGACCTGGGGTCTGGGCCTGAAAAAGTGGCACAAATCTCGAGGACGCTGGCAAAGCACTGAGAAAAATAGTCCCTGGACACTGGCATGCCTTGCCATTAGAGCGTTTAGAGCCTCCTGGACACTGTCAGGCCCATATCATGGGAGTGTCCGGGGGTCAAGTTGTATAAGAACTCAATGGGACCCAAGGGATGGTTACCAAAAAGGTTGGGATGGTTCTTAGGAGTCATGTTGCTGATGTTGAAGGTCTATATGGTGTGTTTTAGTCAGTTCCACTTCCTTAACGTGACTTAGGAGTTCGAATCATATCACAGTAACTTCTCATCACATGTTTACCCCAGTTGGCCGGTTACTTGGGTAGATGTGGGAGGAGGGTGTTACAAAGTGGTATCAGAGCATGGTTCACCCCTCACACTAGATGAGCGGTATATTGTTCATGCATTCATGTCGGTTGCATAGGTGTTCCTTATCTTTGTAGTCCATGTGCTTGTTGCATTTTCATGGTGTTGATCATGGTTGTAGTAATGTCACCATGTGAAGGTTGATGATATTGTGGGATGTGTCGTCATGACTGTATGGGTGTATATGCATTTTTATGCGTGTCGGTGTTTATATGCATGCATTGTCATGGTTATGGTTATGCATGTATGGTAGGTCAGACATGCATTATGAGGCCATTGTATGTAGTTTATGTCATCATGATGCTATTGGTATGTTATGAGGTTATTGTGTTGGTTGAGATAGAGCAGGAGATACAGATCATCAAAGTGAAGTTGTAGCATTCGAACTCAAGGCAAGAGAATGTCATCATACAAGTTTGTATGTTGGACATGCAGGTATGTAGGTTAAAGATTGTTATATGCATTATGGTTATGTGTATGCCTTTCATTCTATTGATGTTATGGTTACATACATGATAGATGTTAGTTGATTAGTGTAGTCATATGCACATGTGTTAGATAGTCATGAATGATAGTATGTTAGGAAACCAGCTCACAAAAAGATAAAAAGATAGATCAATGCCTTAGAATTCAGCCTCTTCGAGGGGGCAACCTCCTTTACATTACACAAATGAATAATTCTTGGATGATTCAAATGACAAAAACTCCTTTCTATATATAGGAGTCTAAGGGGACACAATCTAACCAAGCCAACCTAACAATAATAATATAAAGACATAAAAATAACAATAGTGGGATTCTATGGGGCACAATAATAACAATATGGGGACAATAGGGGCACAATAATAACAATAAGGGATACAATGACAATAGTAATGGGGGAATCACTAGTATTATAGGGGCCTAACATGCCCCTCTCCTTCAAAAAATTGTTGTCCTTAACGCTTGAGTAGTTCTGGGCGCTTCTGTATAAAATTCTCATCCTCCCATGTGGAATCTTCAACGGGTAAGTTCTTCCACTTGATGAGATACTATGAAATTGATCGATTTCGTAGTTGTCGAGTTCTTGTTTCTTTGACTGCTTCAAGTTCCAATATGATTTTTCCTTCCTCATCAAGTTTTGGAAATATTGTTTGAACTGGAATCTTGTCACCTATAACCTTCTTTAAGCATGAAACATGGAAAACTAGGTGCACTCGGGAAGCTGCAGGAAGTTCCAATTTGTATGCCATAGTACCTATCTTTTGCAACACCTTGTACGGACCATAATACTTTGGTGATAATTTATTATCCTTCTTAGCTTGCTTGAGGGACATTTGTTTATATGGTTGTAGCTATAGGAATACCTAATCACCTAAATCAAAACTTCTTTCGCTGTGATGTTGATCTTCCTGTTGTTTCATTCTATTCTGCGACACGGTAAGGTTATCCTTTAAGAGTTGGAGCTCGATGTGATCTTCCACTGCTTGAACCTTAGAAATTTCTCTTAAATATGATGTGATGGATGGTGGATGATATCCATAAAGTGCCATAAATGGGGTCATTTTTGTTGTAGTATGGAAGGAAGTGTTATACCACCATTCAGACAGAGGCAACCATTTGACCCAATGTGTATGTTTATCAGATACAAAGCAACGAAGATATCCTTCCAAACATTTGTTTACTATCTTAGTTTGCCCATCAGATTGAGAATGATAAGATGAGCTATGAGCTAACTGAGTCCAAAGACAAGAAAATAATTATGTCCAAAAATTTCCAGTGAAAATGGGATCTCTGTCGCTTACAATAATCTTTGGGTTTCCATGTAGCTTTTAAATTGTTTCCATAAATGCAGTAGAAACTGTATTCGCTTTAAATGGATGAGATAATGCACAAAAATGTGCGTACTTGGTAAGTCTGTCAACTACGACCATGATAACACTCTTTCCTTCAGACTTGGGTAAACCTATGATAAAATCCATAGAAACCTCCTCCCAACGTTGGCTTGGAATGGATAAGGGTTGTAATAGTCCTGGGGTCTTAATTGTTTCAACTTTATTTTGTTGGCAAACCAAACATTCCGCCACAAACTTTTGAATATCCGATTTAAGGCCATCCCAAAAAAAATCCTTCTTAACCCTGTGGTAGGTTTTTAGAAATCCTGAGTGCCCTCCTAAGGGAGAGGTGTGCAATTCCCTAATAATATTTTGTTTGAGTTGGGAATTCTTACATAAGTATAATCGATCCTTGTACCATAACGAATCATTTTCCAACTAAATGTATCAGATGTATTGGGATCTTGTTGTATCTTTTGAATGAGTGCCCACACTTCCTCTTCATTCTTCCATTCATCCATTGCTTCGTTTATCCAATCTGGTTGGATAATAGAAATGGAGCAAAGAAATGCTTCCACATCCTCATCCTTTCTTGAGAGTGCATCTACCACAACATTTTGCTTCCCTTTTTTGTAGATGATTTCAAAGTCATAGTCCAACATAATTGTGGCCCATTTTTGTTGCTCTTTTGAAGATAATCTTTGTTCCAAAAAGTATTTAAGACTATCATGATCTATTTTTACCTTGAAGTGTCTTCCCATTAGGTAGGGTCGCCATTTCTTAAGTGCATGTAGTATTGCAAACATTTCCTTCTCATAAATAGCTTTGTGTAAATACTTTCCTTTGATTGGACGACTTTCAAAAGCAATGGGTCTTTGTTCTTGCATTAAAACATCACCATTTCCATTTCCTAAGGCATCACATTCCACAATAAAGGTTTTTGTGAAGTCCGGTGTAGCTAAGACTGGTGCTTGGCACATTGCCTCTTTAAGATGTTCAAAGGCCTCATTGCTTCTAGACTCCATGAGAATGCATATTTCTTCAATAATGTTGTTAGAGGTGCTACTATTCTCCCATAATTCTTAAAAAACTTGCGATAATACCCTATCAACCCGAGAAATCCTCGTATATGCTTTATGGATGTGGGGATTTTCCATTCCTTAATGGTTTTAATTTTGCTAGGGTCTACCTTAACACCTTCATGAGATACAATATGATCTAGTTATTCCATCTCTTGTACTCCAAAGAAACATTTGGACATTTTTGCATATAATTGTTTCTCCTCCAATAATTTGAGCACCATGTCAACATGTTGGACATGATCCTTCCAAGACTTGCTGTAGATTAGTATATCATCAAAAAATACTAACACAAATTTTCTAAGGAAGGGTTTGAAAATGGAATTCATCAAACTTTGAAATGTAGAAGGCGCATTAGTGAGGCCAAAAGGAATGACCAAAAATTCATAATGACCCTCATGAGTTCTAAATGTTGTTTTTGGAATGTCTTCAGTCTTCATTCTGATTTGATGATATCCTTAACGAAGATCCAACTTGGTGAAGTAAATTGATCCATGCAATTCATCCAATAATTCATCAATGAAAGGAATGGGAAATTTATCTTTAATAGTGATCTTGTTGAGCTCCCTATAATCTAAACACATGCGCCATGATCCATCCTTCTTGTGAACCAATACTACTAGAGTAGAGAAAGAACTTTGACTAGGTTGAATTATACCAACGTCTAGCATTTCTGTAACCATACGTTCAATTTCACTCTTTTGGACATAGGGATATATGTAAGGCATGATGTTTGGAGGAACACTTCCTAGAATCAAATTGATAGCATAATCATGATCACGAAGAGGTGGGAGGCCTTTGGGAGTCTCAAATACCTTGGAATGATTGTCCAAGACTTTTTGGAGATCTAGAGAAATGGATGATTTCGATGTGGGAACCTCTAGTGAACATAATTGTGCAATTATGCCTCATTGTTCTTTCTTTAAAAGCTTTGTCATTCCATTAGAGTTGATTATCTTTCCCGATTTCCTTGCGATACCCCTTAATTCAATTTCCTTTCCTTCTGAAGATAATTTCATGATTAGTTCTTGAAAATTAAAAGCTATTGTACCCAAGGATTGTAGCCATTGGACTCCTAGAAAAACATCAGCACCACCCATTGGAATGGAAAGCATTGGGCTATTCAATACATATTCTCCCATGGATAGCTTGATATTATGGCACTTTCCTTAGCAATTTATGGTTCCTCCACTTGCAACCATCACTTGACACTCTGGTGCTGGATATAGAAATCAATTCAATTCTTTGGCTATGTTATAATGAATAAAATTATGGGTACTTCCCGAATCAATCAACACTATTACCTTTTTCTTCTTGATATGCCCTTCTATCTTGATAGTTTGAGGAGTAGTAATTCCAGCCAATGCATTACAAGATATGGTCGGATTCATTTCTTCTTTTTCTAGGGTTTGTTCCTGGTTTATATCCTCTTCTTTTGACGTTTCTTGTTCTTTTTCTTCCTCCTCTTCACAATCTATGTAAAATAATTTCTTCTCGACACACTTATGACCTTTAGTGTATTTGCTATCACAAATGTAACAAAGCCCTTTTGCTCTTTTTGCTTCCAATTGTTGTGGTGTCAACTGTAGTTTGTGGATGGCTAGGGGCAACAACACTTTCATCTTTATGATTGTGAGTGGTAGGCTTCCTTGTTGCCATAATTTTGCTTTCCATTTTTCTTGCCAACCTGAATGCCTTCTCCAATGAATCTGGTTCCCAAAGGCGAACTTCATGTTGGATGTCATCTTTTAAAGTCCCTATGAACATATCAATCCTATACTTCTCTGGAATATCTTTTACCCTTATATTCAATTTTTGGAAGTCCTCAATGTGCTCCATCATTGAACACTTTTGTTTGAGATTTATCAATTGACTAAAAAAAATGTTGCTTTTTGTATCCTCATAATATGCTATCATTTCATCCGTAAAAATAGCCCAAGTGACAATTTGTTTACGAGAGCAAAGCCATTGATACCATACAAATTTATTTGGTTCCAAATATAAAGTTGCAATGCGTACCTTTTGTGTGTTTTGCACATTATGGAGATCGAAAAATTGCTCCATTTGTAGTATCCATGTTTCGGGATCCTTGCCATCAAACTTCCTCATATCGATCTTTGGAACATGGTGGTTCTTCGTTCCAATGTTAGAGTCTATGAATCATGATTAACATTTATTTTGTTCTCATCATGAGTTTCCTTTACTACCCTTTCGCCATTAGTAAGCATTTCTTGTAGAAAATTTGTCAAATCTGTCTTCAAATCTTCCATGTCTGTCTTCAAATCTGTCTTCAAGTCTGTCTTCAAATCGTCCATTTTAGTTTCCACACCATCCATCTTAGCTTCCATGCCATTCATCTTAGCTTCTGTGTCTTTCTTTAAACCATCCATCTTAACTTCCATGCCATTCATCTTAGCTTCTATGCCTTTGTTTAAACCATCCATCTTAGCTTCTACATCTTTCTTTAAATTATCCATCTTAGCTTTTGTTACTTTTTGTGCGAGTGACATTTGTTGTACTTGGTTTTGTAATTTTGATATATCATGTTGCATTTCTTCCTCTTCTTCATGAGTCATGCTAGATCTTTCAGGTTGTTTACTAGGTGTTTCCATTTTCTTTCTTTGGGGCATCAATTACCAATAATAATGCTTCACTATGCCCGTTGAATTCCTTCAAACTAGTTTTTCAAACCGAGCTTATGCAAAAATTGAAAAAAAAACTACACACCTTTTTTTTCACTTTGTAGGAACCTGATATTGAATCTGATGTATTTCTATAATTTCAGCTCTTCCAGTTCTAAACTCACGTTCGGTCGTAGCCCTCTGCAATGCCACTAGTCTGATTGAAATTGGATTCTCTAAGAAAGATTTATTCACAATATCCCAAGATGACCTGATTATATACCTTTTCAGAAGAGTGAACTTGTATGGAGTGCCACGTGTCACTATTTTTACCTTTGGATCTAAAAAATATATGCAAGAAACTACAGGCCGTCCTCTTTCTGTAACTTCTTACGAAATTTCAATCTAATGCTCAAAGAGACAGTTATGACAATTTTCCCACGGTGACCTGTTGGAATGTAATTCGATGGTCTACAAAAACCCTAACTTCCTCAGAATATATCTTCGAAAATATAGCGAGATAGGATCTGAAATTTAGAGCCGAGATTCAGAATGATTTCTTCTCAAATGGGTTTTTGTTGTCGCTTCTGAAATGTCACAAAAAAATGGTTATAGCAAAAATTCTACAATGACCTATTTGGAGCAGTGAAACCCTAGAATCCAAAGCTCAGATACCAAATGTTAGGAAACCAGCTCACAAAAATATAAAAAGATAGATCAATGCCTTAGAATTTAGCCTCTTTGAGGGGGCAACCTCCTTTACATTACACAAATGAACAATTCTTGGATGATTCAAATGAAAAAACCTCCTTTCTATATATAGGAGTCTAGGGGGACACAATATAATCAATCCGACCTAACAACAATAATATAAAGGCACAAAAATAACATTAGTGGGATTCTATGGGGCACAATAATAACAATATGGGGACAATAGGGGCACAACAATAACAATAAGGGATACAATGACAATAGTAATGGGGGAATCACTAGTATTATAGGGACCTAACATAGTAACATGTAGTTGTATGCATTTCTATTTTTGTTTTATGTTAGATGACTTGATGATTATGTTATATGTTGTTGATGAGTATGTCATAGGTTAACTTGTTGTTGTTCTATGATAGTTAGCTTGATGATTAGGTTATATATTTTTGATTAACATGATATATAACTTGTTTTTATATGATATTTAACTTGATGATTAGGGTTATTACATTAAGACCTTGATGTTATATGTATCATACTAACATGGATTGGTCTATGCGAATGGTTAGGGTTATGACATTCACATATGAGTTCATAAGTTGTGATATTATGTCATACTAATATAGACTGACTGTGCAGATGTGATTATTATGTATGAATGATAAATATTTATGATCTTATGATGTGGACATGTTAGCTAGTGAATATTATGGATATCATGACCTTATTTTTGGTTGAGTTGATATGTTGTGAAGTTATATCATGCTAATTTGGATTGATTTTTTAAACAAGATTGCATCCCCTGAGATACATTAAGGTATGAACTTGCTTATGTCATCTACTTTGTGCTTGATTGTTTGATTATGATGTCTATTTGGTGTCTATTACGTCATCTAGTTGATTTATTTAACATGGTATGTTTGCAAGTTGGTTGAATGTTTGGTTAATTGCATAATATGAGTATGTGTTCCAAAGATCTTCTTTTAAGATGATTGTACTAATACATATGTGTTGAGAAATTTGATATGTACTTGAGTGTAGTAGGTGATAGTTGTAGCATTATATCTAATGACTATGAGTTGACTATGGGTTATTACATGATTGTTAGTCTTGGCAAAGGTTGATTTCAAATTGATAGATATGATTGTCTTAATATTTGGAACGTCTGGTTGACATGTGTGAAGAGTTGTAGGAAACATGCTTGGTATTAGCCTGACAAGGTAATAGTTGATGTGTTTATATAACTAACAGTTGGGTGATGTGACAACACATAGTAAGCCTTGATTCCAACAAAGTAAAAAGGTAGAAGAAAGGAATTGGGCAAGAATTCCTTTGGCTATGTTTAGAAACCCTAATTCCAAATGAATGAGTGCTTTGCATATAGGAAGTATTTTTAACCTTGATTTTGTCTGACATTATATGGATATGTGCTATAGTCATGAACATGTATTTGACAGGTATATCAACTAGTTTCTAGTTATGGATGGATTCGTCAAGGGAATTGGAGCCCCTTGAGAGATGGCATGGGTGCATTTTATTACAAGGCAATGTGCTTGGCACACCAAGGTAAGGTAAATAGTATGTTTTTATTTTTATTTATGCAGTGACAGTTATATGTTCATGGTAATATGATGCAGGGGATTGCATCGCAAATAGACTGCCATGAAATATTAAAGAAGGCTCAGGTTGAGCTTTGGGAACCATGGGGATTGAGTCATGGTATCTATTGTTAGTCTTGTGCTTTTGGTATTTTATGATTTTCTTGCGCTTGATTTGCAGTTTTGTTATGTCTAGTGCATGATCATACCAATTTGTTTATGGTGTCGTATTGTTTCTTTCTTGCGCTTTCCTTTTAAGTTTTGAGTCTTGGGAATTGGTTGGGAAAGAGGAAAATTAGTGGAGCTCAAAGAGAGATGAATGAAATCCAGTAGGCAATGTAAGACTCAGATGAAGTCGGTGCCTGTATAAAGGAAGTTGAAGGTAAGAGTATGACAGTTAGTTGGATTGGTTGGGTCCATTGGTGTAAATAGACGATGACGGGACAATCATAGGAAAAGTAATCAAGAAATGTAAGGTTAATGCATTTGAGGTGTCATATGTATTAGCTATGTTGGGAACTATTGTTCTTGATGTTGTGCATGTGTTGCATGCATAAGGATGTTCTCTTAATCTTGACCTTGATATCTAGTAATTACGTTGTGATCATGATTTCTTTATGCTAATGTTTATATACATGTATGTATGTATGCATGTCATGTCCAACAGGGTCATCATGGACCATGACTATTAATGCTAATATTTATATGTATATATATGTTGTTTTCTGACAAGGTTGTTAGGAATCATTCTTGTGGAGGAATGATTGCTTACACGGGTGAATGACATGAAGAGGTCACTAGTTTATGAGGAAGCAAGTGGAAGAGTAGTCATGACAAATATATGAGGTTAGTATCATGTGGTTATGAGTTGATATTATGTGATTATATTATGTCTATGTTATGGATAGGCTATGCTGAAGGATACATCAACGATGTAGTCTATGGCATGCCAGGACAAGCATGGATAAGGTACTGGAAGAAAGGTTGTTTGGTAGAGACAGTGTGGTTTTGGATGCGTGGTAATATTGTTGTGCATATGTTGTATATGTTGTACATGTTGCATTTGTGATGTTGTGTGTGTGTGGTGTTGTGTGTATATAGTGTGTGTACATGTTATTTATGCCATGTTATGCACAAGGTGGTACATATAGTGTTGTGAGAATATTTCATATGCAGTGCTGGGTATAGATGGTGTTATGTACATGTTGAATATGCGGTGTTGTGTACATATCATACTGTGTGCATGATGGATATGCATTGTTGTGTGCATATGGTGTTTTGTGCATGTTGGATATGTAGTGTTGTGTACATAGGGTGTTATGTACATGTTGTATATGCAGTGTTGTGTACATATGGTGTTGTGTGCATGTTGTACATTTGGCACTATGTACATATGGTGTTGTGTACATGATTGTACATGTGGTGTTGTGTGCACGTGGTTTTGTGTACTTTTTGTACATATGGTGCTATCTGTAGATGTTGTTGTGTACATGTCATGCATATGGTGTTGTGTAAATGTGGTTTCGTGTACATGTCATGCATGTGGTGCTATGTACGTCTGGCATTGTGTACATGTTGTACAGGTGGTACGATGTACATGTGGTGTTGTGTACACATTGTGCAGGTGGTGCCATGTACATGTGATGTTGTGCACATGTTATGCAAGTGGTGCTTTGTACAGGTGGTACTATGTACGTGTTGTACATATGGTATTGGTGTACATGTGGTATTGTGTGCATGTCGTATATGCTGTGTTGCGGGCATGCGGTACTATGTATGTTCATTGTGTAGTCATGATATCGTGAAAAGTGTATTCGTTATGTTGTACTCTATGTATTGTGTGGGGTTGTACATCGGGTATAGATGTATGTATTGTGTTGTACGTCAAGTGTAGGTGTATGTATTGTGTGATGGTGTACACCAGGTGTAGGTGCATGTATTGTGTTTTGTTGTACACTAGGTGTAGGTGTATGTATTCTGTGGTGATGTACACCGGGTGTAAGCGCATGTATTGTGTTGTGTTATACACTGGGTGTAGGTGTATGTGTTGTGTGTCAAGTGTAGATGCATGTATTGCATGGTGTTGTATGTCGTGTGTGGTTGTATGTGTGTGTGCACATGGTTGAGGAGAAGGAATTGGGTGTTTGTCGGGTGTGGCAACCAATCTGGAGTGTGTACAGAATAAAGACAAAGGTAGAAGCTAAGGATTGATTAAAGGATAAGTATCAGCATTTTATTTCAATTTTATTATGCATATGATTTATGATTATGGTCTATGATAATCACATGTGATTTATGATTCTGTTTATGATGATTTTATGTGATTCATGATTTTGATCTATGATGGTTGTGTTTTGAGCTAACTTGATGTGATATTTTTATACATGTTGATTTGGTCAAAGATTCTAGTTTGACTTGTTGTGACAGGAATTAAACAGGATTGCAAGTGTACCTTATTAATGAGTTACCAATGAGGTATGATATGAATTTATTTCAATTTATTTTAAACCTAATGGAAATTATGTGCTTGGTACAGGAAAGCATGAAATGCCCAGTTGAGTGGTTGAAATTGACTACAAGAATTAGCAACAACAACGAAAGAAATTTGAACATGCAGTAGTATGTTGGTAAATCATTCAGGAGAAGGGCCATTATGGGAAACTGGTACCCAATAATGTCCATTGATTTCCATGAGCATGTTATGACCGATATGATGGTTTTAAGGCATGGATATGCCTTGGTTTTTGTATCTTCTGATGCAAGGAAGCCTTGCCAGGGGATGGACTTCCTGGGATGGGGATGCCAACGGAACTTAGAAGGTGTGTGACTGCACAGAAGGGGGTGACCGGATTGCTCGAGGGACTGTGTAGCAGAGAAGGGAATGTCAGGGATGGATTTTTTTTTGTCATTAGTATTTCCAGATGGAATCAGATGCACATTGGGAGTGTGCCCTCTAACAATGAGTTGGTAACTATTCATTGAGAGGACAAGTGGTGCATAATTATAGTGTTGGACATTGGATGCAGATTTGACCTTGCAGTGGATTCTGGACTTCCCAAGAAGGAGGTGAATCCTCGTATTACTTTGAGGGTGGAGGTGTGAGCCTTTGGATTCCCTTGTTGCGGGTGAAGGCATCATATCCTTTTATTTGTTGGTTGAGCAAATGTGTATATGTGTATATCATTGTAAATATTATATCGAGTTGGATTTATAGAGCTCCATAGGCAGTATGGTTATTTTTTGGGTGAAGCAAATGTGTATGTGTGTATATGTTGTTATTATTGTAAATACCGTAATGAGTTGTGTTATAAAGCTCCAGTAAACGGTATGTTTCTCATGTTTTAGTAGATGGTCATTGTAAACATTGCAACGAGCTATGTTATAAAGCTCCATGGGCAGTATGTTTTGTTTTTAGTGGTCTTGCTGCTTATAGGTTTCAATGAAGACCGAGGACGGTGTTCCCCCAAGGGGGAGGGTTCTAAAACAACCCTGGTAAAAATCCATGTAAATATAAAAATAATTCCATGGACATAAGACACGTATTCCAAGTTGAATGGTGGGCAAAACATCCTAGTGGGTGTTCATTTGGTTTATTATGGCTAAGGAAATTGGAAAAGTCTTTGGAAAGGCATGAGGCATTTATTGGCATTTTATTTATGAAAATAAAGGAAATTTGGAGAAAAGGAAGGTGAAAGGTCACAGGTTTCATGTGAGGAGGAAAATGAAGGAAAATAATTGAAAATGAAGAAAATAGAGGCCTCATTAATAAAAAGGCTTCTGAGGATCAATGGGTAAGCTTGGTTAGTTCAATTTGGAGCTCTCTCTTCTATTCTCTCTCTCTCTCTCATACTCTTGGACACTTAGAGTTTTCTTGGAGCACTCTTGGAGGGTGTGGCATACTTGTATTTTTGGAGCAAGGAGGCAAAGGAAGAGCAAGAAAGTGTAAGAAGAAATCGGGATCAGTAGCTACATCAGGTTTTTCTTGCAAGTACCGAGTTGCATGTATGTTTTCCTAACTAGTTTTGGAATGCGTGGCACATGCATGTGGCTTCTTGGTTATGATCTGTAATTAGCATGGAGGATTTCCTAGATTGATAGTGTATTTTCCTAGCCTTACCATTTCCTAGATAGCCATGGTGTTGTGGGTTCATTTCTTTGTGTTTTTGGTTGGTTCTCATGTTTCCTTTAGCTTGGGTTGAGTTATTAGTTCCTGAAAGCCCTAGTTGGAAAAACGCTATGGAAGCCCTGTAATATCTTGGGTTGAGTTACTAATATTGGAAGCCTTGGTTGGATAAATTCTTTAGAAGCCCTTGGTGGGTTGAGTTACTAGTCCTGGAAGCCCTGGTTGGAAAAACGATCTGGAAGCCCAGTGGTAGTTATGGATTGAATTACTAGTCCTCGAAGCCTTGGTTGGAACAAAAGCTATGGAGCCCTAGAAGGCTTGGGTAAAGACCAATCTGATGATGTTTTTGTGATGTCCTACCATGAGGTTGGATCACTATTTGACGGGTTGAGGTGGTTTGGCCTCTAGAAGCTTTGGATGGTTTTGATTGATGTGTTTTGTGAGATCCCACATTCATGCTTGGAATATGGCACGGGGGTGAATGGATGAAGAGATATTTTGCTAAGCCATTCTACGGCTGGGTGGAACGTGGTAGGCCGATCCCGAATTTGTATTTTTCATCATCAATATGAGGTTATTTCTCGTTGTATTTCTATGAGTATTATATTGGTTTATATGTGGACCATATGGTTGTGATTTCCTTGGTATTTTTGTTGCTATTATGTTGGTTATGTATATGTTTTATGACAGTAGCTATGTATGGGTCTTATCATGTTTTTACTCTTAATTGGATGAACAATGTATCTATGACCTAAAGGATGAAAATCCAACTAACGTGTTGAGGCATCAATGCTTCTTAGCGATTCTCAAATGAGTACGAGACCCCTATGCTTAGGTATGTTATTTACAACCGTAGATTAAGTATTTGTGATATGTTTGACGAAATTCCTGTCATGGCTAGTAGGGGTCCAATCAAGGGATTGATCAAGTATTTGCATTTGCATCATCGTTTCCTTGTTACCTTTCTATTATGAAGGTGTCATTCAATTCTAGGTAGTGACTTAGGCTCTGGGCCTGAAAAAGTGGCTCAAATCCGAGGGACGTTGGCATAGCACTGAGAAAGATAGTCCCTGGACGTTGGCATGCCTTGTCATGAGAGCGTCCAAAGCCTCTTGGACATTTTCAGGCCCATATCATGGGAGCGACTAGGGGTCAAGTGGTCTAAAACCTCAATGGGACCCATGGGTTGGTTACCATAAAGGTTGGGATGGTTCTGAGGAGTGATGTTGCTGATGTTGAAGGTCTGTATGGTGTGTTTCCATTGGTTTCACTTCCTTAATGTGACTTAGGAGGTCGTATCATATCATAGTAACTTCTCGTCACATGTTTACCCTGGTTGGTCAGTTACTTGGGTAGATGTGGGAGGAGGGTGTTACAACATACAAAATATTTGTTTGTCATTAATTAAAAGCCTTCTGATTGTTCCACATAGAATTCTTCCTTGAGTTCTCCATTTACAAATGTCAATTTTACATCCATTTGATATACTTTGAATCTTTTGAAACAATAAAAAGCTAAAAACATTATGATAACCTCTAGATGAGCCACAAGAGAAAATGTCTCTTTGAAGCCAATGCCTTCTGCCTGTAACCTTTGTATACAAGTATTTTTTTTATTTATGATGACCTGTACATTTTCATCAAGATTCTTTATGTACACCCATTTCATTCCAGTTACATTTTTGTCCTTTTTTCTTGGAACATATTCCCAAGTTTGATTATTTTCAATCTGGTTCAAGTCATCATCCATGGCTTTGACCCAGTGCCCATCTTTTCTAGATTGTGCAAAATTTTGTGGCTCCATAAGTGACAAAAACACTATTTTCTCTTGAGATGATGTAACTAAAAGATTTATTCTAATTTGAACACCAAATTTTTTTGCTCCCAAAATGTGTGCATAGGATCATGTTCTTCTCTCTATCTTTCTTCAAATTCTTCATCTTCTTGCTCTTCTACTATGGATTCTTGAAATATACTAGGATTAGGATGAGAGTGAGGGAGAACTTGATTATGTGGAAGTATTTCATCTACTTATTTCATCAATACTTTCAATAACTTCTCGCGTTCTTTTGTTATAACATCTTGAACCCTTGATTTAATAGGCATATCCTAGAAAGATACCTTCATCGGACCTAGCTTCAAACTTCCCAAGTTTTTCTTGATTTGAATTTATGTAACATTTGCCTCCAAATAATTTCAAATTATTAGTTGTGGTTGGTCTTCCTTTCCAAATATCATAAGAGGTTTTGGATCTTATAGTTATGATTTGATCCCTATTCAAAATATATTGCACAACTATATTTATTGCTTCTTCCCAAAATCTATCCGGTAATTGAACTTCAAAAAGAAGAGTTCTTGACATATCTTGAATTGTTCTATTTTTATTTCAGCCACACCATTCTGTTGAGGAGTCCTTGCAATAGTGAAGTACCTTTTAATGCCATGATGTTTGCAAAATTAATTGAATTCATGGGAGGTGAATTCTCCTCCTCTATTTGCAATTAAGCATTTAATCTTCAAGTCCATTTCATTTTCAACAAGAACCTTGAAATTTTTAAAGTTCTCAAAAGCTTCAGATTTTTATTTAAGGAAGCTAACACATGTCATTCTTGTGAAATCGTCAACAAACAAAATAAAATATCTCTCACCTTTTAGAGTGTGTCTCCTCGCTGGTTCACAGATATCTATGTGAATAATTTACAATTTCTGGGATGTTGAATATTCTTTTGCCTTGAAGAAGACTTTGGTTTGCATCCCAAGGTTACATGCTTTGCAGAATTCATTGTGAGGCTTAGAAATCCTAGGCATATCTATGACAACTTGTGTTCTTGTGATTTTTACCAGGTTATCAAAATTGATATGTCCCAGGTGTTCTTGTGTTCTTGTGATTTTTACCAACTTACCAGTGTCTAAATTCTCGATTTCACATCTTTTATAGGTGAATATAACATCAAAACTTGATCACAAATCTAACTTATGCTTAACAAATTATGCTTCAATCCTTATATATACAACACATATTGGGATTTGGTTCTTCCATTGTCAATGTTGATTGTTCCTTTACTAATAATTCATGCAGATGCATTTTTTCCAAAATTTACTTTACCTCCATCTATCTCCTTGGTGTTGATAAACTTGCTTTGATCCTCTGTCATGTGTCTTGAGAAACCACTATCAACATACCACCTGTTCTCTTTCTTTTGAGCATATTGTATGAGACCACACTTTTCTTCCTTCTTTCTCCATACTTTAAGATGAATTATTTCACTTCATTGATTTAGTTTACAGTCCATGGCCTTGTGTCCAAAGTTATGACATAAAAAGCATTTGAAACGATTTTGAAAATAGTTTCTTCCATAACCACAGTTAACTGCCTTATGAATGAATGTATAACATAGAATATAGAAATTCCTTGTAGATTAAAACTGTAGATAGTAATATGATAAAACAATTGACTTGAATCTACTCTACTCATCAATGGAAACAATAAATGCTCGATGAAATCACAAAGCATATAAGAGAAAGAATTCAATCAACACATTACACAATGATTTCTTGGGGGAAAATGACAGCTAAAAATCCCTTCTATATTTATATTGCATTAGTCAAAAAATATGAGAAGATTACAGTTCTTTGCTCAAGCACGAGCAACCTCTGCACTATCTCTATCTGTCCCACTGCTTCCTAGGAAAGCCCTAGATGAATACAATATTTTCTACTAAACCTTGACCTCAACCTGCATAAGTATATTCTATCCTCTGCCTAACAGACTCCCTTTGGCCAATACTTAGCCAAATTCTTTCTTGTCCAAGTCCCTATTTCCTTTCCCTCACAAGCTCCACGCACAAACTCGTGCTTCCTATTGCTTGGTCTCACCAACTTGTGCTCACCAAAATAATGATTAAACTTGTGCCTTCATTACTCCTTTTAAAGGAATTTCAAATGGTTAAAATTAGTGAGTTTTCTAATTAATGTGATTTATTTTAGGCCTTCTTCTAATTGCATGCACCATGTGTTTAATTTAGACGATTTTAGAACTAATAATACACTTTCCTTGAACTCTAATGGCCACTGGGTCTTTCTCTGATTTGACATGCACGAGTTAATTATGAGTGAATCTTCAGTTAACTAGTTGAGCAGTGTTGGTTACGCCCCACTACTGCAGGTTACACCCCACTACTAGATCTCCCACTAATTCCACCATCATTTGGTTCTAGTTTAATTGAATTTAACTCAGTTAAACTCAATTAAATAATTACGACTCAAAAGAACTTATCTTGGGCCCCTAAAATTTAGGAACCACTCTACATGACTCTATATAGACTCCCAACTCGAATTAACTGAGTCAACTAAGTCAAATTAACTTAGTTAACTATTACAAGTTGCTATAAGAATTGGAATTACAATTTATTCCCAATTTAATTCAAGGACAAATTAAATTAGGATTTTTCTTGATGCTATTGAATTTAACTTAGTTAAACTCAATTAAATAATTACGACTCAAAAGAACTTATCTTGGGCCCCTAAAATTTAGGAAACACTCTACATGACTCTATATAGACTCCCAACTCGAATTAACTGAGTCAACTAAGTCAAATTAACTTAGTTAACTATTACAAGTTGCTATAAGAATTGGAATTACAATTTATTCCCAATTTAATTCAAGGACAAATTAAATTAGGATTTTTCTTGATGCTATTTTTAACATTTCTTGTTTCTATTTTCAACACTTCCTCTCAACAAAGAAAGGAATTCAACTCTATCCTGATATGGTACCTTTGGAATGTTTTGCATGCAACTCTTGTCATTGTTGTTGTTGCTACTGCAACATTTGCAACCAAAAAGCATCCAAACAAAATAAATTGAATCAAATATGTCCGCAATTGTCTACTAGGAAAAATGTGCTGCTGTTGACTCTGCTACTGAGACTCTTGCTCTGCTGTCAACACTGCTTTCACTTCCTTAGTATATTACTAACATATATCCTCCTTCTACTGAATACTATGGGCCCCCGTAGCAAGGTAATGATCCATGAGACAAAAAACACCTCAATGGACCCTGCCCAGATTTATGCACTCTTTGGATTATGGTTTCATATCACCCTACCTCACACCTAGAGGTATGGTTGCAAGTGCTCCCTGTTAAATTTGGACAACTAGGTCCAAACTCCATGTTCTGATGCTCAGATTAAGAGGCTAATATTTTTGTTGGATTCCTCTTTCTGAGAGGTGTAAAATCCATATAAAAATAGTCTTAATCCGATGAACAGAACTTATATTTTGAATTTATTATTCTTAATAAATTATATGTGCAAGGTCAGCCAGTTTTGTAATGTAGGCTCACATGCCCAACAGATGTGTCACACACCCTCATTGATGGATATATATACAGGAAAAGTTGGAGAGAATTTGATCACAACGCAACTCACATCTTCCTCTCTCATCCTAAAAAGTACGAGCTACCTGGAGGACGAATTTCAGCCACACGTGGGAAGGACGAAGAGGATTTTTCTGCTGCTAGGGTTTCTGCTGCTAGGGTTTCGCAGAAGTTTGACCAGCGTTGACTTTGGTCAACGCTTGGTCCAAACAAGCTGAAAACTTGTGGGAGGTTCGATTTTTGAAGGCCGTACTACCTGGCACAAAAATCGAGGTCAAAGGGTTGACCGTTTTGCTACTGCGTTGACTTTTAGCTTGCTGCCCCTGCGTTGACTTTTCAGGACAACGTTGACTTTTGTAGAACTGACTTGGGTTGACTCATCTACTGGTTGGAGGGTTGTTGTGACACATGCTGGGCTGGCTGACCAAAGGAGACTTTGCTGGTTGAAGCATCCTGTTGACCGCCGAAACGAACACATACATTTTTCTTGTTTCTGATTTGTCTTCTGTAAGATCTGCTTATATGTTCTATCTGCATTTTGCTTATCTACTTGTATGATTGCTGTGAGAAAAGTAAAATTGCTCTTAGCATAGAACATCTACAAAACTTTACATGGTATCGGAGCTGAGGTGAAGACAAACTCTATCTATAGCAATCATCATCGAAGGAAATGGATTCCTCTAAGCTTGAATTCAGGGAGAATGACAAGCTGACTGGAAGTGATGACTTCCATGCCTGGAAGATGTTATTAGATCTCAAATTAGAAGATCATGATCTCCTAGATCATGTGACAGGGAAGATTCAAGAACCTCCATCAAATGCCTCTGCTGCTGTTAAACACAAGTATAAGAAGGGAGAAATCAGAGCAAAGCTGCTGATCAGGGAATCCATAAATAAGAGTCTGGTTGCCTACATATCTGAACTAGGCACATCCAAGGAGATGTATGACAAACTGATACTTATGTTCCGAGTAAACAATGTGAACCAAGTGCTATTCCTCAAGAACAAGTTGAAGAATATGAAGAAGGGCCGAGACGAGTCTATTCAAACTTTCTTTATGAAGTTGACCGAAACCAGGAACAATCTGCTAGCTATTGGGGAGACAATAGCTGATCGTGAGATGGTTCTCACTGCACTTGGAGGACTTCCATATGAATGGCAAGTATTCACAACTACCATTCTCAACAATAATACCATCCCTAACTTTGATGAGCTTCTGTCTAGATGTATGCAAGAAGAAACAAGGATGAAGGAATTTGATAATGAAAGAAATGCTACCTATGTTGCTCATTCCCGAAAGAAGAACTCTGGTGGTTCCAAGGACAAAGGAAGGACTAAGACTCAAAAGAAGAAGGGTAAATGTTTCACCTGCCATAGGACTGGACACTATGCTAGAGAATGCCCCTTCCAGAAGAATTCTCCCGATAGTGACGACAACAACAACAACCGAAGGAAGGGAATCGAAGAAATGACAAATCCAAAGGAAAGAGGAAGGCTCACTTTGAAGGAAACAATCCACCTTCTAAAAGGACCAGAAATACCAGGTATGAGGAGTCTAATGTTGTTAATAAAAGAAATGAGTATATTCTAATATCTGCTCTCTCAGCTGCATCTCCGCCCGACACTATGGATGTCTGGCTAATCGATAGTGGTGCCTCAAGACACATCACCAGATTCAAGGAAGCACTTTCTGACATGGTTGAAAGGGATACTAATCTAGAAATTATCCTTGGGGATAATGCCACTTATCCTGTGAAAAGGGACCGGGACTGTGACCCTCCACTTGTCTCAAGGACAAGTCCTCCATCTACAAGATGTACTCTATGTACCCAAATTGAAGAAAAAACCTTGTGTCTGTATCTGCCATGGAAGACAAAGGTTTCAATGTAACTTTCTCTGATGGAAAGGTACTCATGTGGAAGAAGAGCTTCAAGGAAGCTATCTCAATTGGTTTTAGAGTTGGTACACTCTACCAGGTTGGAGGGAGTCCGTTGGGAGCTATGACTTGTGATACTATCCGTCAAACCGAACTATGGCACCGAAGATTTGGACACCTTCATTACAAGGCTCTTCCCGAAGCAAGGAAGGTGGTGACAGGGATGCCTGATTTTGGAAATAATCATAAAGGTGTATGTAAGGGCTGTGCTGAAGAAAAACATACAAGGGGACCTTTCCCCTCAAGTGTCACAAAGACATCTGAGATATTGCAACTGGTCCATTCTGATCTTTCCGGTATGTTGCCTGTAACATCCCTGGGGGGATGTTCTTACTATATGACATTTACTGATGACTTCTCTCGCAAAACCTGGATATACTTCTTGAAGAAGAAGGATGAGGCTTTCATGTGGTTCCGTACCTTCAAAGCCTTGGTGGAAAATATGACCGGAAAGAAGATCAAGATTTTGAGGACTGACAATGGCACTGAATATGAGTCAAATGAGTTCAAAGACTTTTGCAGAGAAGCTGGCATTAAGAGGGAGACTACCACTGCATATACTCCTGAGCAGAATGGTGTTGCTGAATGCAAGAATAGGACTATTGTGGAAGCTGCCCGTGCCATGCTATGTGACCAGGGTCTTCCAAAGTTTCTGTGAGGAGAAGCTGCAAATACTGCTGTGTACATTCAAAACCGATGCCCTCATTCCGCTTTGGACTCCAAAACTCCCGAAGAGGTTTTCTCTGGTAAGAAACCTGATGTCTCACATTTTAGAATTTTTGGATGTCCTGTCTATTTTCATGTGCCGAAAGAAAAGAGAAGTAAGCTGGATGCTACTGGGAAGAAAGGAATGTTTGTGGGCTACAGTGAGACTTCTAAGGCATATAGAGTCTATGTACCTGGTCAAAGGGAAGTAGAGATAAGCCATGATGTCACTTTTGACGAAGATGCTTCCCTGAAGAAAGTAGTAGATCTTCCTAGATCTGAAGAAAACCATGAAGAAAGACCTGGAAATCTGGAAGAACCCCAGGATGAGACTATGCTTGATGTTGAAGGGCCAATGGACCCTATTGATCCTTCCCCTTCTCTAGGAAAGAGGCCATCATGGCTCAGGGACACCCTCGAAGATGCTGAGGGTCATGCTGCCCCAAGGGGAACATTCCGAGAAAGCAAGAAGCCGTGTAGATACCAAGGGTATCTAGCTGCCATGAGTACTATTATACAATCTGAACCTGGATCTTTTGAGGAAGCCATCAAGCATCAAGTCTGGAAGGATGCTATGCATGAAGAATATGAGGCTATTATGAAGAATGACGTCTGGGATGTGGTCCCGAGACCGAAGGACAAATATGTTGTCACCGCTAAATGGCTCTACAAGATTAAACATGGATCTGATGGGAGTGCTGAAAAGTTTAAGGCAAGATTTGTTGCCCGTGGCTTCTCTCAAAAGGAAGGAATTGACTATGACGATATATTTGCACCTGTGGCTCGATATACCACCATCTGATCCATCATAGCCCTTGCTGCTACGCAAGGATGGAGTCTTCATCAGATGGATGTCAAGACCGCTTTTCTGCATGGTGCAATAAAGGAAGAGGTGTATGTAGAACAACCTCTGGGATTTGAAGTTCAAGATCGAGACACTTATGTCTGCAGGTTGAAGAAAGCCCTCTATGGGTTAAAGCAAGCACCCAGAGCTTGGTATGAGAGGATGGATAGTTACTTGATGAAGCTGGGCTTCACTCGAAGCAATGCTGATCCAAACCTTTACTTTAAGGTTGAGGAAGGAAAGCCTCTCATTCTAGTGCTGTATGTGGACGACCTCTTCCTGACAGGTGATGACCCTCTCATTCATCAATGTAAGAGGGAGCTTGCTGCTGAGTTCGAGATGAAAGACCTAGGACTGATGCACTATTTCCTAGGCCTGGAGGTCTGGCAGAGACCTGGAGAGATTTTCCTTTCTCAAGGAAAGTATATTGTGAAGCTTCTGGAAAGATTTGGGATGGTGGACTGTAAGTCCGTGTCGACACCAATGGAACTCAACTTTAAGAAGTTGAGTGGCAACGCTGCAGGGCCTATCTTGGCCAATCCTACTGAGTATCGTCAACTCATAGGAGCTTTGATGTTCTTAGTGAACACCCGTCCGGACATATGTTTTGCAGTGAATACTTTGAGTCAACAGATGGTTGAGCCTCATCATTTCACTAGGTTGGTGCCAAGAATCTTTTGAGATATCTTCGGGGCACGATAAACCATGGGCTGAGATACACTGCCGGGAGTGTGATACTCCGGGGATATACTGATGCCGATTGGGCTGGCAGTGTGGTGGATCGTAAGAGCACATCTGGATGCTGTTTCAATCTTGGTTCTGCTTCGATCTCATGGATGAGCAGGAAGCAGAAGTCGGTGGCTTTGAGCACCGCGGAGGCCGAATACATTGCTGCTAGTATGGCCTGTTGTGAAGCAGTTTGGTTGAGGAAGCTCTTTAGTGAGCTGTTCCAACATGTGCTAGATACCACTGTAATACTCTGTGATAATCAGAGTGGGATTCGTATGACTGAGAATCCTGTGTTCCACGACCGATCCAAGCATATTGATATCAGGTACCACTTTATCCGGGATATGGTACAGCGAGGCGCCGTAAGGCTCGATCATATAGGAACTGATGAGCAGGTCGCGGATATTCTCACTAAGCCCCTGGGGAAGGTCAAGTTCCTAACCTTTCGTGAGAGTCTTGGTGTCGTGGAAAGACCCTATGATGTGGGTCCTATTGGACGATGAGCTCTGGGAGCTCTGGGGGGCTTTGGGGATAGCTTCTCGGAGCTATAAGCACTCATAATGCTTCTGCCCCACCCTTCTGATTATTGAGCTGGTTCGCCACTCATTTAATCTGTGCCCCGTATGCATCCTACCCATTGAGTTCAGGGCTCATGGGAAGTACCTCTCATTTGGCCAATGAGGTGTGGAAAAGCTAGAGACTATTAGCAAAGACTAATGGACGCATCAGAGATTGCCGTAGTCTCTATCTAGGATGGCATGGTCCAACCACTTGATCTGGGATCAAGATTTGTGAGGTATGGGACCTCTGGACTGATTATGTCAGTCAGGGAATGATGTCTTTGTGACTGACCCACTTCTGTTCTGAAATAAAGAAGCCAGCAAAGCAAGTTTCGGCGGGATGACTCACGATGTTAATTGCACTAATAGATGGAGTTCTCCCTAGTTGAGAGGGAGTGTTAAATTTGGACAACTAGGTCCAAACTCCATGTTTTGATGCTCACATTAAGAGGCTAATATTTTTGTTGGATTCCTCTTTCTGAGAGGTGTAAAATCCATATAAAAATAGTCTTAATCCGATGAACAGAACTTATATTTTGAATTTATTATTCTTAATAAATTATATGTGCAAGGTCAGCCAGTTTTGTAATGTAGGCTCACATGCCCAACAGATGTGTCACACACCCTCATTGATGGATATATATACAGGAAAAGTTGGAGAGAATTTGATCACAACACAACTCACATCTTCCTCTCTCATCCTAAAAAGTACGAGCTACCTGGAGGACGAATTTCAGCCACACGTGGGAAGGACGAAGAGGATTTTTCTGCTGCTAGGGTTTCGCAGAAGTTTGACCAGCGTTGACTTTGGCCAACGCTTGGTCCAAACAAGCTGAAAACTTGTGGGAGGTTCGATTTTTGAAGGCCGTACTACCTGGCATAAAAATCGAGGTCAAAGGGTTGACCGTTTTGCTACTGCGTTGACTTTTAGCTTGCTGCCCCTGCGTTGACTTTTCAGGACAGCGTTGACTTTTGTAGAACTGACTTGGGTTGACTCATCTACTGGTTGGAGGGTTGTTGTGACACATGCTGGGCTGGCTGACCAAAGGAGACTTTGCTGGTTGAAGCATCCTGTTGACCGCCGAAACGAACACATACATTTTTCTTGTTTCTGATTTGTCTTCTGTAAGATCTGCTTATATGTTCTATCTGCATTTTGCTTATCTACTTGTATGATTGCTGTGAGAAAAGTAAAATTGCTCTTAGCATAGAACATCTACAAAACTTTACACTCCCTCTACCCACATGGCTCAAAATTTACCCCTACTGGAGGTCTCTGCTTAATCGGATGTCTCCACTCGGTCTCCTCTCTACGTCTCCAATTGTGGCTACTCCGCAACTTGTTAAGGTTGATTTTGAGGCTGTATTTTGAGAGGTAATTCATGCTCCCTCTCAACCACCAAGTTTATAACCTTTTCCTTTCTCCTCAAGTCTTTGCATGCATCTTTTACCTCAAGTGCATATAGGTTCCTGACTCGCAAACCAATTTGTTTCACTTGTCCCATGGCGTTGTGTCTAAGGAAAACTTTTCCTTTGCTAAATATCACATCATAGCCACGGTCTTCCAATATTGTGATGAAAACAGGATTCTTCTTTAGTGTTGGAACATACATCATATATATGAGTCTAAGAATGGAGCCAAACTCCCTCTGAAAAGTAATTGTACCGATGTCGGTCGCACTATACCTCCCATCATCTCCAAAATCTATGTTTTGCTTGAGGCATTTCTCCTCCAAGTCATTGAAGAGATCTCTATTCCCCATCATATGGAATGAGGCACCACTGTCAATATACCACATGTTTCCCATTACAATGCTTTCCATGCATGCAATGAGAGTGAAATCAAGTTCGAATTGTGAATCTAGAGCTTCACTTGTTGCTGCTACTGCAAAATCATTCTTGCTTGCATTCTTTTGTGGGCATTTAGTGGCATAGTGCCTGAACTCGTGACAGTGAAAACACTTGATGTTTGACAAGCCCTTATCATTTCCGCCCTCCTTTCCTTGGGACTTTCTTTCCCTTGAGTTTATTTTCTTGTATGACTAATGCAGAGTCCTCTTCCACTTCTTCGGATGAGGTCTCATCTCTGGTGTTCTACCGAATCTCTTCTTGCACCAAGTCGAACCACAACCACTCCAAATCTAGTAGCTTCTCCCTCCTATTAATTGAGTCTTCGTAGTTGTGCCAGCTCTTGGGAAGTCCTAGAAGTGCTAGGCTCACCATATCATTTTCAACAACTATAACACCGACACTTCCAAGTTCATCCTGACATTAGGTGAACTTGGTCAAGTACTTCGGGATTGAGTGGCCCTTATCCATCTTGATCTTTCTGAGTTTGTCCTTCAGTGCCATCTTCTTGTGGCCAATTCTATTTTGAAACAGGTCTCTTAAGGCCTTCCACATTGCAAATGGAGTTTCCTTACCATGGAGGTTCAAGACAATATGATCTCTAACTCCTTCTAGGATAATCCTTCTCACCTTTTCCACACACTTTCTCCACTCTGCCAGATCATGAGCATCATCTGGCTTATGAATATCTTTGTCTATGAATTCCTTAAGCCCATTGTCTTCTAACACTGCCTCCATCTGCTCCTTCCAATCAATATAGTTTGAACTAGCCTCAATGGAACATTCGAGTCTCAATCCATAGAACGACATCCTATTAGCTCTGTAGTATGATACTCAAAATTTGGTTACTCCTGCAAAAGAAAAACTCGCATTCTCCTTTTCTATAGTGATTTCAACTCTGATACCATGTGGAAATTCCTCGTAGATTCAAATTGCAGATAGTAATATTCTTAAAAAATTGACTTGAATCTACTCTACTCATCAGCAGAAAGAATAAATGACGATGAAATCACAAAGCATATAAGAGAAATAATTCAATCAACACATTACACAATGATTTCCTGGGAAAATCCACAACTAAAAACCCCTTCTATCTGTATATTGCATTAGTCAGAAAATATGAGAAGATTATAATGATTTGCTCAAGCTCGAGCAACCTCTGTACTATCTATATCTGTCTCATTGCTTCCTAGGAAAGAGTTGGATGAATACAATATGCTTGCTCAAGTCCCTATTTCCTTGCCCTCACAAGCTCCACGCACAAACTTGTGCTTCTTATTGCTTGGTCTCACCAACTCACGCTAATCAAAACAATGATTAAACTTGTGCCTTCATTCCTCCTTTTAAAGGCAATTCGAATGGATAAAATTAGTGATTTTTCTAATTAAAGAATGATTTATTTTAGGCCTTCTTCTGATTGCATGCATCGTCTGTTTAATTTAGATGATTTTACAACTGATATTACACTTTCCTTGATCTCCAATGTCAACTGGGTCTTTCTCTGTTTTGACATGCATGAGTTAATTATGAGTGAATCTTCAGTTTAATAGTTGAGGAATGCTAGTTACACCCCACTTTTGCAGGTTACACCCCACTACTAGATCTCCCACTAATTCCTCCATTAGTTGGAACTAGTTTAACTGAATTTTACTCAATTAAACTGAATTAAATAATTACAACTCAAAAGAACTCAACCTAGGCCCATAAAATTTAGGAACCACTCTACATGACCCTCGATAGACTCCCAACTTGAATTAATTGAGTCAACTAAGTCAAATTAACTTAGTTAACTATTACAAGTTGCTATGAGAATTATAATTACAATTTAATTCCCAGTTTAATTCAAGGACAAATTAAATTAGGATTTTTCTTGATGTTATTTTTAACATTTCTTGTTTTTATTTTCAAAACTCCCTCTCAACAAGAAATGAAGTCAACTCTATCCTGATCTAGTACCTTTGGAATGTTTTGTTTGCAATTCTTGTCATTGTTGTTGTTTCTATTGCAACATCTGCAACCAAAAAGCATCCAAACAAAATAAATTGAATCAAATGTGTCTACAAATATCTACTAGGAAAATTGTGATGCTGCTGACTCTACTATTGAGCCTCCTTCTCTGTTGTCAACTCTGCTATGCACTTTCTCAATAACTAACTGACATTGATCCTCCTACTACTGAATACTATGGGCCCCGTAACAAGGTAATGATCCATGAGTCAAAAAACACTTCATTGGACCCTGCCCAAATTTCTGCACTCTTGGGACTATGGTTTCATATCGCCCCACCTCACATATGGAGGTATGGATGCATGTGCTCCTTCTTCCAACTTGGCTCAAAATTCCCCCCTACTAGAGGTCTCTTCTTGAGTGGATGTCTCCACTCGGTCTCCTCTCTACTTCTCTAATTGTGTCTGCTCTGCAAATTGTCGAGGCTGCATTTTAAGAGGTAATTCATGCTCTCTCTCAACCACCAAGTCTATAACCTTTGCCTTTCTCCTCAATTCTTTGCGTGCATCTTTCACCTCAATTTCATATAGGTTCTTGACTTGTACACTGATCTGTTTCACTTGTCCTGTGGAGATGTGTCTAAGGAAAACCTTTCCTTTGCTAAATATCACATCGTAGTCACGGTCTTCCAATACTGCGATGGAAGAAAGATTCTTCTTTTGTCTTGGAACATACATCACATCTGTGGGTCTGAGATGGGAGCTAGACACCGTCTGAAAATTAATTGTACCGATGTTGGTCGTCTTATACCTTCCATCATCTCCAAACTCTATGTTCTGCTTGAGGTCTTTCTCCTCCAAGTCATGAAGAGATCTTTATTCCCCGTCATATGGAACGAGGCACCGTTTTCAAGATACCACATGCTTCCCATTATAGTTATTTCCATGCATGTAATGATAGTGAACTCAAGTTCGATTTGTGAAGCTAGAGCTTCACTTGTTGCTTCTAATGCAGGCTCCTTCTTGCTTGCTTTCTTCTGTGGGAATTTCGTGGCATAATGCTTGAACTCGTGACAGTGAAAGCACTTGATGTTCGACAAGTCCTTCTTCTTTCCACCCTCCTCACCTTGGGACTTGTTTCCCTTGACTTTATTTTCTTTGCTAACTAATGCAAAGTCCTCTTCCACTTCTTCGAATGAGGTCACATCTCTAGTGTTCTGGCGAATCTCTTCTTGCACCAAGTCGGACAACATCCGCTCCAACTCTAGTAGCTTCTCCCTCCCATTAACTGAGTCTTGGTAGTTGTGCTAGCTCTTGGGAAGGCCTAGAAGTGATAGGCTCACCATATCATCTTCAACAACTATAACACCGACACTTCCAAGCTCATCCCGACATTGGGTCAACTTGGTCAAGTACTTCACGATTTTGTCGCCCTTCTCCATCTTGATCTTTCTCAGCTTGTCCTTTAGTGCCAGCTTCCTATGGTCACTGCTATTTTGAAACAGGTCTGTCAATGCCTTCCACATTACAAATGGAGTTTCCTTACTGTGGAGGTTCAAGATAATATGATCTGAAACTCCTTCTAGGATAATCCTTCTCACCTTTTCCACACACTTTCTCCACTTTGTCAGATCCTGAGCATCAATTGGCTTAGGAATATATTTGTCTATGAATTCCATAAGCCCATTATTTTCCAACACTACCTGCATCATGTAATTCCAAGAAATATAGTTTGAACTACCCTCAAGGCCATATTCGAGTCTCAATCTGTAGAACGACATCCTACTAGCTCTGAAGTATGACACTGTAAATTTGATTTCTCTTGCAAAAGACAAACTTGTATTCTCATCTTCTATAGTGATTTCAGATCTGATACCATGTAGAAATTCCTTATAGATTCAAATTGTAGATAGTAATGTGCAAAAACAATTAACTTGAATCTACTCTACTCATCAGCGGAAACAATAAACTATCAATGAAATCACGAAGCATATAAGAGAAAGAGTTCAATCAACGCATTACACAATGAATTCCTGGGGAAAGCCATAACTAAAAACCCTTTCTATTTGTATATTGCATTAGTTAGAAAATATGAGAAGATTACAATTCTTTGCTCAAGCCCGGGCAACATCTGCACTATCTCTATCTGTCTCACTGCTTCCTAGGCAAGCCTTGGATGAATATAATATGATCTGCTCAACTTGCACAAGTATTTTCTATCCTCTACCTAACTAGCTGCCTTTGGCCAATACTTAGCCAAATTCTTGCTTGCCCAAGTCCCTATTTCCTTGCCCTCACAAGCTCCAGACACAAACTTGTGTTTCCTATTTCTTGGTCTCACCAACTCGTGCTCACCAAAACAATGATTAAACTTGTGCCTTCATTCCTCCTTTTCAAGGAAATTCAAATGGCTAAAATTAGTGATTTTTCTGATTAAGGAATGATTTATTTTAGGAATTCTTCTGATTGCATGCAACATCTATTTAATTTAGATGATTTTACAACTGATAGTACACTTTCCCTGAAATCCAATGTCAACTGGGTATTTCTCTGATTTGAAATGCATGAGTTAATTATGAGTGAATCTTCAGTTTACTAGTTGAGAAGTGCTAGTTACACCCCACTACTGGATCTCCCACTGATTCCTCCCTCCATTAGTTGGAATTAGTTAGCTAAATTTAACTCAATTAAAATGAATTACATAATTATAACTCAAAATAACTCAACCCGGGCCCTCAAAATTTAGGAACCACTCTACATGACCCTAGATAGACTTCCAACTCAAATTAATTGAGTCAACTAGGTCAAATTAACTTAGTTAACTATTACAAGTTTCTATGAGAATTAGAATTACAATTTAATTCCCAATTTAATTCAAGGGAAAATTAAATTAGGATTTCTCTTGATGTTATTTTTAATATTTCTTGTTGCTATTTTCAACATAGAAAACAATAACCACAAAACCATGTGTGGTAAATGGAGAATATATATTTTTGTTTAT
This sequence comes from Pinus tabuliformis, assembly GCA_031772625.1. Taxonomy (NCBI): domain Eukaryota; kingdom Viridiplantae; phylum Streptophyta; class Pinopsida; order Pinales; family Pinaceae; genus Pinus; species Pinus tabuliformis. The sequence goes on along the minus strand of CM062817.1, from coordinate 1,503,277,228 downwards.
TTTGGTCTAGACATCTTCCTAAACTTCCTTAGTTGTCTGCATTCTTGAATATGTTTGTTCCTTTTGATGGGTAATTATGTCATTCTTCTATTTTACTTGCCTTTCTATTTGCCCTAGTTGTTTCTCAACTTCATCAAGCTTCTTTGTTATGATTTCATATTTTCTTCTAAAATACTCAAACTCAAATTTCAAAAGCACAACAAAGTTTGCATCTAAGTCCATGTTTCAATATTCCTTGGATCCATTTTCCAGTAGTTAATTGTTCCTGGAGATGACCTGCTCTGATACCACTTGTTGGACCAAAGATTACATTGAGGGGGGGGGGGGTGGGGGGTGTTGAATTAGTGTGAGAGAAATTTTACCATTTCATAAATTTTCTTTAACAAACAATGATATTTCAATGAACTATAACCATATGCAATATATTAACAAATATAATAATGCATCATAAATCTATCATAATATGAATGCCACATCAAGAAGCCATCACATCAATCACAAAGAGACACAAGATTTTACGTGGAAACCCATATAAGAGAAAACCACAAATTCTTCTTCTTATGCTTCAATTTATTGCATAGATTTACAAGTTCTAACTTGTTAGATGAACCAACCCCCAAGATATGCAAGCTACTAATTGCGGTAGGCTACAACCTGGTTGAGGCACCAACCTAGAAAGTATGTAAGCAATTGCTTATTATAGGATACAATCTAATTGAGGCACCAACCTTGATAATGAGAAAGCTCCCACATGCTTTATGCTCCAACCTATTTGAGGCACCAACCTCAGCAATGAGAAACCACCAACCTACTCTAGGATTCAACCTGATTAAGGCTCCAACCTTAGTGGAGGCACCCACCTCCTTCTTCAACCTTTTGTGAATATCCTTTCAAAATATTTCAAACTAGATCCACCATCATCTTCTATGGTTATATGTTAATGAATGTGCTCTCATAAAAACTATCACAAGCTACAATCATTATTACTGCAACCATTGTCACAGCCTACTATTGCTGTTATTACAACCATTGTCACAACTTGCATATGTTGTCACTGCAATCATTGCCACTACAACCATTGTCACTTAAATCACTGCCACAAAATTCCATATCTGTCACTGTCACTAGTTGTCCTACTATTGTCCATACTCTCTGGTCATCAAATATAATTCAACAATGGTTTTAATGTATTCAAAAGCATCCACCTCTGAACACTGATCATTGTGCATCTTCCAGATTTCAATTTGGCTCAAGAATGAGCTCAAATACTCCAAATAAATATTTAAAACCATATAATAAGTTAGCCATTATAAAATATTCCCTTTTCCGGATGCATTATACATAATGGTATTTTTTGGTTGCTGGTGCTACAAAATTTACACCATTGGTTGCTTTAACTATTTGAAAAAATGGAGCTTATGGGCGAAAAATAAAAAAAATATTTCTTTTTGACTTGTTATCAATGAAAAATGAATAGGTGTTAGAAAATTATATATATTACAGAGCAATGGAACACATAAATATTGCAGAAATATAAACACAGAAAACACATAAAACAAGAGAGACACAGATATACGTGGTTCACCCAGTTTGGGTTACATCCACGGAGAAACAGCCAATCCTTCTTTTATTATATTATCCAGCAAACTGAAGAGATACAACCTACAACAGATCCGCTGTAACACCCTCTTCGCTCTCAATCTCCTCTTTCTTCCTCACTCATAGTACAGATCTACATAGACGCAATACAATTCCCTCATATATAGTGAGGGGTTTCCTTCTAGGGCAAAAAACCTTAAACTAAACATAACTTCTACTATCAGATCATCCGCCTAATGAACGGCGCAGATTGACTAGAAATTACTAGACTTTTACAAGGCAATTTTACATCTATTTTTAGCTTCGGGGGCGTTGCCCCCAAACCCCCATCGGGCGATCGCTGGTCCATGGACCCCCCAGCTAGGGGGGATTTACCCCCTCAGACCTCGCGGGGGGAACAATTCCCCCCGCGTGGAGGGGTGTATAGTCTTCCTAGGGTATACATCCGGTTGAAACCTTTGAATGCAAAAGATAATCAGGCTCCACACCCAACAATCTCCCACTTGGAGACTGATGATAGCAACTCCACCGCTGCTTCATTTGATAGAAAATGACTCCACTTTGGACCTGGTTTTTTCTCATCTTCTTCATCATACTTGAAGACCAATTGAAACTAAGCAGATTCTTAGTTTCTCCCTGGTTACAACTTTTGTTAACATATCGGCAAGATTCTGGCTAGTGTGAATCTTTTCTAGCTTCAACTGTCCATCATCCAATGCTGACCGTATGAAATGGTACTTGAGCTGTATATGTTTAGTCTTGGAATGAAATGCAGAGTTCTTTGCAAGATGTATGGCACTCTGGCTGTCACTGTGTAACCTGCCCAACTCCTGCTTCTTACCCAATTCATCCAGAAACATTTGTAACCAAATTATTTCTTTACTAGCCTCTGTAGGAGCAACATACTCTGCTTCTGTTGTTGAGAGTGCAACAACACTTTGTAGTTTTGAGACCCAACTGATAGCTATTCCACCTATAGTAAACACATATCCTGTAGTGCTCCTCCTGTTATCTCTGTCACCTGCCATATCTGCATCAACATATCCCTGTAGAGCAATGTTTGAACCACCAAAGCATAATGCTTGATTTGTGGTACCTCTCAAATACCTGAGAATCCACTTCACCGCCATCCAATGTTCTTTTCCTAGATTGTTCATGTACCTGCTTACAACTCCCACTGCATGTGCAATATCAGGCCTTGTGCAGACCATTGCATACTTTGAGCTTCCAACTGCTGATGCATATGGAACTTTAGACATATGAGCCATTTCTTCCCGAGTCTTGGGACACGCCTCCTTACTTAATTTGAAATGGCTAGCCAAAGGTATAATCACTGGTTTTGCATTCTGCATATTAAACCTTTTCAACACCTTTTCTATGTACTCACTTTGAGACAATGTTAATTTGCGATTCTTCCTGTCTCTAGTTATTCTCATACCAAGGATTTGTTTTGCAGCACCCAAATCCTTCATTGCAAATGAGTTTGCCAATTTCCTTTTGAGCACATTTATTTCCTGCATGTTAGAACCTGCAACAAGCATATCATCTACATATAATAACAATATAATATAGCTGCCATCATTTTTCCTTTTGAGATAAATACAATGATTAGAGTGACATCTAGTATAACCTTGTTCAGACATAAACCTGTCAAATTTTAGATACCATTTCCTTGGAGCCTGTTTTAAGCCATACAAACTCTTCCTCAACCTGCACACTAGTTTCTCCTTCCCTTTTACCTCATATCCTTGTGGCTGCTGCATATATATCTCTTCCTCCAAATCCCCATGGAGAAAGGTTGTCTTTACATCTAACTGCTCAAGATGAAAATCTTCAACTGCTACTAGACTTAAAATAGTTATGATTGAAGTCATTTTAACAACAGGAGAAAATATTTCATCAAAATCAATACCTTTCTTCTATGCAAACCCCTTCACTACAAGTCTAGCTTTGTACCTCTGTTTTCCTCCATCTTCTTCCTTCAGCCTGTAAACCCATTTATTCTGCAATGTTGTTTTACCTGCAGGCAACCTGACTAAGTCCCAAGTCTGGTTATGTGCTAAGGAGTCCATCTCTTCTTTCATGGCTTGCTCCCACTTCTTCCTGGTTTCTACCTGCACTGCTTCTTCATAACATTCTGGTTCACCAGAATCAGTCAACAATACATAATATAATGAAGGAGAGTATCGTTCAGGGGGTCTACTTATCTTGGTAGTTCCCCCTGCGTGGAGGGGTGTACAGTATTCCCGAGGTATACATCCGGCTGAAACCTTTGAATATAGAAGATAATCAGGCTCCACACCCAACAACAGGGATCTCGGGTAACCCAACACATGCAAACCACCAACTCCACTATTCGAAGGTGTTATGCTTTCAATCTAACTTTGTCATGAGGTTCTTTTCGAATGAGACAAAGTCAAGGACCAAACTCATGGTTTGATTTGAATGGATCCACGTCACTACAATATGTGACTAGGCTTTAACAATATGTCAACAAAATTTGTCGTGGCTCGATCTCAAGGAATCCATGTCATTCTATACATAGAACAACATTTCATCATAGTCCTTTGTGGCTTGATAATAATGGATCCATGTCACTACCGTATATGTGGGTGTGATATTAGTGGATCCATGTCACTACCGTATATGTGGGTGTGATATTAGTGGATCCATGTCACTACCGTATATGTGGGTGTGATATTAGTGGATCCATGTCACTACCATATATATATATATATAGGTCATGTTTATTGTCTTCATGTTGATCGGATGAAAGAGAACCATACCATCACATGTAGTCAAAGATATTGAAACAAGATGCCTCATAATACTAATCAAATAGTTACTACCTTTATCCACGTGTTCAAATCATGCATATTTTTGAAGTGTTGTCGTGGAGAATCATCTACCAATCCCTTTCATCCAAAATAAATCTATTCATATACATTTTCAGGTCAAACATACATTCTCCACATCAAAAAATCTCCAGATGGAGATGATCAACACGACCTATACTGTGCACGAAAATTGAACCTTAGGCCACTATCCTTAATGGCAAATTTAGAACAATATATCTTGTAACCTCATATATTTTCTTGCTTCAAGTTCATTGCTTGCCTCTTTCCTTCAGTTGTGTAGTATATATATACCTGTCTGTTTGGGCCTGGTCTCAATAGAGCTAGCCATATGCCAATCTATAGACCTAGAAATTTGGGCTAAAATAACGTTGACCATATGACCTTGCACATCCAGACATCCATATAACCATTAATGTCAAGAATCTCAATGTGACTTATGGCATGTGGAGGTCCATATGACCATTCCACATAATCTTAACCTTTATGCTCAACTCCTTTCCTTAAATCACATGATAGTCCCACGTTACCCTGTCTTAGGTCACAAGTCGATCACATGATGATTTCATCATGTCGCGTGACATTCCTTGAGGGTTTTCATGTGTCACTTGTTTCTAATCTCTCATCCAATCAAAACATACCAAAATTATCTGCCACGTGGTAATCCCTGGAGTTGCCACATCATTGTGGTGATGTCATTGGGGAGGCCACATCATCTCTTATGAAATTCTTCCATGTGTCATCATTTGATTGGGTCGGTTGGACTGGTTAAATATCATGCAACTATTGATATCATTCACCGTTCAATTTCTCATTCGATTATTGGACTCATTTCATCAATGAAAACTTACTCAAACTTTAACGATGCTAAATTTTGTGCATGTTAGACTACCATCCACCGTGGATCTTATGAAAGGTGCACACTATTTAACCAATTAATATTTGGGGTTTTTTCCATATAGTTTTAAACCTCCAATACTGTTAATTTTCAAATGGTCATAACTTCTCAATTGGGAGGATTTTTTAAGAGTGGGATATACTATTGGAAGGGTATTAACGAGGCCTATGCAACCATACTATTTATAAGATCATTATGGCATCATCATCCTGTCAAAAGGTCAATAAACTTCAAACTTGCTTTAATGACATCTGATGAGGGTACATGATATATCCAATTGTCTTATGGCTTCCTTTGCCTCATGGGTGATACAACTGTTGTCTCGAACATTCCTTTTGAAATCAATAAAGCTTTATTGTTATCAATGACAACACTATGTGCAATAATAGGAAGTCCTACCAAGGGAGAAAGAATTGAAGAAGAAAGAGTTTGAATTAAATGATAATGGATGAGACTCTACAAAATTACATAAATTAGAAGAAGAAGAAGCACCAAATTTGACATTCAGGAGATTTGTTTGAGAAAGAAGGCAGCAAAAAAGGTATACTCCACCTAATTTCCATCCATATTTTCTTTGTTTATTATTGATGATGATTCTAGAACTGTTAGGGAGGAAATGGGTTCAGAGGATGGAAAACTCTGGAAAAAGGCCATGGTGGAAGAAATGGTATCCTTGGACAAGAATGAGGCTTGGGATCTATTGAGTTACCAAATGGAAGAAATCTCACTGGCAGCAAATGGGTGTTCAATAATAAATTGAATGCAGAACGCATAGTCAAGAAATACAAAGCTTGGTTAGTAGCAAAAGGTTATTCCCAGGTATAAGGAATTGACTTCAATGATATTTTCTCTCATGTTGCTAAGTTAAATCCTATTAAATTTATTTTATTTGTTGTCATTTCTTTTGATTTCAAAGTAGAGTATATGGATGTGAAGAAATGGTCCTACATGGGGATCTAGAAGAAGAAATCTACAAGAAGCAGTGATAATGCTTTGTTGTGAAAGGAAAGAAAGAGATAGTATACAAGCCAAAAAAGTCCCAGTATGGGTTAAAGAAACCATTAAGGATGTACCAAAAATTTGATACTTATATGTTAGGACTTAGCTTCGTAAGGAGAAAATCAGATCACTATGTGTGTTTCAAATTAGTTGGTGACCGTGTTATTCATTTGGTATTGTATGTGGATGATATGTTGTTGATTGGAAATGACATGGAAGTAATCCAAGAAGTGAAAACTCAGTTGTCCTTTAAATTTGACACGAGGGATATTATTGCTACAAAATTTATTTTCAGCGTGGAAATTCAAAGAGACTAGGAAAACATGAAACTCTGGTTAAATCAAAGGAAGAATGTCAAGAAAATATTGCAGATATTTAATATGCATCAATGTAAACCAATGAAGGTGCCTATACTTGTAGGTGTAAATGTAATTGCAGAACAATGTCCCAAGAGATAGGAAGAGGAATACAACATGTCCTGTGTTACATATGCCAATGTGGATGGATGTTTGATGTATGCAATGGTTTGTACTAGATCGAACATTGCACATGCAGTGGGAGCATTGAGTAGGTATACGTCAAAACCAAGAAAGTAGCATTGGACAAATGTAAAGATGGCTTTCAGATATTTGCATGGAACTATTGGCTATGGACTGTGCTACCAAGGAAGACCAATATTGGATAGAGAGTTGGACATCCACGAGTTTGTTGATGTAGAATGGGTTGGAAATCTGGATCACATAAAATTTACAAGAGGGTATGTGTTTAACCTATTTGGAGGAGCAATCAGTTGGATGAACATGAGACAGTCTGTAATGGCACTCTAAACTACAAAATAAGAAGACATGGCAACCACTCATGCAAGCAAGGAAGTAGTATGGTTGTGGGTATTGTGTTAATGTATTGGGTTCGTACAATAAGTTGTGAGGATAGATTGTGACAATAATGCAATCTTCGTAGTGAAGAATCCAATGTACCATTCTAAGACAAAAGCATATTGATGTTCAATATCAATTTGTGAGAGATATGGTTGAAGAAAACAAGATGTTGATGGTGAAGGTGGACCCTCTGAAGAATTTTGTAGATTAAGTAACAAAATGTGTGACCAATGAGAAGTTTTCTTGGTGTAGAGAAACGATGGGAATTATTTCCCTGGATTGCTAATCATGTATTCCTGCAACCTGCTATGTGAAAATAAAAAACAAGTGGGAGAATGTTGGGAATGAGTTTTATTATTTGAAAAATTATCTCCACAGACTATAAATTGCACTAGGTGTAGTCGGGGTGAAGCCATTTGGGAAATTTTCTGCATCTATTGGTGGTGGTTTTCGACGCATAGATTTTTGTTTTAGCGATTTTGTCATGTTTTTGCAATGGTTTTGTAGTTTCGGTTAGGGAGCTATGATTTTTTTCTAATCCATGGTAAATGATTGCAGTTTATGGATGTTACATAATATATATCTTATTGTAATATTGTACTAAAGAGTATATTGAAAAAAATCTTGTTGGTTTTCCCATTTTGGGTTTCCAAGATAAAATCTTTATATTCATGTATGTGTTTTCCATTGCATCTTTTCCATTTTATTAAATCTATTCGCAACAATTAATTATATGGGTTTAAAACCTACAGGAAACAAACTTATGATATTATCCATGATTTTTACTAGACACATAACTATCACCCACATATGAATGAGCATGAACACAGGGAGTTTCTTGAATTGATAGATTCTATTAGTTATTCATAGACAATAAGAAAATTATCCTCCTACCTTTGTAGGATGTATCCACCTCCATTCTTTTCGATGATCCCTTTCCCCACTTCAGATATGCTAGTGATAACTTTGATTCAAAGATATGGTATCTTGAAAAGATTAAGGTTATTTATTATTTTTCTTTCCAACTAGTATTCTAAGATCTAGTGTTCCTACAAGAAAGAGAAACACATACAAATCAGCATTAGATATTTGAGGTAAAAAATGGGCCTAAGAAAAAATGTACGACCAAAATCAACTTTATAAGAACCAGTAGGATTTAATATGATGATGTTAACCATGGGGGATGATTCATCATTTTTGGAGTAAAAAAGAAAAAAGATTCAAAAATAATAAAAATAAAAAAACTACTTTTTCAACTCGTATTTTCAACTTATCTTCCCATGTTTTTACTCAAATTTCGAGCAAGAGCACTTGTTGGATACAAAATTTAACTTACCATCCAAGGAGTACCCATGCTGCATACTTTCGATGGACTCCACTACACGGAAAATGACAAATACATGAACAATGTGATTATAATCACGTTTTTTCATGTATTTCTCATTTTTCGTGTAGTAGGGTCCATCGAAAGTATGCAACATCGATACTCCTTGGATGAGGAATTAAATTTTGCATCCAACGAATCATTCTGCTCAAAATTTAAGTAAAATCGTCGGGAGATAGGTTGAAAATACGAGTTGAAAAAGTAATTTTTTCTTTTTTTCCCTCTAAAATTTGATGATGTAATATAATATTATTTTATTATTTCCACTATTATTTTATAATATTCCTTAGGAGGCCCATTTTAGAACTCAAAATTTCTCTAATGAGAATCTAGATCAACGGTTCATGAATAGTTAAAAGAGACATGAGACTAGGATAAGGAAGTAAAATACATAGGGATTCTTGAAAAAAATTGGGTGGACCCTCCCCACGGTACTCAAGAACCCAAGAAAATCACCAAGGGTGAGAAAAAAAATAAATTTACATTATCATTCCAAAATTGAATACATTTTCAAAAGTATCAAACTATTCTTGAATTAAAGTTGTACAACAAAAGCAAAGATAAGCAAGATCAAGCTATCTTTCATGAGGCTCAAAGCCTCCAATTTATATACTAATTGGGGAACAATCCCACCAATGTTAATTCTATTGCAAATAAAGTCACAATAAAGTAAATGCACACAAAGGAAATGAACAAAAAGTAAATGTAGAAATTAAATTGTTCCAATAGCAAGAAATCATAGGCCTTAAAAGAAACTATTCTAGTGACAAACCATAAAGCAAAAGCAATAAAGGAAATACATGAAAGTAAATACATGCTATTAATGAAAGTACAAGAATAGTAGAGATATAACTACAACTCTTGGAAGAGAATAAAGTAACAACTATTTGATCCATAGATAGTGGGGATTCAACCTCTATTACAACTCCAAAATAGGCCCAAACCCTGAAGCAAGAAATGGGGTAGATCCCTCAAGATAAAATCACTATTTTTAGTAATAAAATTTAACCAAACTTATGTATTACTTCTAAATTCAAATTTACAATTGATGGGCTCTATAATTACAACAATAATTGATCCTTTGGTTTTTCTCAGTTTTAATCATCAACTTAGGGTTCATACGAACTTAAGAGGTGTTGTGGACTATTTGTGTAAGCCAAAATTTCTCATTCTTATGATGCATCCACTTTATGCTAATGACCATAACTAATGAGGGTGATGGTTCAAGTGAAGGGAATCAATTAATGTTCGTCTACTAGTCTAATGTAAAGAAGTAATTTCAAAGAAAAGCCTACTTAATCACTCACAATTATTCTAACTTATACTTGAAGAATCAACTTGTAAAAGAAAAATGCTATCCGTAGTTTGTACGAACAAAAATTTAATCTAAGTCCAAAAATTCAAGGTATAGGAAGATAAAATGCTATCACTAGGTTGCATGAATAGAAATGCTATCACTAGGTTGTAGAAATAAAATACTATTTACCTAAGTTGCAGATTTCAAAGTGAAAGAAACTCAAACATCCACAACCAAATCCAAGGAAGACTATCCAATTCTTATTTTCCTTTCTATTTAACCTTATATCTTGATGTCATTAAATATGTAATAAAAAAAATGTGCATTTTTATGGAGAAAAAATTCTAAAATGGAGGACTTCGGGTTGTCCAACAAGAACAATAAAAAAGTCCACAGAAAACTTTGGGTTGCTTTAGGAAATTGTCCCATTAATTGAAGAAAGTTGCAAACGAGTATGGCATTACTTAGTGCTTATGGAAATTACTTAACTAACTCTAGAACAAACTCATTAACCAATGGCATGTGCTCAAAGAAGTAGCTATCTTTGAGATTTAGCTTTCCTACAGGCAAAAGAAACACACATAGATCATAGAGTCTATATTAGTAATTCATGAATAATTAAAAGAGACATGAGACAAGACTAAGGAATTAAAATACAAAGGGATTATTGAAAGCCTTTGGGTAGACCCTCCCCAAGGCACTCAAGAACCTAGGAAAATCATCAGGAGGGAGATAAATAAAAACCTTGCATTACCATTCCAAAATTGAATACATTCTCAAAAGTCTAAAATTGTTCTTAAATTAAACTTGTAGAAGAGAAGGAAAGGTAAACAAGATCGAACTAGATTTCTTGAGGTTAAAAGCATCCAATTTTTACAATAAGATTGAACTTACTTTCTTGAGGCTGAAAGCCTCCAATTTATACAGTAATCCTCTACATAATTTAATTAATTATGTAGAAAATTAGCTAACTAAATAATCTGGAATCTAAGGAAAAAATGATAGTAAATATTTCATTAATTCTTTCAAATCTATTGTGATGAGTTGTTCCATTGGAATATCCATGATATTTTATAGATCATATTGATATCAAAATAGGTTTACTGGGGATTTTTTTTTGGGAAGTAGGAAGTCACATAACCTTAGCGATGGCCAATAACTTTGTTCCTAATAACTCTCATGATCCAGTAGAAGACAGATTCATGAGGTTGGACATGTAGGTCACTAAAAAAATCACAATATGAACCTCCATATTGCAGTTGTAGAAAACAAGATTAGAATTGGACAATATGGAGTTTCTAACTTAGTGGTTCAATCAATGGAGAGATTGGGAGATCATGAATACCCAAAAAAGGAGTCAAGGAAAGAACCCGAGAAAGAGGAGTCAATATTGAGTGACAATGACCATTCACAATCCCTATTTAAGATGAAAGTGGAGGTTGATATAAAGTCTTACAAAGGTGATATTGATGCATTAAAATTGAATCAATGGTTGCCAAAATTAGAAATTTATTTTATCATACACCATATAGATGAGGAGTTGAAATATCATTTTTTAGATTGAAGTTAGAAGGTCATCCTATGAATTTGTGGTAAATCCACACGTGAATGCTTAGGATGGAGGATGATATTCTAGTAACTAAGTGTGAGGACTTCAAAACAGTCATTAAGTTCCAATGCTACCTTTGGTATGCAGAGTACCAATAGTTTTGGTGGCATTAATTAAGGTAGAGGTAGGGGCAGAGTGTACAAGAGTACCATTAGAGAAATTTTGAGCTTTCAAATGGGCCTCAAAATAAAAATGTACAACCAAAATCAATTTTATAAGAACCAATAGGATTCAAGATGACAATGTCAACCATGAAGGATGATTCACCATTTTGGAGTAAAAAAGTAAAAAGATAAAAAAAATAAAAAAATAAAAACTCCATTTTTTCAACTTATCTCCCTATGGTTTTACTCAAATTTTGAGCGGGAGTACTCGTTGGATGAAAAATTTGATTCCTCATCCAAGAAGTACCCATGTTGCATACTTTCGATGGACCCTGCTACACGAAACATGAGAAATACATGAAAAACATTATTGCAATAATGTTTTTTCATGTATTTCTCATTTTTGTGTGGTAGGGTCCATCGAAAGTATGCAACATGGGTACTCCTTGGATGAGCAATTAAATTATGAATCTAGCGGGTTCTCTTGCTCAAAATTTGAGTAAAACCATAGAGAGATAAGTTGAAAATAAGAGTTGAAAAAGTAGTTTCTTCTTTTTTCCCTCTAAAATTTCATGATGTAATATAATATTATTTTATTATTTCCACTATTATTTTATAATATTCCTTAGGAAGCCCATTTTAGACCTCAAAATTTCTCTAATGAACATAGAGTTCAGGATGATGGGAATCATGTAAGGTATCTATCCCAAGAGCCTAGATATACGTCTCAAATATTTGGAGGTCCTACACAACCATATAAAAAGCATGTGATTTTCTTCAAGCCAAGAAAAATGGAAGAGGCATATGTATAGGAATAGTATTTGGAAAGAATAGGAAAAAAATAAAGAGCAATAAAGTGGTTCCAAACAAAGATAGTAGCAGGAAAATTTTAAGAAGGAGAAGAAGTGGAAAGGGGGAAAGGATAAGAAGAAAATAACCACTACACATTAGTGCAAGGATCCTAGAAACCATTGTAACCATTGAAACTTGGAAGGGTGAGGAAAAGTATTGGAAATTACATCTAGAGTTAAAGCTAGAGAACCATAAGAAGGATGAGAAGAAAAAGATTTTTCTAACTAGAAATTTGAGAAATCAGGTTGAAAGAAACTTCGATGTGGATGAGAATATTGTATAAACATAAATATAAAAGGAGGTTAATCTAAGTAGCCTTCATCCTCAAGAAGAGAAGGAGATTACCAAACTCTCCCATATTAAAATCCATGGATCCAGGTCAATAAGACCAAGATAGATGCCCTATTCAACTTTGGTTCACAGTCTAATCTCATAGTAATGGATCTAGTCAACAAATGTGGATTGGAGTTTCATGATCATCCTAGCCCATATCCATTTAGATGGGTAAATAAGGATACAAAGATCATGGTAATAAAGTAGGGAAATCTTTTTTTTCTATAAGTGCTAATTATAATTATGAAGCAGAATTGGACATAGTACCGCCTGATGTATGTGGATTCATGTTTGGAAGTACATATATGTCTATGCTCCTGTAGTCTTCATCCAAACAGCCAATCATTATCACCTCATCAAAGATCGAAAATCCTTCATCATCAATGCACACAAAGGCAAGTCCAAAATTTCACTAGTAAGTGCCAAACCAAGCCAAGAAACTGATTAGTTCTAGCGATAAATATGCTTTACTTTTCTTAAGAGAAAATAAGTTTGATGATGAGTAGGTTATGGCAAAGGAATCCTTGCAAGGGTGTAATAAAGAACAAAAAAAAACAATTATAAGGGTTGTTATAGGAATATAGGGGTGTGCTAAGAGCCTAAAGGGATACGACCCAAGAGGGAGGTGGAGTATGAAATCCAATTATTTTTAGCTTTCCATTACTGAACATTGGGTTGTATAGATAGTTTTTTGGGAAACAAATGAAATGAAGAAGCAATTGTAGTAGTTGCTGGAGTAGGGTATGATTCAACTAAGTACCTCACCTTATGGGTCATGCATCATAAATGTACCAAAGAAGGATGGGACTTGGTGAATGTGGATTGATTACATGACGTTAAATAAGAATACACTCATGACATGTAACCCCTACCCATGATTGATGATTTGTTAGATCAATTGCAACATGCAATATACTTCACAAAGATGGATTTAAAATTAGGATACCACCATCTTCAAATAAAATAAGAAGACACATGTAAGACATGAATTCAAATCCAAACAAGGTTTGTATGAGAGGGTAAGCATGCCATTTGGTTTATGTAATGCAATAAATATGTTTATGAGACTAATGAATGATGTATTGTGCCCTTATCTAGATTCATTTGTTATTGTTTATTTGGATGATATATTAGTTTGCAATGCTACTTAGGAGGAGTGCATCTAATACTTGATATATGTGATAGAGACTATAAAGAAGCATCAACTATTGGAAATCTCCAGTAAATGTGCGTTTTCCAAATGGTCTTTAGTGTGTTTGGGGAATGTGATTGGTGGAGGGGAATTTAAGATTGGTCTCATGAAGATTGAGGCAATAATGAAGTGGTAGGTGCCTACAAATGTCTATGAAGTTAGGAGTTTCATTGGGATAACACAACACCTACAAATGTTCATAGATTCATTTTCAGTAGTAGTTGCCCCACTCCATGCCTAAAAGTGAGTAGCAAGAGTTTCCAACAATGAATTAAAAAAAATGCCATTGAAGAGTTGAAAAATAAAATTAGTCAAGCATTAGTTCCCTCATTACCAAACTTGTAGAAATCCTTTGAAATGGAGATGGATGCAAGTGGGTATGGTATGGGAGTGGTCTTGAACTAAGGAATGTATGCTATAATTATAAATTATTTCATGGGGAAATTCTCAACTACAATAGTTTCAAGCCTGGAGTAAGCTATAATAGAATAGACTCTACATGTTGATGAGGTTCTTACAACAATTTCATTTAGTCATCAAGTATAAGAAGGAAAATACAAACAAGTTGTATGCCATGCTTTAAAGGCCACCCATATAAAAAATTATAGCTTTGGAAACTCTAATGCACATGGATCCTTTCACCCATGATGCATATAGAGAGGCATACAAAAAATATTAGGACTTCAGGTGGTGGTTCAACAGTTGTAGGGCCGTAATCATGTAGAATATGGTGACAACAAAGTTGACTATCATCTCAACAATGGGTTACTCTATAATTTGGGCAAGCTTTGTGTTCCTTTAAGTGAGAGATTGCAACTTATAAAAGAGGCTCACACCTCCAAGGTTGTAGTGAATTTTGGTGTTGGGAAGATAGTTTCCAACTTAGAAAGGTATCTATACTAGCCCATAATGCAAGAAGATCTCACAAGATACATAAGAAGACATATACTTTGTTGTACTAGCAAGCCTAGTAACAAAAATCAATGCTATACCATCTGTTACATGTACCAACTCATCCTTGGGAAATCATTTCCATGCATTTTGTGGGACATATACCAACAACCAAGAAGGGAAATGAATACTAGTATGTGGTAGTTGATAGGTTCATCAAGAAGTGCATTCTCATGCATTGTAAAAAGCCCATTAAAGGGCAAGAAGTAGCAAACTTATTATTTAAATAGGTTTGAGTGAAATTTGGGATACCAAAGAGCATCATTTTAAATAGAGAAACAATATTTCATAGTGCATTTTGGACTACATTATGGGAGAAGATGGAAACAAAGTTCAAGAGGTCAATATCATTCCATCCATAGACAGGTGGGTAAACAAAAGTAGTCAACAAGTGTTTGATACAATTATTGCAAAGTTACTATCCCATCCTTCAAAATACCCTTCCTTGCTATTAAGGTAAGGACTTGTGGCATGGTTAACTTCCATACTGTCATGGAAAACATGTGCACGGCTTGGAATAATTCAATGTCATATGACTGACTGACAATTACTAGTGTTTTTGGCTTCATGTAGGTGATTTTTAGCCCATAATTCAAACTAAGGCTAGGTTTTTGAGGTTATCTTTCTCTCAGGGGTTGTGATCCTTTTTCCCCATCACTGTAGCACATGTTTCACCTATGGCATAAGCAGCATACTAACTAATCCAGGTGGCTCCAAAAATAGAAATGGCCTTGAAAATGCTCAAAACCAAAGTCCTTGGATTGAAGTGAAACTAGGACCATATCATAGTGCTCATCGCCCTGATTCCAACGGTGTGAATGAAACTCAAATCCGAGTTTGTATGCTCAAGATATAACCAGTCAAAGTTCTGGTCAAACTAGGCCAAGTGGCAATCACTAATGACACAACAATTTGGCGAAGCACAGAAAATCACAATCTGAAAGGGTGAATTTTTCACCTCTTTAATTCACCCAGTGACCTTAAAAAACAGATCCAAAATTTTAACTGTATGATTTAAAAAAAAATAAATTAGGGTGGCGAGGCACCAACCCCGCAAACCCCCAAACAACATTGTAGAAATATATATATATATATATATATATATATATATATATATATATATATATATATATATATATATATATATATATATATATATATATATATATATATATATATATATATATATATATATATATATATCTATATATATATATATATATGGGTCAGGCCACTAGAGACCCGGGCCCGCCCATACACATGGCAACCATAGAACGGAAGAGCCGGTGGGGGTCATGTTATCACTCAGATTTTCCTTGAAGTTGTTAGAAGAAGGAAAGGGGTCCGAGGTAACCACAAACCAACCTTTTAAGTACAGAATCTAGCCAATCTATACTCAGAGAGGGTTCTCTCTTTATAATTTAGCTTTGTTTAAGAGATATTAGGCTAGTTATGAAAGCTTGGGGGGTTTTGATTTTGTTTGGTAGTGGAATTCAGGGGTAGATGGATAGAACAAGGTATTTCAGGCCATTGGGCTATGGAGTCAACTAAGAATGGCTTAACTGGATCAGGTTGATTTAATAAAGGAGGGTTTCACAGGGAAAGATAACTAAACAAAAGACAAATGATAGCTTAAAAGGATGAAATGGTCTTGAAAAAGAGGAAGGGCAATTAAGAATCCTTCAACAAAATCAAGATGAGGGAAAGTGGGTGCTCATTAACAAAAAGAAATTAAGAATTCTTTGTTAAATGATCACAATGGCAAACTAAAAAGCAGGGAGCAATTAAGAATTCCTTACCTATGATAGCTTGGAAGAAAACATTAAGAATATAAACGATTTTAAAGACAGAATGCAGTAAAGCTTTTTCTGAAATATAATTTTTTGTTTATTATTCAGATATGAAACACATCTGAATATTTAAACAAGAAAACTGTAAAAACATAAGATATAGAATACTTATTTGTTTCTTGTTTGACATAGGAATCCTGTAAAAGTCCTTTGCTTTATTACTTTGTCTAGCCAGCCATACAATAGTTGTTCAACAACACTTCTATTCCAAAATAAAGTGTCTACAGAAATGTCTAAGAATCCACACACAGTACTTCGAATAAGGAAGTACTTATACAAAATTTACATCAAAATATCTCCTAACTAAGAGAGATATATTCTAGGAAAACTAAATATCTTTTACATGAATGTAGAGACAGATGGTCTCGAAAGTAGAAACTGAATGTGAACTGCTTGTTTGCTGTCCCTGTTTTTGTTGAAGGAGCTAGAGGTAGGTCCTGTGAATATGCATCTTGTTGTCTTCCTCGTAATTCTGTGCTCGCTGAATGATTTTAGCTTTTCACTGATACTCTTTTACCTGTGACTGAAACTCTCTACCTATTTTACCAATTTTCATCTTTTTTTTACCAAAATTGACTATGGTAAATACTTCAATTTTCTTCACTTTTACCATGGTAAATCATAAGATGTCTGTCATGTTGGTCCACCAATCATCTCTCGGTATTCTTCTCCTTGTCAATTTTTTGAAGATTTCATCTGATTTTGTGTATTTTACAAAATTTGGTTGCACTAGAAACAAATGCCTCACTTCATGCTCAATATAAAAAAGGTTCTCCAAACTATCATAGAGAACTCTCCCTGTGGGTAATGCCTTAGGTGCAGATGAACTAGCAGATGAACTAGCTTGACTATTAGCTTGCTGATATAATTTGTTGACATAATCATCCTGCCTCATTAGCTTGTCATTGATGACTAAAGGACTTGGAAGTCCTTTACTTTGTAAGATGCCAAATTTCCCCATAAATTCATCTATGTCTTCCTACATATTTTGACATTTGCGTTCTAGGCCTTGCATTAGACCCCTTTTGGTCAATACTTTATTTATTTTGAGGATAGTAGCAGTCCTATCCTCAATGTTTAACTGTTCCAACTGATACCTGTTTCTGCTGTTTAGAAAGTTTATTAACCTGATAGCTTCTTCAGGCTTCCCTCCTAGTTCTTCCTTAGTTTTTTCAATCTCTTGAAGAGCAACTTTCACTAAGTCAATTTGTTCAAAAATGATTTGAATTTTTGACCAAATATCATTGATTGATTCAATGATATTGGTCCATAATATCTTTCTAATATCAGTCAAAGGCTTTTCAAATGTAAGATCTTTTTCTAGTGTTTTAACCTGTTGAGTCAAGCCTTTGTTTTTCCTCACCTCTTCGGCAAAATTGAATTTTGACACATCATACTTTTGCTCTAAAGTGATGAATTTCTCTTTTACCTTTTGCAGTTTAGTGACCTGGAGCTTCATTTCCTCCATGGACTTGATCAACTCTTCTGTGCTCTAATTAGAGGTTCCTACCTGTGATGTACCTGTACCTGTTACTTCTATAGTCTCAACTATTGCCAAAGGGACATTTGGTGCTAGAGCAGTTTCCAATGTAGAAGGGACTACTGTAGAAACCACTGGCACTACATTTTGAGGCTGAGAGGTCGACTCACTCTGCCTGCTTTGTAGTGTTTTCTCTAATTCTTGTTTTGTCTCTTTTAGTTGCTTATTTAGCTTAAGGACTAAGTCCATAAGCTCTTCTTCATTCTCCTTTTCAATCACTTTAGCAATTTGTGGGTGCATGAGTGGTGGAAATTTCAGCTACTTTCTTAGTGCAGCTATATCTTCATTCTTTTTCTTTATTAGGCTCTCTGCAGCTTTGACATCCTTTGGGTTATGGCCCAATTCAATAATCAAATCCTCCAATGTTTTAATTTTGTTGTCCTTTACCTGTCAGCAGGCCTTTTCTAGTTGTAATTGGGCAGTAGTGTTGTTCAGTGAATTCTCCAACCTATGTGCCATCATGGCCTTGCTTGTTAGTGTAGAATAAACCATTTCTCCTGTTTGCTTATGCAATTCTATTTGATCTCTATGGGGTGGATATCTTTAGCTAAGACCTCAAAATCAGTCTTGAGGTAGTCTGCAATTGACTGGGGCTGCTGTACTTTAGGCTTTAGAAAACTCATCCACATTTTTCCTTCTTTGATGTCATAAGCTGACATCAATTTGGTTTGATTGGTTGGGGCCATCTTCAAGTATTGAGTATAAGCTTAGGCCTTTAGCTGCTCATTTTTGGCCTCTTTTCCTTTTATGTCTGTGAACTTATCAGATGAAGATCTGAAAGATGAAACTTCAGCACTCTGTTGTCTTTCAAGCTCTTGTCTATGTGAACTGGAAGGTGTCCCACCTATTGGGAATGTATGTTGACTATCCCTACCTTATTTCATCAAACTCCCTATTGTTCCCTCAAAGAATTCTTCCTCTGAATATGGATTTAGCCTGTAACTCTTAGCGCTAGGCTGGTCTGAAGGACCACTGACAGGGGTAGCTACTTCCCTGTCTCTTTTCAATTTATTTTCCTCATTTAGAGGATTCTGCAAAACCGAGGGATTTCCCATATTAACCTAGGTTGGATGAGGTTGTGGTGGAACCTGTTCTTCAGAGATTTCAGGCTGCTGTGACATCTCTGGTTTTTCTGATGCTGGAGTACTTCTTCCTTGATCTTGTTCCTGTGGTGGTTCTGCTAGGGGTGCACTAGTTTCTTGTGTGTGCCTTTGAGAAGTCTCTGCTGTAGAGGCACTAGGCTTTGGTGTTGGCTTTTGAGTAAATTCCACTGGTACCTGTTCACAAGAGTCTAGGTCAAGTCTCTTTTCTAAGTCTTTCATCACATTCTCTACATCAACTTGATCACTATCCATTTCAACTAGAGTTCCCTCCCTCCATTCATCCATATTTGCATACTGCTCTATTTCAGGGATGCAGTGATGGAAATATGGTGACAGCTTATGTTTCATTCTCTTATCACAAATGAACCCTTGTGGATCATATCTCCAGGCAAAGCTTTTCTTTAATCTCATTTTTTCTAGGATTTCTTTTGCTCTATTGCTTGCTTCTCTATTGTTGCCGACAAATGGCCCTAAGTGGTCTTTAATTCTCAATTGTTCTTTCTTCTTGGCCTTGGTGAAATGAGTCTCATCAGAGTTTAGCATTTGCCTATAATATTCCAAGGCAAACAACTTCATAGGAACATACTCTGGTAGTTTGAATGGAGGAAGTTCACAACCATAAATTCTAATCTCTGTGTGATTCTGGTACAAGTACCAGTCACCTATTTTGTACTGTTTTGAAAGCTGAAGGATTCTTTTGATTTCATCACTAATCCTAGGAGGGGAACTTCCTGTAAGCATGGTGATCACAGGGTGAACAAACTGGTCAATGAATTCATTCTATGAATATGGACAAGTATAGTGGAAGATAGAAGTCCAAAAATTGACTAATCTGGGATTACCCTTTGTATCAAGTTTATTGACAGAGAATGGAAACTTGGCAGACTGATAGTAAAGGAAAAGGTGATATATGACTGTAGAATACTTGAACACCTTTTCATTTTCTAACTTCATAAACTGGTCATGGATTTTCTCAACAATGAAAGCAGCATAATTATATTTGATAGCAGGAGGCTGACCAGGGGTAAAAATGGACATTAAAACTAGAGTCAACTCATCCACATACTCACTAGTATTGAAACCCATGACTGCAGCTATCATATTGACTATATTTTTGCCTATCTGTGTGAAGAAAGCTGACAAATAGGGAGGAGGATGTTTGGGTTGATGTTGTTTATCCATAAAAGTCTGGCAAAGGCAACTGAGTTCAGACTGGGACATCTTAGATGATTTCTCTAGTAATTCTCCAAGGGAAATGGGGGTGAGGTCTCGACTGGGCTAAAACTGTAGCATTTCATTGATTGAATCTGTAGTAATTGTGAAAAGAACAGTTTGATTTGGGGACATTATTGCTCTAAGGGTGGGATCATAATTGGCATGACATTGATGGATAATGTCAGGGAAAATGCACACAGAGGGGAGCATGTACCTTGGGAGATTTGATTCCCAAAGCCCTATGGGATCGAAGCCATTCAAGTAATTGTCCCGGCATTGGAAAAACACTCTCAAAGAGCTTTCTTCAGTTATCAGGTCTTTTATTTGAAAATCTTTATTTGCTAAGGGTAGATAATCCAAGTCTCTGTGAGGGGTAGTGATAGGAGCTATATTGAGGGCCATAGGGGTTTCCATTCTGGTACTTGTGGATTCAAATAGGAAATGGGATTTTCAAGTAGAATTGGCGAAAATAGAGGGTCTTGGGACTCTTCAATTCTAAATTCTGCAACTGAATTGTAATGAATTTGGGGTTTTTCACAGTAATTGTAGAGGAAATCAAGTATCTACAGGGTTTCTGGAAGGAAACTGATAAATACCTATTTTTCACTGACAGACAATGGAGAACAGGTTCACTAGGTGCAAATGGTGGACTGGAGCGGCGTCGAACTGCAAGTTTCAGGGTGGTTGACGGTTGGTGTACGAGCTGGTCGACTTCAACATTCAGGTTGCATGCATGCGCTTTCAGAATAAGGACGAAAAAACTATTTTAACTTTGTTTTTATGCAAATTCAAAGCTTTTGGCGGGTTAGGGATTTGGACAGATGGCATCAGCGAGGAGGCGATTTGACATTTTGTCTTTAGCGGGAGGTGGCAAGCAAGTTTCATCACACCGCTAGTGGTGGGTAAATGGAATTTGGGCGAGACCGCACGATTCCACATGATGCATGACACGTAGCATATGTACTATTTATGAAACCGCTCTCCATCGCATGCTAAATGTTGACTGCGGAGGCCAGTGCGATATGCGCGATGACCATCGGATCTGCGGATCCGATCGAATGGTTGTTGGGGAGGTGAAGTGGTAGAAGGTTAACGAAGGGCAGGCCCAATATTAATTAAAGTGTTAGTCATATCGGGGGTAAAGCGATTGGTCATCGAGTTATTAGTTAATCGTAGGGATTAATTAATCCTCATTATATGGTGGCAAGGTTCATTTTCTTTCATTTTTTGACCTCTATTTATTCTTTTCACCCTTTGATTTTTCTTTTAGGGTATACCCTCTTTACATTTTTTAAATTTTTTGGTTTTTTACAAATGTGGAAGACCTTTGCAACAAGTAAAGGTATGAACATATTTCAAAGCTAAACCAAGTCAATCATTATATAATATGACACCTATTGGTATAAGGGTAGAACAGGTCAACCCGCCCGGCCCAGGTTCGCTGACCACCAATGGGTAGACCCAAATACAAACATATGTTGTTAATAAAATAATATATTTCGTGTATTAAAACTGTTCCAAACCATATATGGGCACGACAGGTTTTGAACCCAGCCCGCCCCCACCATAATTGCCTCTGCCACCAATGAGTTAACTACTCGTACGTTGGTAGCTCTGCCCTCATTTTAATATAAAAATCCTCAACATTTGCTCATCTGGAAGGATGTGTGGTGGAACCAAGGGCCGAAAACGAGTTTTTGCAAGTGGAAGGAATCTTGGGAGAATATTTTTGTAGAGAATCTTGAGGGAATCTAAAGATTCCTTGGAGCTCCAAAGGTCACTTGCTCAAAATATGGTCAAGTTTATAGTTGTTTGACATGATTTCGCGCCACGAATCCAATGGTGATGTCTGTTTCTGCATATAAGATTTGCATTTTTCATCCATGACAGAAATTGGAGGTATAAGGGTCATTTATGTAAAGTTGATTGTAATTCATTTTTGTTGCCATTTAATGAAAGAGGCCTCCCCACTTTGAGCAGGGCCCAGAGACGTAGCCCACACTAGGTGAAATCCATAATAAAATCATTTGTGCACCTTTGATCTCATGATTTCTTTATGATTTCCACTTATTTTCCATGTGTTTAAAGTTACTTGGTTAACATGCTCTTTTATATGCAATTATGTATGCATCCTTGAAGTTAAAAGATCTGGATCAAGTTTGGTATCAGAGCAGGTCTTCTTGATGCGAGTTGTATGAGTGAATTCTAACCAAGAACAAGCTCCAAATAGGAGAAGGAAAACTCATATCCTTTGATCTTGAAGTGGAGATGCACCACGAAGATGGAACATGGCAGATGAGGAAGCTCGAATGGAGGAAGAATGAAATTATCACAAGCTCTTCTTCACCATGGAAGAGAAATTTGACAAGTTGTTTGCTGAATATGAGAAGACAATCAAGTCTAAGAAGAAAGAACCATATGACCATGCATCGGTAAATCATGAAGCTAGAAAAAGAGAGCCTCCTGAACCACAATCTCCATCCTCTAGTGACAGTTCTTATTCTTCCTCTTCTCATCACTCTAACAGGAATCATAGGAAAGATGAGGTGGAATACATTGTTAGAGCTCATCGCGCCAAAATCAGTGCCAATATTGTAAGTGCAGGTCAGATGAAGAGATTGATCAATTCCAACAAAGGGTGTATGCTCATGGTTGTGAGAGCAAAAGATGCGGAGGCATATGAAGATTTCCAAGGTTGTGATCCCACTCATAAAAATGAATTATATGAAATTGTTTCTAACTACGGTGGGTTTTTACAAGAACCAAGTGGGTTGCCTCCAAAGCATGAGATCCAACATGAGATTCACTTGCAACATGATGCTCCTTTACCCAATATTGGTATGTACAGGTTGTCAGCCATTGAGATGGAGATAAAGAAGCAAATGTAGGAAATGTTGAACCAAGGGGTCATAAGGCCAAGTTCTTCTACATGTGGCTCACCCATCTTGTTGGTGCTGAAAAAGGATGGCACATGGAGGATGTGCGTGGACTACAGGGAACTGAAAAAAAAATAACGATGAAGAATCGATACCCTCTCCCTCACATTGATGATTTGTTATATTAATTGAAAATTTTGTCTATTTCACAAAACTGGACTTATATAGTGGCTATTATCAGGTCAAGATTGCAGAACAAGATGTATGGAAGACTGCATTCAAGATGAAACAAGGGTTGTTTGAATGGCTGGTGATGCCATTCAGACTATGAAATGCTCCGACCACATTCATGAGGGTGATGAATGATATTTTCAGACCTTTTCTTGATGATTTTGTACTTGTGTATCTTGATGACATTCTTGTTTACAGTAGGACATGGGAAGATCATGTGAGTCATGTTAAAAAGGTGCTTGATGTTTTGCAAAAAGAAAAATTGTATGTCAAAATGTCTAAGTGTGAATTTGGTAAGACCTCTTTGGTTTACTTGGGTCACATTGTCGGAGGTGGACAATTAAAAATAGATCCTTCTAAAATTGATGTGATTGTAAAGTGGCCTAAACCCACCAATGTTACAGAGGTTCATATCTTTTTGGGTGCAGTACAATACTGGAGAAGGTTCATTGCCAACTTCTCCGTCATTGCATCCCCCTTACATGCATTGACAAGTGTGAAGCAAACCTTTCAGTGGGGAGGAAAGCAACAGAAATCCTTTGATACACTGAAAGAGAAGATCAATACCACACCAGTTTTGGCCTTACCTAACCTCCAACAACCTTTTGAGATCGAGACAAATGCCAATGGGTACGCCATGGGAGCAGTATTGATGCAACAGAGGAAACATGTATGTTACCATTTAGAGACATTCTCCCAAGTTGTTGTGAACTATCCCACATATGAAAAGGAGTTGTATGCCTTGGTTCAAAGCGTGAAGAAGTGGAAACACTATTTGATTGACAAGGAGACCATCATTCACACAGATCACTAGCCCTTGCAGTACCTCCAGTCACAAACCAAGCTTCAACAAGTACATTGTTTCAGATGGAAGGGGTTACTCCAATAGTTTCACTTGGTAATAAAATACAAGAAGGGAACCAACAACAAAGTGGAAGATATGCTCGCCCTCCTATTTTTATATCTATAATTTTGCAAAATTATTCTTTATCTTTTGAAATTTATGCTAAATAGTATATTGATGATGATGATTTTAAGGATATTTATGTAAATATGACTCATGGATCGTAGGTGGACAATTACCATTTGTAGGGAAAGTTGTTGTACCACCTTGGAAAACTTTGTATCCCCACCAATGAAAGAATACATGTAATTAGAGAGGCACACACCTCTCTTGTGTCAGGTCATTTTGGTGTAGGGAAAACTTTGTGTCATTTGCAGAGGTTGTGTTATTGACCTCACATGAAAAATGTTGTGACTCAATATGTAAAGGGATGTGTGTTATGTTCAGTTAGCAAGCCCACTAATAGAAAATTAGGGCTCTACACACCACTCCCTATTCTGAGTCGTCCATGGGAAAGTGTGTCAATGGATTTTGTAGGTGGTTTGCCTTTGTCTAGGAGAGGTCATGACTATTTGTATGTCGTTTTGGATTGATTTAGAAAAATGTGTGTCTTAATGCCTTGTAAAAATCAAGTCACTACAGAGAAGACTGCTCATCTCTTCTTCCAATTTGTATGGGTCCACTTTGGGCTACCCACATCCATTGTGTCTGATCAAGACTCTCACTTTCTTGGAGAGTTTTGGACGAGTTTGTGGAGAATGATGGACACCAAGTTGAAGAGGAGCATGAAATTTCATCCACAGACCGATGGAAAAATATAGGTTGTTAACCACGCAATGATGCATTAAATCCGAGGCTATTGTGGGACGAGAAACTTCCCTATGTACAACATGCATACAACCAGGAAGTGCATTCATCCACTCAGAGCTCACCATTTGATACATAATTTGGATATTTTCCAAAGGATCCCTTACATGGTATTTGGGAGAGATGAAGATTCTAGTGGGAAAGATGACAGGGACAAAGCACAGAAGTTCATTCAACGAATTCAGATGATTCACTAAGCAGTGCACAAGCAGTTGGAGAAAATTCAAGCTCAATACAAAGCCTGACATGACAAGCACTGAGTCGATCACCAATTCCAGGTTGGGGACAAGTGTGGCTCCACATAAGCAAGGACAAAATGAAAGGGGAAGGAAATAAGTTGAGATCAATCCGATATGGCCCATTCACCATATTAGAGAAGATTGGAGACAATACTTTTCATCTCGATTTACCAGCATACATGTAGACGTACTCAGTGTTGAAAATTGAAAACTTGAAGCTTTATGAACCTCCTTTGAACATGGACACCGAAGAGGTTGGATAGGTTCCTACAGTGGACGATTTTGCACCCGAATTCTTGGACAAGCTACTGGAGGACATCATCCTTGACAGGAAGACAAGGACTTCACGATGGGGAGACATGGAGTACCTTCATATTGGTTTCAAGGGAATGCATCCAAGTAAGGCCCGATGGATTGAAAAGGAGATCAATTCCCTCACTTTCCAATTGACTGGTAAAGATTTTAGCTGCCCAAAATCTCATTAGTGGGGAGGAATGATCCAGGTGGCTCCAAAAATAGAAATGGCCTTGAAAAAGCTCAAAAATAAAGGTGCTCATATTGAAGTGAAACTAGGACCAGATCTTAGAGCTCGTCGGCCTGATTCCAATGGTGTGAATGATACTCAAACCTGAGTTTGTATGCTCAAGATATAGCCGGTCAAAGTTATGGTCAAACTAGGACAAGTGGCAGTCGCTAATGAGGCACAATTTGGCAAAGGGACAACACACAAAAAGCGGTGGTCAGAAAGGGTGAATTTGTCACCTATTTAAATTTCCTAATGACCCTTAAAAACTGGATCCTAAATTTTAACCGTATGGTTTAAAAAAAAATTTAAAAAAAAATTGGGGTGGCGGGCCACCAACCCTGCCACCCCCCCAATCAACATTATATATATATATATATATATATATATATATGGATCGGGTCACCGGAGACCTGGGTTCGCCAATGCAAATGGAAACCACACAACGGAGGAGCCGACGGGGGTCGAACCTGCCCGACCCAGGTGGGTCGGCCCGCTAATGGGGAACCCCAAATACAAAAATATGTCGTTAATCAAATAATATATGTTGTGTATTAAAATTGTTCCAAACCATATACAGGCAAGACGAGTTTTGAACTCGACCTGCCCCCACCATAATTTCCTCTGCCACCAACAAGCTAACGGCTCGTATGTTGGTAGCTCTGCCCTCATTTTAATATAAAAACTTTAACGTTTTCTCATCCGGAAGGAGACGTGGCAAAACCAATGGCCAAAAATGAGTTTTTGTAAGTGGAACCAGGAGCGCCTAGGTCATAACCGCGCCCAGGCATGCATGGAAACCGAGAAAGATTATGAAGGAATCTTGGGAGAATATTCTTGCAGGGAATCATGAGGGAATCTGAAGATTCCTTGGAGCTCCAGAGGCCACTTGCTCAGAATATGGTCAATAGTCGTTTGACACGTTTTCACGCCACTAATCAAATGGTGATGTCTGTTTCTGCATATGAGCTTTGCATTTTTCGTCCATGACAGAAATTGGAGGTATAAGGGTCATTTATGTAAAGTTGATTGTAATTCATTTTTGCTGCCATTTAATGAAAGAGGTCTCCCAACTTTGATCAAGGCCTAGAGACGTAGCCCACACTGGGTGAACTCTGTAATCAAATCATTTGTGTCCCTTTGATCTCATGGTTCCTTTATGATTTCCACTTCTTTTTCATTTGTTTAAAGTTACTTAGTTAACATGCTCTTTTATATGAAAATTTGTATGCATCCTTGAAGTTAAAATATCTGGATCACTAACTCAACATCATCCTCACCTTTCTTCAACTTATCATCGATAGTGTGTTCAAGGTTCCAAACTCAATGTTGGTAGCTAAACATGAGGGTTACACTCATTACGAAACTTCATGCAACACATTATGACATGATTTGATGACATCAATGCACCACCTATGTAATCATAAGCATTTGAAGACCTAGAATGAAAACTTGATCTATATACAACACTCTTATCTTAGAGTAGTGCACTCTTCTACTGATAAGTCCGATTTGAAACTTGCTTTGGATAATTGTCACCTTAACCTTTGCATGTTTTATATGGAAAACAAGTAGGATTGAGGGAGGACCTCATAGGGAATGCATTTAGAGAAGAAATATTTGTTGAGAAGATTATAAAAATCCATTTGCAAGTATAATAGGAAGTGAATAAATCACATGAAAGATACATTTCCAAACATGATCAACATTGAATGGAGAAGTCGGTCAGAGTGGGAGACAAAACTGTATGGTTACAATTAGACAAGAACAAACTATAGGGTCCTGGTAAGAAGATCAAGGCTATGTGGTATGGTCCTTTTTAGATATTGTAAAGGTGGGAGATAATGTCTACAAAGTTAGTCTGCCCCCATACATGCACTTTTACTTAGTGGTGAACGTATATTATCCCATACTCTATGAGCCCTTTATGTTGGATTAGGAGGGGTAGGTCCTACCTTCTATAAAGGAATTAGCACTAGATGCTTAGGTAGAGTTAGTAGAGGACACAATTTTGCAGAAGAGGTCTAAAACTACAAGACAAGGGCAACATGACCTTTGATAGATTGGGTTGAATGAATAATTTCCAAGAAAATTAAAATGGTACTCCAGAGAGAAGGTAGAGGAAAATTTTCCTCGCCTCATTCAATAAATATTTTGGGACCAAAATCCTACCAAAAAGGGGAGGTATGATCTAGATTGGATCATTGCATTATTATTCATCTACCTTGATGCTTTTATAGTGGTAAAATTGGAGGAACTAGCTTGCATGGATATTTGTAATGACAAGACCCAATTTAGAGTATTAGAAGTTGTAACCTTTTGGAGCTAAGTTAAGGCATTAAATTATTCTTTTTGGTGTAAAAAATATCTTGATTTAATTACGAACCACAAGACGTTGTTCTATGCTTAGATACCTTTCCAACAGTGTAAGAATTATGGTAATCATAGGTTGTATGCAAAGTTTATGCCTCACTCAAGTTACATGCCACGTTGACCACCATGGTATGGATGGATGCCATGTTATCCCATGTTACTCATGCATATGAGGATAGCCACATGTGGATTTTTAAGAAGAATCTAGAAGGTTCAAACTTGTAATTCTAGTTAAGGGTTGAGTGATTCAAACCTTACCCCTAGTTGACTATCAGGCTATGTCAAATACCGGGCCACTAGGAGTAGGGGTTCTATTCTATGCTATTTATTTTTGTACCATAGTTGAGTAGAGTAGTTGGGGATGGGAAGTAAGAGAGAAAAATAGAGGGAATTAGAATTCTATAGCAACCATATGGGCCCCGAGTTTCAAATAACTCCATAGAGAGTGCCTCTTCTTTGTACTTCCACATTTGAGATAACAAAGAGAAAAGAGAGTAGAGTAGACTCTCCTTCTAGCCGAGTTTTCTTTCGTAAGGGTTTCCAAGGGAAAATACTTGCATCTATTGTGGATAGTGTGTGTATTTCTTGTTGTTTTCTATTTCTCACATTTCAATTAATTTACTTAATTAAGTAGAAAATTAACTAACTAAAGAATTTGGAATCTAAGGAAAAATTAGTAGTAAATATTTCAATAATTTTATCAAATATGTTGTGATGTACTATTCCATTGGAATATCCATGAAAATTTATAGATCAAAGGAATAATTAGATCATTCATAATATGAGGGAATAAGGGGACACTTTTTATGTGGAGACAAAATAAATATGGTAAGATTTATGGATTGATTGAAAGAAAAGTAAGACAAATAAATTGTTGGTGCAAAAGTTACAAGAAGAGAAACAATAGTTGTGCACCTTGGCACATGTGACATTAGCTTGTAGCTACCATCTCTAGTGTATGCAAATTTCTTGAAGGAACAAATGATGTTGTTTCAAATGGGGTCACTACTTGTAGGTAAAACTTCTAACATTAGGCTCAATACTTGGATGCTTATGCAAGTAGTAGTGAAGAAGTCCAAAACCTCATGTGTGAGCTATATTAGAATGAATTTTTCCTTAATCATGGTATAGGTCGAAAATCTAACCCTTTTGCGAGGGATGTTCAACTCATAGTTTTTACTTCTTTCAAACATAAATTATAATGGAATATTTATCTTTCCTAGATTCAACATAATGAAGCATAAGGAAATTTACAGGTGAGGGAAGAATCTTTTACCCCACATTGAGTACTTTAGGAGCAAGATATTTCTAAAAAAAAATCTGATTCCTTCTTCATATCCATCGAACCCAGATGGCCATCTCTTTCCTCATGTATGAACAAGATAGATTGAATTCAAGAAGAAGCCTTGTTGGCTTGATAAAGAAGATGGAACTACTTGAATGTAGAACAAAAACAAAGGAAACTTTCGGGTTATACCGACTTTAACTTTACCATGCTCAAATGTTATGTTACATCTACTATTTGAAGTAATGTGTCACACAATGGATTGGATTATATTTTCACTTTCCTCTCATCTAGTGTCCATCACCAAAATGTAGAAGCACTATAGGAAACCATTGTTAGAGAGAGAGTTTATTCCAACTTAAAAGGAATCAACCATGGGTATTATAGTGAGAGCAATCTTCTTGAAATTTATTCTTTCCTTATCTCCTCTGGTTCAATTTTAGATTAATAATGCACATGGATGTGCAACATCTTCAAGTAGGGAAGATGGCAAATATTTCTTTATCCTCTTTCACCCACCATTATTTTTTCACGTTCACCCTTTCCTTTTATCATATATAACTTTTTACGTTGTTTTGATGCCTAAATCATGGATTCAAGGATGAAGGTTATCTTTGTTATAAATTCTAAAAGTATCTCTAATTTTTTATTAAATCATATATGAATGGTTGTTACTATGTATTTATTTATGTTTAATAATCATTCAAGTTGGAATTGTTATAGATCATTAGTCCAAAGCATTATCATTGTTGTAAAAACCATTATTTGGTTTATGATATGGATCATTACAAGTTTATGCTATGGAGTCGCTACAAGTGTTATGTTATTCAATTGTCGCATATTATAGATCCAATGCTATTGATGTGTGTGAATGTGTGGGTGGTTGATGCTATAGACATGTATGCTAAAGAGTATCATTTTGATTTCATGTACCATTATTCTCAACCATGTGAAGATTTTCTATTGAAACAATATAGTTGAAAGCACATGGTACAAGCTATAAAACTATTACTTAATACAAACATGTGTATTTTAATAGTTAGTATCTATATCTACTCCCCTAACTCATTTCTCCCCTAACTCATTTCTCAATGACCATTAGTTGTTCCATATTAACTTAGAAATCTATGTTTAAAGTTGTTGGAACAACTTGAGAATATGTGATTATCAAGCACATTCATCAATACTCTATTTTGTAAATGTACGTTATAAAAAGGAATATTCATTCTTGGTTAGAAAAGAGAGTATAGAATATAGAGCCTACAACTTATGATAGGGGAAAGGAAAGATATTTTTCTGATGTACATGCTTTTTCTTGATTAAAATGCATAATTTTGTCGAATTTTCTACATCAATGATTTTAGGTTAGCTCTTTATTCTACATAAACATGTTTTCCCTACACGCAAAATTGCTTATATAAACTAGCATAGGTCCATCTTAACCACAAATCTAACATGAGCCGAGAGGGATCAAATTTCTTCAAAGTGCAAACTTATTTTAGAGCGCAAAAAACAATGTGTAAATTTTTATTGTTTAAATTGTATTTTTGAATGTGACATTACATTGGTTTTTTTGTTATTAATATATATTTTAAATATACATAAATATTAATTCATATTAAAATATTTTATTCATACATTTTTTCTATATATAGATATTCATATGTTAAAATATTTTTGAAAAGTATAAGGTTTAAATATTTCACATATTTTTTTGTTTTATTTCTAATTACTTTACATGAAATTATATTAATTCATACTAATTAAATATGCATAGTGTATTTTTATTTATTTATTATAGACAACATTGTTTTTCTATTTAGAAAATATTTTATTTTTATTTTAAGACGGATGAACATACTTACACATGGCTTTACACATGGCTTTCATAGTGGGCTGTACAATGAGCCTCTCAGCTTCATTAATTTTATTGCTTTATTTATTTGAAATTCAACATTCTCAATTATATTGGTTTCTTACCATATATTTGATAGCTTAATTTGATTCCTTGTTATTTTTTAAATTATATTAATTCGATTTTTATTTTTTTTAATTTGTGATTAGTGAAGAGAGCTTGGGTCTTATTTAGTAATGATGTTGTTGCAACCTTTTGCAGTGTGCTTTAAGTTAATGACAATAAGCACGACCAAATCCCTAAAAACTATTGGCATTTATTTGTCTTCAAGTCCATTAAGGAGTGATATGATTTGACCTTCTTGCATAATTGAATAAATCCTCATTCTTTATGGAAACAATTTTGTATGTGATATCACAGTTCTATTTATGGTTGCACTTGAGAAAATACGCCAGCTCATAGTTTTTCTATGGTCCATGTTTGTGAAGTAACCCAAAGCATGAAATTGCTTTTGGAGGAGTGGCCATTGCTCATAGATTTCTGCGTGATTTCACAACGTCATTTATATTTAAACCATTTATTTTTAGAGAATTGGCCATAGAGTTTTATGTGATTTTACAGTTTCATTTATACTTCTACCAGAATCATTGTTCTACTAGTAATTTCAGCCTACTCTAAAGAATTTTCTCAGCTTGTGAAGCGACTCGAACTATGAACATATTTCAAGTAAAACCGTCAATTCCAACAACTTATTCAGTACAACCTAATGGGGTCGAACAATAAAATTTTATGCTAGTACAGTGATAGGCGATAATAAATTCTCAGGAGATTTTAGTACAATCTAATGGGGGTCGAACATTGGTCCAACAATAAACTTTTATGCTAGTACGGCGATAATAAATTCTCAGGAGATAATTCTCAAGAGGTTCTATTACTGAAACAAACTCTAAAATATATTAATATAACAAGAATTTTATTATTTATTTATTACAATGAACTCTAAAATATATTAATATAACAAGATCATTAATATTATTTTCATTCTTCTACTTTCTAAATATTTAATCAAAACTTATTCGCACTAACCAATTTTTTTTACCACTATTCATTATCCTTACCTCTTGAGAAATTTATTGCTAAGGGTCTGACCCTTATTGCTATGCAAGGGACCTATCCACCAAATCCTTCCTGTAGCGATAATTGTTAATTGGTTAATCAGAAAGATCTTTTTAATTTTCAAGGGATATTTTTGTTTTTTTTTTCAAATTCATTAAAAATAATTAAAATATTTGTGAAAGACTTTGTTACAATAAAAATAAAGAAAAATCAAAATCCTTATAATAAAAATCAAGAAGAGTTAAAATCCTTTTTGTTTCATGGATTTGGCATTGGTTCATAAATTTAATTATTTTAAATTTTAAAGTTTGTTTGATAATATGTTTAATCATTTGAAATTCAAAATATTTAGTATATAATTTAGAAATATTTATGAATGATTTTTTTAAATTAATTAATTTAATTAATTGATAAATTAAATTAAACTTTATAATATTTAGATAATAATATTGTATTTAAAAAATATGTATTAAAATTATTTTATTTTATTAATATTATGAAAATTTAGTTTTTTTCTTTCTTCTTCAAAATAGTATCAATGGAATACATTAAAGTGTAATTATATTTTAAGTGGTTTGTGACTATTCTAAATAGGATATAATCCACTTTTATATTTAATTATTACATAGTCTATTTTCATTCACAAAGACGAGGTGTTTAGGCTTTTACAAATCTATATTACAAGGTAAAAATTTGAATGTATGCGTTTAATTTATGCTTATAAAAAATTTGTTTTCATATTTACAAATTTTTATTATATAAATATTTAATTGAAGTAATAATTTGATTAAATTTGTGGAAAACAAATTTAGATGTGGTGGATAATAATCATTCTTCTCATGATATAAACTTGATTCTCTCTCACACACATAAAAATATAATATTAGTCAATTGAGTTTATTTCATATGGCTCAAAAGAATGGTTGGGAACCCCAATCATTCTACTTGTTATTTGATACATATACCTTAGTGGCCACTCTCTTCTTTACTTGCACAAATTTTATATTTGATTTGAAATATACTTTGATAATAATTATATATGCTTTAACATTATAATAAATTTAATATAAATTATTTAATATTCATCAAAAAAATAAAATAAATATAAAACATTAGGCAAAGTAAAATAAATATTGAATATCATTAGATTCATGTAATTTTAATGAAAAACTCAATTATTTTAATGAACATAACTATCCATCAAATTTAACCTCATTCCTATAAACAATATTTAATAATGAAAAAAAAAATCAAAATTCTAAAAATATATTATTATGCATATCAAATATGTGGAGAACCATTTGTAGTGAGTCAAAGAAAGTGTACAATAAATTATAATCACAAAAAACTTAAAGTTTATGAAAAAAACCATCTACAAATAGAATTCTTATTATAATGCAACCATAATTTTTTTTGCTATTTTAATTGTAATGTTTATTAATATAAAGTTGTATGTCATTATTAGTTTTTAACACAATTTAACTATAATTAATTTAATTAATTTGATTCCTGTTATTTAATCAATGTTGGTTGCACAAACTGTATGATTAAGAAAGTGATTGTACTCAATAATTTGTTTTGCATCCCCATTTATAAAATTTATAAATTAAAATAAAATCATTTTTAATAAAATTAATGAATAATTTATTTTCCAGCATCAAAATGATTTTTTGGGGTTAAATACTGCTTTGATTTCTATACGAATAGAAGTAGGGAATAACCCTAGTTAAGAATTGCAATCATTTGAGCATTTGAAAAGTAGATACAATGAAGATCTTTACATCATACATATATCTCGCAAATTTACAGAATGCTTTGACATATACATTATAAATGTAAATTAAAATCCAGGGATTAATTCACTACCCACCATAATCATCACCACTCAACCTCAACCCACACTATTTCCCAAGTATGCTAAAGAACATTTCAGTATCACCATATAAGTTAAAAACCAATTTGACCAAAGTTTTCTCAGACAGTAAGCCTGCCACCAATGTCAGTTTTCCACTGTCCTTCAGTGTACTCTAATCTCCCATTATTGTTAGCTGTCCAGTTCATTTCCTGTGCATTCTCATTATCAATGAGTAGAGCTTCTGATGAATATGGAATTGAATTCTGTAAATCGGCCACAATGTCAAACTTCACAGTTTGATTCGTTGGAGGGCTGGCCTCAGAACCAGGAGCCGTACTCTCTGAACACACTGCATCCTCTTGCTTTTGGGTCATACGATCTATGTCATCGTCAAGTTTAAGCTTGATTTTCACCATATCGATGTCTGCCATCTCTGCCCGAAGACTTTCTCGTTCGCAAAATAGAAAGTCTGCTGTATCATCTAGTCTTTTGATACTACCATCTCTTGTTTCGTCTAGTTTTTTCACCTGTAGAAGTAAGCTATTCTCAGTATGCAGATACAATAGCTCATTCTGCAACACTGCCATTTCGTCCTTGAGTTTTTTATGTTCTTTGATCTCTCTATCAGATTCTGCTTTGATACAAGCAATCTCTTCCTTGAAGCAGAGCAGGAGTTGCTCAAGCAAAACAAATTCCTGTTTGAGACTTTTCTTCCTATCCTGCTTCATTAAGTGTTCTTCTGTGAGTGATTCAGTCTCCTGTGGGAAGCACTCACATTTTTTCAGCAGAAAATGCAATTGCTGCTTACCCCAGGTGATCTCATTCACAAGTGCAGCCCTTTCTGACTCCAGAACACGTGTAAACTTTTCCTGCCTGAGCATGGAGGCTTTGAGGTTGCCAATCTCCCTCTTCAATCCACTGTTCTGTTCTTGCAGCTCTTTTGTTTTCCTCTTAAAGGCACGGTATCCTTCTGATGTCTTGAGCACTTGCTCTGCCAATAGTTTGTTGCGGTTCTGAAGGGAAGCAATTGTTGCTTGGTTATCTCGGTTTTTGGTCTTGTTCTCCCTGGCATAAGCTTCTACCTTGTTTGACAGTACCGTGTTTTGCTCTTTTAGGTCATTCAAGTCTTCTTCCATCTCACCCAGTATTCTTGCTTTCAGTACCAATTCTGCTGCCATGATTTCTTTCTCCCTTCCCAAGGTAGAGAACATGATGTGAAGGTTCTTAAGTTCAGTGAGCTTTGCTGAAAGCTCCTTCTGTAGCTTCTGATTTTCTTGTCGTCCATGTACAAGCTCTGCCTGCAGAGTATTGATATCACCATGGTCTTCAATACCTCTGTTATGTTCACTTGTTAATCTGGCGTTTTCACAGCTGAATTTTGCATGTGCTTGTAGGAGATCCACAATTTGTTTCTGTTGGATCTCAACAAGCTCGGTTTTAGCTTGCAGTTCCTGTTGCAAAAGTGTAATTTGCTCTTGCATTGAATCAGACTGCCCAGATTTTTCATTTCTAAGATCCTCCTTTTCCATCGATAACTCAGAGGTTCCATCTCTAAAATTCTTCATCCCCTGCAGCTCACAGGATGCTTCAGTTCTAAGGCTGCTCTTGCCTTCCTCCAATAACAATTCTGCTTGCACATTGTTACATTTTTTCTCGATACGTCTCTCGTTCTGTCTGCTCACTACAGGTTTCTGTTCCTGCTGTTCTGATGATATACATTTCATTTTATGGGCTTCAAGTGTGGAAGCTCCACTCCATCCATAATTTTCCATGCCGGAGATCAACTTTTTAGCCCCATCATTATTCTTGAGAGGCCTATGCACATCCGTTTTGAGAGCTTTGTTCTCCTCTTCTAAACTGACAAACATTTTCTGCAAATCTTCAATTGCCCTCTGAAACTCCTGCCCTTTTCTAATCTCATCCGGTAATTCTGCTTCAATCTTAATTACCTTTTTCTGGAAAACATCAGTGCTTTCTGAAGATTCCTTTTGCATAAATCTTGAATCAATCTGTGATTCTAAATCGGTGTCTCCCATCGTCAGGAAACTGGCACTATGCTCCCGTGAATTCATTCTCTGACCCAATTCGCCAATTGTCATGTTTTGAGGGATCTCATAGTCTTCTTTCAGATTGGGAGTTCCCATATGGAACTGCTTCAGTTTCTGCTCCAGAATCCCATAGTCAACTCTGTTTTTCTCAGATCCAGTCTTTGGCCCTTCGTCCCTCTCTTTTAAATTCTGGAGATCAGGTGGCAATTCCAGTAGTTTCTCTATCAGGGCATCCGAACTTGCAGTGTCATAAATATCATCTGAACAACCGTGACAAATATCCATGATGCTTGATTCACGCCCATCTACTTGGTCTTTCTTTTTGGCCTGTTGACTATCCATACCTGCAGAAGAAATGAGCACTGTACACTTAGGCCTAATACTTTCAGTACATAAAGGTATAGCCCCACATCTAGAAATTAAGTTCATATTATATTTAAGATCAAACAGAGCCATGGATGAATTTATTTGATCTTATGCAAAATACTTCATAGAAAGACCTGCCAATTCTGAATATACAAATAGCAGCAGTGAGTGACATAAGACCAGAACGTGTACCTAGACAATTTTCCTGAAACAAATTCGAATCCCTAGGACTAATATTTTTGTCACAGGCCCCTGATTGGGAACAGCTGCAAGTAGTCTTCTTAATTGGATGGGTATCAGAGTTAACCAATATGCTGGTTTGGCAAGTATTCTCCATAGAAACGCTGAAAAAAAAACCTCGAAATGCGGAATTGAACTGCTGGAAAGCCAAACAATCCACAGACACCTGGTAAACAAACCTTTGTATTTAGATGAACAGAAAATATTGGAATAAGGAGAAATAAACAAATCAGAAGTAAAATACTAGAAGTAATGTTTAGTCAAGCATTTGAAATAGGAATGGACTGCATAGACTTCATCAAGTAAGTTTGGCCACACAGATCGCTGGCCATTTTCTTCACACAGATAAATAAATTCCACATTGAAAACTACAGGAATACTGATTGGTCATACATCATAATATGCAAGACTGTATAATAAGAAGAAGAAACTCAGCAGGAAGTATTTCAATCAATAACAAATCCATTGGCTGTATTCCCTGAACTTTCAAAAATCAAACAATAGATGGGCACTGACAGCATAAATCCTAGAGCCTACCAGTACCACAATTGCACTACCATTGGCCAATAAACTAACACCTAAAAAATGATGCTCTGTTCATCTATAAACAGAGCATAAAATTGAAAGCAACAACAGAGAATTTCTCATAGTTCAATTTTAAGGCAAACTAGAGTACAGAGACAATTTCAGTACCTTAAATCATACCCTTGGCTGTATCAGTTGGTTCTTTTACTGATGTCGTCTCAGTGCTCCTTCTTTCACAGTACTGAGATCCATAATATATCCTTTGTTAAGTTCCTTTCTGTAAATTGATAATGAAGGTAGCTGAGGCCTTCCAAATCTGTTTTCAACGTTCTCGTGATATGTGCTTTTATGCGTTCACGTCTACTAGCTGTTTCAAAGTTGGAAGTTCATAGAAAATGCACTACAAACCCAGTTGCTTCTTTTCCGCCATGGAAACCTGCTTTATCATGGGGTTTCAAAGGTATGGACAGTGTTCCAGGGATTTTTTTTCAAATACTGGGGCTGGTTTTTCAATAGTTGAAGCCACCGCTCACGGTGCACAACCCGGTCACCTACCTACACTAGTAGGGCTAGCTTTCTATAGTTTTTTAACGCGGCCACACTGGCCAACTGCACCTTCGTGAATTTGCCACTCACGCACATCATCATAGACAATCATCTCTCACTATATATAAAATTCGATTATTATTATTTTTATTTAATGTAAAAATTTTCAACTTTCATAATTTTTTATATAAGTTGGTATATTCTAAATATTTTATTTCAGTTTGGTATTGTTTGAATTTTTATTTAAGTTGAGTAAAATAAAATGCTAATATTTTAACCATTTAAATTAGTATCATTTGATTTTATTTTTTTAATTCAAAGTTAAATAATGTAAAATAAAAGTTTTTAGTTTTTTTATTTTTTATTTAAATTAGTATTTTTTATTTTTTTCCTAATTTAAATTAAGTGAAACAATGTAATATATTTTGAATATTTATTTCAGTTAAATAAAATTAGATAGCCAATTTAGTAGTATTATTATTTATTAGATATGCAAGTTAGTGTTTTTTTATTATTATTATTTATTAGATATGCAAGTTAGTGTTTTATTATTATTATTATTTATTAGATGGAGTAAAATAAGAGGTTAGTTATTTGTAAATTTTATTTTTTTATTTATTTTTATTTAAGATGGGTAAAATGAAATATTAAAATAGTTTCTTCACCTAATTTTGTTTTGAGTAGTTAACCAATTTTAATGTTATTATACTATTTTTTTATAATTATTTTGTATGCATTTTTTTATCTAAATTTTATTGTGAGCTTTTATTCTTTGTTTTGAATGTTGTTTTCTTTTTATCATGTCAATATGCATTGTGAAAAATATGGAATGGCTACATTTTTAGGTAGATTTTGAGTTTAGCCTCATGAACCAACATTAAACCTTACAATCTCTACCTGCAATGTCCATAACTCTCTCAAAATTGTGTTTTTAATCATTAACCTTTGTCGGATCAATCTTCCTTCCTTCATACTTCTACTCAACATGACTTCTTTATAATTAATTGTGTGATCTTACATTTACAAGTAGCGAACTTATAAGCACTAGTTGATTCAGTGCCAAATGAATGCAATCTCCTTTAGCATTATCACCTTTATAGGCTACCTTATCAACATACGATTAGCACACACCTAATTTGGTTGTAATTGCCTTGCAAATATCTCTCCACTTCCTCGTATGTCACTTCATGCACCAAAAACTTCCTCGTGGCTTCGTTTTTCGTTGCAACATCATTCTAACATTTGCCCAATTCCTTTTGCAACATCATTCTAGCATGTGCACAAATCCTTGATTTGAAAAGTTCTCCTATGCTTGCATCACTTCCTTGCATGCTCAACCCTATTGCACCTCGGTTCATCTATGCTTGCCACTGCACACACTATCTTGCACCTACACCTCACTTTCATTCAACCTTACATTTCTTTTGTGTTCCCCTACACATTGTCTTGTTTTATGCTTTCTTGCACCCATGCCTTAATCACAAGTCTAGATGCTCTTTCTTTGCCTTGTAGTCTATGCATGTCATCCTTAATTAAGACACATAACTTATTTTTTTTTGTGTCACGGCTACTTGCTGCATCATGTTATCTCCACACTTTCAACACATGTTCATCTTTTCATGCTTATACTAATCCATCACAATTTTCTTCCTCTTTTATTTCATCATTTCTTCACACGCATTACTTATGCACTTTCTTTAAACTTTTTATAAATACTCATACATCAATGACCATATTTTCTCAATTCACAATGTATGTATGCTAAGAAAATACGATACTTTATAGTTTCTGAATGTGTTTTTCCACAACACAAAATGACGAAAATGTGTATTGTTTTAGTGCTTAACATGGAGTTAACGTGTTACACACACAAAAATTCATCTAAATTTAAATCTATTATGCATTGAGAGGGATCAAGTCGGTTGAAGTGAACAATTTTTTTTTTTTTTAATTAAAAAAACTTGATGGAAAGTTTGTATCTCGGGAGATTTGATCCCTCTTAGTAGATCATAGATCTAAAGTTAAGATAATTGTATACTAGAAAGGAACACATAATTGTGCTACCATCATGAACACATACTAATGTAAGAATAGTTTTGTGAGCATCCTTGCATTAGAGACTAAAAATTCCAACAACCATGTATAAATTAATTGACTAAAAACTATTTTATTGATGATTTTATGAACATTCCTACATTAAAAACTATTTTTTTATAAGAAAAAAAGTTTTATGTTCATAAGATTGAATATGCATAATCTTGTTCCAAAATAATTATTCATAGATTTAAAAAACCCTCGAAAAAATGATATACAATAACTATTATCATATTCTGTGCTTAAATGAGACATCATTATTTTCAAAACAATTTTTTTTAAATCATACCCATAAACTATTATATGTCATGTATACAACTAATACATATACAACATCTACGGAAAATCTACATTAAAAACTATATATTTCAATAACTATAATTATATACACCCACTAAATACCAATACCACTTTTCTATTAACCAAATGAAATTATGAATCAGGTTGATAAAGCCATCTTTTTCAATCTGAATAGTCCCTATTTCTTCACAATAAACCATCTTTTTTTCCCAACATTTTTTTTAAATCATACTCATAAACCAATGTATACCATCAATACAACCAATACATAACCAACACGTATTATACAACATTTGCTGAAAATCTACAATTAAAAACTATATATTCCAATAATTTATATTTATATACGCCCACTAATTACCAATACCACTAGTCTATCAACCAAATGAAATTACAAATCATGTTGATAAAACCATCTTTTCCAATGTGAATATCTAACTTATGGTTATGTCTTTGTTGACATAAGTCCTCATGAATATGACTTGTAACTTTATTTCTCTGTACAAACAAGCTCTTATGAATATGACATGTAACTATATTCTTATTGTAGCCCTTTGTTACAAATTTTAATTGAATTTTCCGTTGGCTCTGGAATATTCTTGTACCCAATAGTGGTATGTAGAGATAGGGTGGAAATTAGTTGGCTTGCCACTTTTTGTGGCACATGAAACAAGTTGGTGCTAGCTTCACCTTGAGGTTCGAGTTCATGCACCATTACAAAGTCATGTGAGGAGACCCTAGATTCTTCATAACTCTTTACACCATTTAAGAAAACTAAAGAATCCTTACATCTATATAGATCTATACAATTAGTTCTTAAGTTTGTCTCAGACATGCTTGAAGGAACCTCACTTTATATGTATATTAAACAGTAAAACACTCGTTTCCTTGATTTCCAATCAACTTAAGTTTGTCTAATACATACCTGAAGGAACCTAAATATGAATATTAAATTGAAAAACGCTCTTTTCTTTTGTTGCCAATCAACTTTTTAGGGTGGCATTAAATGAGACTAGTTGTTTGCACGTGGGTCCATTGACTTAGTATTCAAAGTCAAAGTGTATTCCTTTAAATTTTATCTAAAACTTTCTTTGTTTATGAACATGATCATTGTTTTGTCTTTCACGTATCTTACAAAATAAATCTTCCCTAGACAAGAGTACAACGCAAAGTCCCTTCTTTAAATTAAATTCATAGATTTAACCTCTTTAGGTAACATGGACTAATCTAATGTTGCTTTAATTCAATGATTCCAAGTTTAACTAGAATACCTCAGTATACATTTCCATCCTATAATAAAATGATACTCTTAAAAAAAATATTTATTTTACCATAGGTTGTGGTATATGAGGCAAACCTAACACTTACATTTAAAAAACTTTAAAACTCAACCACGAGTGAAGGAAAAGTATTGAATTTGAGTATCCCCTTTACTTTTGTAATGTCAGTATGACTTTAATAGTTGCCCTTCTTTTTAATAGGCATCTCCCTTTGAGTCTAAATATTATTGGTTCTTATTATATTTTAAGGGACTCATAACCTCTTTTTTTTCCTTTTCTTTTTTGACATTGTGACATTTATGGTATGTTTTTTCCTTGATTTTTGTAATGTAATAATACTCTGAATTATAAATGAATATATTTTTATGAATAAGTCTTAAGAGTGGGGCCATAGATTCATGATCTAAAAGGGAAGAGGAAAGATAAACACAGGTGGGTTTAGCTGGAACTTTTACTTAATTTTATGGTGCAAATAAGAGAAAGAGTCTAAGAGGAACATGAAGAGGCACCCTAAGAAATTATACAAAAGAAATTGCACAATAATGTTGAGATTGGATTTTCTTCTTGAGAAAGAATGTGAGAAGTGCTGGAGAGACTTGCAAAGTAGAGGGAATGAATTCCTGAGGAATCTAAATTGTGGCTCGGAGGAGCTCAAGAAAATTTTGAGGAAAAGGGGAATGAGTACTTGCCAATAATTAGATGGGAAACCACTCAAGATGCTAAGTTTCTAAAGAGCTGACAAACCACCTAATTTTATAAGTGATCCCTATCCTCTTTGAGTTGAGTCTGGCCTTCTGCTAAAAACTATTGAATAAATTCCCCTTAGATCGTGAATCTGGCTTGGAGGTGACTATTGCAAGTGATTTTGGATGTAGTGGGGTTGGGTAGAAAATTGAAGTCCCACCTTCAGTTTGGCCATTTTTTTATTGTAAATGAATGCATTTAGCTGAGAGTTGTAAAACTAAAGTTTCCCTTGTGGAATTTAATGTGTAGCTCTGAGAAAAGTACATGGTTGTAGGATATTGATGCATGAGGTTTATTGGTTGAAATGCTTGAATGCATATGGTTCTTGTTATGAATTTATGTCATGCATCTATAAGCTAAATGCCTAAAGTAATATATTTACTATAAATGGGGTGTATTTTGTGTTTTATGTGCTAATAAATGGCTTGATTTATTGACAAGGGATGCCTTTTTCCCTAAGTGAGAATGGGAGGCTATTCCTTGATTAGCTTCTCAAAGAATATGTATATTTCTATGTCTATTTCGAACATGCAGAATTATCTAAATGTGTGTGCATGGAAAGAAAGATAGTTTTTTTTTTTTTTTTCGTATATGTTTACTAGGTAAATGAATGAATTAATGTATGTATTCATGATCTGGTTCTATGTTTAATTTTTAGTCCAAGAGGCCTGTAGATTTCTAAAATGTTATGAGCTTGAAATTTGTTTAATGGACCTTAGTATAAATAAATGGACATATGTTTGTTGTGTTTGTTATGAAACTTACAGATTTGGCTTTCAAATCCTTATTTTATCGGTGCTAAGCTCAAAATATGTATATGTGTGTGTGTGTGTGTACGCGCGCGCACACACACACACATAACTAAATTTGCAGGTTGGGTTGAAGCCTCTTTAAGCTAAGGAAGGTTAGTGTGACTATATAAAAGCATGCATTATAAGCTTAGGAGGGATAGCTCTACAAATCTTTACCACCATGTGCATGGAAATGAACAGGGGATCCGGATGAGCCTTAAGGAATTAAGAATCCAACCCTTGAGTCACATTAGCTTATGTCCATAGAAGCTATGACCAAGCGCTAAGGGTGGGGGATGAAGTGTATGTGTTCATTCATCGTAGGGGTTGGAATTCATTCATTAGGGGCTAAAAGGAAGACTTTTGTCAAACCATAAGGCCGGGAGCCACAACCACGTGTAGGGTAGGGGGAGATCTGATTTTTTTGATGTGTG
Source organism: Pinus tabuliformis (assembly GCA_031772625.1). NCBI lineage: Eukaryota > Viridiplantae > Streptophyta > Pinopsida > Pinales > Pinaceae > Pinus > Pinus tabuliformis. The sequence continues at coordinate 1,503,233,137 of CM062817.1, read as the reverse complement.
GCAGCACCAATTCCATTCATGTAGCTTTGGAGGAATTACCCTAGAGGTTTCAAGTGGAGGCATATGTGGATCCCGCCAATATGACGTGGCATAGTGGGGCCTGTTGGCAAGAAAACCTCCATTGAATCTTCGTCGTTGATTGGTAAGCATGCTCTCCACTATTGGAGGGACCCTAGTTTTCTTTATAATGTGAAATTTGAATTTTATCATGAAGAGGAGAACTAGGTGGGAACTACGACTAGCATGACAAGTGACATGGCTTCAAGGCTACGTTGCAACTAGAGAACAAGACATGTGTCAGTTAGATTAAGGGGTTTTGTGGGGCTAAGCGGCTAGTAAATTGGTGACATGTGGCACACCCAGAGGGGAACCACATGGAGGGTGACATCACCTTGACGGAAATGGCCTTTGACGTCACCCCAATGCCTTGTCCTTGATGATTTCTTTTGGAGTCAGTGCAATCCCACTGGAAGTTAATCCCTGCGGTGATGTGGCACTATGGGGCCCACTTAGAGGTAAATACATGCTCATGGAAGGTTCTATTACCATATGAAGAGTAGTTTATGCACTTCGTGGACTCCATGTAATCCCGATGGTTTTGAATGCGTCGTAAAGGGAAGAGGCTAGGATGATGTGGCAAGGTAGAGCCCTAGCACGCGAATACAACAAATGGTGTCAAGATCCATTAGAGGAGGGGTCCACGTGGGATCCATGTAACCTCAAAAGCTCCTCCCTGGAATTTTCAACAAGGGACTCTAAGGATACCACCGAGATTTTATTCTCAGGGTGAGGTGGCATAGAGGGGCCAACATCCCCACACCTTGTGTGTGTGTGTGTGTATATATGTTTGGCCTTATGAGCTATGAAAGGGGATAATACGTGTCACAACATGAATGGGTTGGAAATTGGGGTAGGGCTGCCATGCGGTGATGATGTGGCCATGACATGGATGTCCACGTGGGTACCATGTAGGTGCCATGTGGTAGGCTAGGGACACATGGCTCTCTCTCTCTCTCTCTCTCTCTCTCTCTCTCTCTCTCTCTCTCTCTATATATATATATATATATATATATATATATATATGTTTGGCCTTGTGAGCTATGGAAAGGGGATAATACGTGTCACAACATGAATGGGTTGGAAATTGGGATAGGGCTGCCATGCAGTGATGAGGTGGCCATGACATGGATGTCCACGTGGGTACCATGTAGGTGCCATGTGGCAAGCTAGGGACACATGGCACTCTCTAATAGGCTAGACTTTAATCAGCCATATACTTTGATCCGGGAGCTAAAATAAGGAAAACTTTATATCATTGGAAAGATCTCGATGAGATGAGCACAACGATGTTGTCCATTTTAGGTTTTGAGGAGGTTAAAAAAGATGGAAATTTCAGATCCCATTTCCATAACTGTACCTTGGGTATCAGGTCAACATAGTAACTTCCCTCTTTCTACCCTAGTAGGACGATGGGTGGTAAGCTCGTATGTTATAGACATGCAAGCCCATATTCCTTCCTTGTTCATGATTATCTTTCTTGGGTGTGTAGTGACCATTACATGTTTGGCTCTATTAGAGGTTAAAGGGTCAATCCTTATATGACATTTAAACTCTTCTAGTCATATATGTTTCCTCTATTGCATTGCACTTATTTCACCTACTTCAAGTTATACATCATTCATCTAAAATGCAATTTTTATTTGAGACATCACAAAGCCTCGTCCTCTAATGAGGGGAATGACTAGAAGGACTGCACTACATTCAATCATGTTATTGGAAATGTCTCAATGTAGAGTAAATTCTAGGAAAAAAAATATTGACTCTTAGTTAGTGTTGGGCCTCCAAAATGTCATCCTCTTTTACCCTCATTTCCATGATTTTACCATATTTCTTAACTTTTTACCATATTTTATTGCTCCATAACCCTACATTAATAACCATTTTCATGACCATATGGGTTTATCATTATTATTTTCCAAGTCATTTATTTTAAGTATTTTAAGAGAATCTATGATTAAATATTAGGAAATTAACATGCTTTCATATATATCTAAAAGTGGTATGAGTTTAATGATATTGTAGGCCTATTTGAAGATTATAGAAGGATCTTATTTGGTCACTCAACCAAAAATTCGAATTTCAATTCCAACTCATGAAGATTTGTGAAATATTTGTAGAAGATTTGGATCATTGACTAAGCCCATTGAAAGGAGAAGAATCATGGATGTTTTGATATGTGTCTCCTATCAAAACTAAGAGATAATTTTGAGAGGATTTGTATCTCATATTTTTAGGTGTTTGGTTGTAACCACAAGAGATAAATGTGGATCTAGGAGAGATTTGTGGATCTACATTTATTGATTAGTTATTTTAGGTTTTTGTATAAATAGGAGTGCATCCTTCATACAAAGAGTTCAATCCAAGATATGTAATTTGTAAAGTGAGGATAGAAAGGAATATGAGTTTAATTATTGCAATATATTTGGAACTTTCTGCAACTTCATTTTATGGAATACATGTTGCTGTTTTGATCTCCAAGCTTTGATAATTGTTCGGTGTGTTTGTTGAGGAGTGGAGGTCCCCCATCAACTGCAACTTGCACACCTCTTTCCTTTGTTGTAAATATTTATGTTATTTCATTTATGCAAGTTTAGTTTAGTTTCTTTTAAGTTATTTTGATTATATGTTTTATGTTATTTTGTTAAGATTGATTTAATTTCCTTATGTTTGGATTGGATTGACACACTAGTAATCTCATAGGCTACTAGATTAAATTACTTTTTCATTTCATAGCTTAGATTAGAATTGTTGGTTTTCGTAGAGTTAGTCTTTGAAAGAGAAAGTGATTAAGAGAGAACATGCTTGAGACAGAACAAGTGCACTTGCTTTTCATTTGCTTTCATTATTTTCTTTGTAATTAGTTTCAAGTTTCTTGCATTAGATTAATCTATTCTCAGAAATAATCACCCAATACATATAGTACACGTATACCTCATTAGTTCACGAACCCCGGGTTGACAATTTAATGACAGGGATTTAAATCACAATTAAATCACCCAAAATTTTTGTGTCGTTTCCGGGGAGGTATACATAGGTGTTTATTTTGAAATTTTAGACAACTCATGATAGTTGCATTCATTCTTAGTCACATGGTTAAAAGCATATTAAAATCATTTATTATGCATATTAAATATTCAATAATTTTTCAATACTTTGTACTAATCTGTGTGCAAGACAAGACATATCAACCATTTGGAGTAATTCACAGTTTGAAAAATTTCCTTCCAAGAACTTTCTTGAATCCTAGCAACAGTTGGGATATCTTCCTTCCATAAAGAATATATTTTAACTGCATTCAGAAACTTGTCTATCTCTCCACCTCCACAAGAAGATATTCAAGTCTCTTTTGATTTCTGTTGTCAATCTGTTGAAGAATCATGGAATACTTTTGCTGGGGAGAAACCACTAGAATTGAAGATTGAGGAATGCATAATAAAGGAGGATATTCATTGTGATCTAAACCAATAAAGGAATCAGGAATGTCATAGCTTTATTGAAAGATGGTTCCAATTAAGGATTAAGTCACATTACTCTTTCATTCTTCCTTACTTCTTGATTGAATTATCAAAACAACTGGTCTTTCATGCTTTGATTTCATTTAATGCATATTTTTCAAACCTAATCAGGAATATCTTTTCACTCCTATTATGCACATGGTTACACTGGAAATATGCATACACTTGAACTAATTTTTCTATTTCCAGTAGAGTAGGACAAAATCAATAAATAAAACCAAGTTTGGTGATGTTTTTAAGTTAGATTTTATTTTATTTGCAATTTTATTTTTGGTGGTGCAGTAAGAGCCACCTCACTTACTAATCATTTTGCAGGAAAATCTAGAAAGAGAGGAGAACAAACAGAGTTTTGAGAGCCAAAATTTGAAGTTAGAGATCGAATCCTTTTACTTTGTTTTTTTTTAGATTTCAAAAGAATAAAGAGTTGAAAAAATTCCTGAGTATGCTCTCTTCTTGCGCCTTGTGCAACCTGGAAGATCAGAAAGGAAAATTGAATAAAGTTAGCTTTGAAATTTTGCAATAAAACTCATAGATCTAAAAATTGGATAGGAGATCTAAATTCATTCTAAAAATACTCAAAATTTAATCTCCAAATTTCAATTAGATCTATCTCAAAATTTGCTAAATTTTTCTCATTTTTAAAAAATAAAGTCTTTACTTAAACAAAAAAAACAATTAGATTTTTCACAAAAAATTTAACATGTTCTTTATTTATTTATTTATTATTATTATTTATTTATTTTCCAATAAAACACAAAAAAAAAACTTAACAAAGCAAAATAAACTAAACACACCAAACCAAAAACAAAACATTATAAAAATAAATAAAACAAAACAATTAAAAATAAAATAAAAAAATATTCATATAAAAACAAAATCATAACACAAGAAGATCTCCAACGCATAACGCAAAGCAACACATAACATAAAAACAAAACTTCATAACTCCAATGCATAACACAAAACAAAACTTCATAATAAAACAATGAATGCATTCACACATTGCATGGACGAGGGTGGAGCGCTGAAAAAAGGACGAACGCAACTTCTAGCTTCGACCTTCATCAAAATGCGCAAATATTAAAAACCCAACTGCGATAATTGACGAACCACCATCTGAGCTCTGATTGCAATTGTAAAGTGACAAGCCAATGCAACGATCCGAGTTTTTGGCCACACATTCATTTAAATTGATATCAATTACATCTATGGCTTAACATGTTGGTTGATTCACCATTTTTTTTGGCGGAGTTCTTGTGATCGGATGTGAATCAAAACTTTTTTTTAGCAGGGATCATGACTCATGCATCTTATTCTCCAGTGGGTTTGTTATTCCCATCTCTTTTTGTGCCAAAAGTGTGTGGGACTAGTACTTCGGGTGACTTCGGCATTAGATGTTGCGTACATGTCCATATATTTCGTTGTCCATACATTCTGCTCTTCAACTGGAATCTCAGAACCTATAGCTGCAGAATCGATGCAATTCGGTAGCTGTAAAATCAATCATTAGCTGTAGAATCGACGCAATTTGGTAGTTGCAAAATCAGTCATTAGCTACAGAATTGAGGCAATTTGGTAGCTTATGAAAATTTGGCTTGTGGTCTATTGGTGAAGCATTAAGTTTGTGGAGAATAGGTCTAAAGTTCAAAATTGGCTAGAGACACATTGTTAACTATTCTACATTTTTGTAATTTTTGCCTAATCTTGTGACAATTTAGATGAACCGTCATTGCCACATGGTAGCCCATGATTAGCCACCAATTGTCACGTCACTTTCCATTCAGTTCGCCACATCATCTTCCCACTTTAGCATCCACATCAACATCATGTTTCCATGTGACATCCATGCACAATTTTTTTTCATGTTTCATAAAAACTTCAAACAGTCGTAACTCTTCATACAACATCAATTTTTGATGATTCAAACTTCATTGGAAAGATCTCAATAAGATATATGCAATGAGAGAATTTCAATCATCATTTGAAATAGTAAAAAAATTAAAGATGTTACCAACAAGTAGTCCAAGGTACCACTTTCCAAACAGGTAAAAGTGCATTTAATTTTCTTCTTTGAATTTGTTTTATTAGCACTATTTCTGATTTTTTCCTATATATATCAGATGAAGAGAGACTAATCACCTATCTCTCTCAATAGTCTTACATTTTATTGCAAAAAAATGTTAATTTTTTGCAGGTTCCAGGACAATGAAATAATATCACTATATTCATGAGTGCCTTTTAAAGACCAAGTTTATTTTAGAAGAGATTATTCATTCCATGTCAAATCAGATCCATTACACCATTTCCACTAAACAAGGCTTCTCAAATACCAATTTTACCATTGCTACTCATTCTAAGCCTACAATCAATCCATAAATTTCCATCTCCCTACTGCCAAACCATGATGTCAAAACTCATTTTCCCTTTGCAATCTTCATACTTTCCTGCCTCATTTTCACTCACCCTTAACCCAAAAATAAAGTCATTCAACTCCCTTACAAAGTTGAGTCACCCCATTTTCCTCTTCCTTTCTGACAAATAAAACTTGCTTCATAATGCAAATCTTTCATCTATGGTCCTTCAAATTATTATTTTATACTCACGTTAGATGATGGAGGATTCATTAATGCCTCCCTTCTAACAAGTCTTGACCCATCGACTTCGACACATCATCTAGGATCAAGGCTAGAGATATTTCAAGTACCTTGAGGCTTGCATGCCTTAATGGAAAGTTCTCTCACCAATAAACATTGGAAATACATCAATGTCCCCTGTTTGTCAGATCTTCTAGGTGACTCGACTATGACACATCTATTCATACCTAGTAAGATGTACTTAGGCATATTGACTCTCATTGACATCAATGGTGAGTAGTCTCGTGTTGGTTAATGACATTCATTAATGACTAGTAATCCAACAATTTCTTTTCTATGTTTGACATCGACACATCTATTCACATAGATAAGAATTATGCCACTAAGTGGGAATGAATGAAGACTATATGATTTCAGCAGCTTGCAGCAGGACTCAACTTAGAATTTAGCAGTCGTAGCATTGTCCTAGCAATAAAGATCCCAATTTCAGATCAATTCCATCCTCTATTCATACAACCAAGAGAAAGAAAAAACAGATTAGATTCTTTTACTTCACATTCCATGATCTAGCAGCAACAACCACACTCTTATATATATATATATAGCTTGTCCACTTTTCAGGTAGGTGAAGGTCCTTTGAAGAATCTTCGCTCTTATTCACTATAGGACACAATCGATTCTACAATGAACTTAGTAATAAAACCTCCCACGATGTTATCAATCTAGAAGTCAACAACCCTTGAAATTTTGTTGTCAGTGTTCTTGAGTTGCTATATCAATTCAGGAGTCCACGTTGTAGGTTCCTCACCCTTAAAAAAATATTTTCTCTCATCCAATCTTGATATCCACTCATATAATTTAGACAGGAACGAAGAAAAGAATATTTCATGTTGTTCTATATAGATATACTTTTGTAGCCAGGCTTCAGTCATCAAACGTGAATTTCTATTTTCTTGATCTACAAATTCTCGTTCCTTCTGATCTACCCAATCTTGGATCTCTTTCTTCGACGGCTGCTTGAGACAGATCTACCCAATCTTAGATCCCTAAGACAGATCCCGGTCCTGGAAATGGAACCATTTGTTGGTTTGTTTGGGCTTGACCCAGGTTTGGATTTTACTGTGCACCAAAAAAACCCTCAATCACTAGCCCAAAGGAAAACGACCTACAAAGAAGAAGATCAACTAGCAAACCTAAGCCTGCAGATACAAGATATTAAGAAGGGAAAAGAAGTTCGTGAAGAAGTATGGTGTACAAAGTGAAAATCAGAGGGTCATTCTAAGGAGAAGTGCCCTCTTTTCAGAGAATATATGGCTAGTGGAGCATCGAATCCATTAAATACAGGATCTAGTCTCTGGTGTGAAATATGAAAAACTAGAGGCCAACACCAATCAGAAGATTTCTATTTGTTGCAAAAATATGTGCAAACTCCAAGGAACCTATACTGCAAGTTCTGCAAATCAGTGGGACATGATGAAAACAAATGTCGAGCTTATGAACTGATGATGGAGTGAGGTGCTAATGCATATAGAATGCAGGCAGAAGAATAGGGACACGAAGACCAGAGACAACGCGGTGGTCGAGGAGGCTTCCAAGGAAGAGGTCGAGGATGTGGCCAGATTATTTGTTATAACTACGGCTAGGCAAGACATTTTGCAAGAGATTGTCAGAATCCCACCACCACATGTAAGTATTGCAAATCCTTTGATCATGTTATTGAGGAGTGTCCTGTTCTTATGAAAAAGATGCAAGAGAAAAGGAACCATAATCCAACATGGAACCTGCAAATGATGACTGCGAAACTGAGGACTGATGAACCTCATGTTAGTATTGTAACAAGGAGTGGAGTTGCGACTGGAGGTGATAAAGCAAATGGAAAGAAGGAAGTTGAAGCTACATGGGTAAGAAAGACTGTGGAGAAAGTTCCTGCTTTCAATGTTCAGAAGGAAAAAGAAGTGTTTATGGAGGCAAGGTGAAGCTTTATGGATGTTGGGGCTTCGACCTCTAGCGCATAGCCAAAACCAATGCAGAAGAATAACTGCGACACAATATCAATTGCGACACAAGATGTGGATCTAGGTATTTTAAAGTCTTTCCTACAAACTTGCATAAAGATGTTAAGAAACCAGAAAGTTGTAGAAGGGCTACAGGAATTGATAGATTCTTGTGCTTCTAAAGAAGTATCACGAAGTGACATGCGCACAGTTAACAATTTACATCGACATAAGAGGAGGAATGGAAAAGAAATTAGGCTCACTATGCAGATCAGAGAATATGGCATGGATTTAGGATCTGATGCCAATGTTTTACCAAAGCAGACCTGGGAATTGATGGGTAAGCCGAAGTTACAATGGTCACCAATTCAGTTGAGAATGGACAACTAATAGAAAATATTCCCTATGGGGAGGTTACCAGGTGTTACAGTAGACATTGAAGGAGTACGCACTATTGCAGACTTTGAAGTGATAGAAATTGTGGATGACAACAACCCCTATCCAACATTTCTTGGATTGGATTGGGAATTTGATAATATGGCTATAATCAACTTAAAGAAGAGGCAAATGGTATTTGAAAAGGACAACATGAGAGTAATTGTTCCATTGGACCCATCAGAAGGGGTGAGATATACAGAGCCTGTCAGAGATGAGTATTGTGCAGAAGATATAGACAACATTTATCAGATGACAACCAAAGAAGAGGAATGGATTAATGCCACTACAGATGGAAATTAAGTTGGGAGAAGGATAGTTCTTGTACCTCAGATTTAAAAGAAGAATTGGAAAATTGGCAGAATAGGCTACACAAAGTGTCTACATGGCATTATGCAAGGATCACTAAATCACTTCACTGTATAACTTCTGAGGTATGTAACTTGCCTTACTATGATGGTTTAGGTAATGTAAGCACTTTCCTTGATGATTATGAAAGAAAAATACCAGAAGATAAAAGTTTGTTAGCTTTGGATGTGGCCCTGAGATCTACCCTTGCTAGATGGTGGGGTGCACATAAAAGAAATATAGCAGATTGGTAGGAGTGTCAAAGATTAATGTGGATCAGGTTTGGGCCAATAGATATAGAAATAGAGGTGAAATATGATGGTAAAGCTGACCTTAGGGAGCATATTCACCGATGCACTATAGTATGGGAGGAAGTTCCAGAGCAGGAATGGGTACACGGTTTTATCCACACATTAGAGACAATTCCTATGAACTGGTACCTAGAAACAAAACTGCGCCATGGTACTGTAAATTGGGCATATTTGGTTGAAGGGTTTATATTAACATTCAGTTTTGAAGATGATTGCCCATGCATAGAATCAAATCTTCAGATAGTCAGAGAAAAGATCTTTGGGAATGCGACCTCACTGACATGGCAACAACCATATTGGACTGCGCAACTAGAACATGCACTGGAATGCTATAACATTATTGTAGAAGAAGATGAAGATCCACGCAATATCGACATAGCAGAATCAGAAGGAGGTCGCGAAGTTGTTGGACCTGAGCCAGAAATACCATATATAGTAAACTCAGTAAAGACTAAGAAGGTGAATATAGGATCAGAGGAGGAATCGAAGTTTGCAACGATTGGAGACTATTGGGACGAGGATACAATTAGTAAAGTTACAAAGATGCTATATGAATACCAGGAGCTATTCCCTACAAAATTTTAAAAAATGAAGGGAATATTAGGGGATTTGGGAGTCATGAGGATTCCCCTTAAACCTGATGTGAAACCTGTCAAGAAAAGACCCTACAGATTGAACCCAAAATATAAGGAAAAGGTGAAAGAGGAGTTAGATAAAATGATAACAACAGGGATCATTGAACCTGTGGAGGAATCAGAGTGGGTAAGTCCTATGGTGGTCCAGGAAAATAAGACTAAAGGAGAAATTAGGATTTGTGTGGATCTAAGGAAATTAAATGATGCATGTGTGCATGATCCCTTCCCTACACCCTTTACAGATGAGGTGTTGGATAATGTAGGAGGACAAGAGGCCTACTCATTCACAGATGGATTTTTTGGCTATCATCAGATCAGGATTGCACTAGAGGATAGGCATAAGACCACATTTGCAACAGAGTGGGGCTCATATCAATATACAGTGATGCCTTTTGGGTTGAAGAATGCCCCTGCTATATTTTCAAGAGTTGTGGTCGTAGCATTCGACTACATAAAAAAATTCCTCGACGTATACTTTGATGATTGGATAGTCTTTGGACTATTGAAAAAGTGTGTTGTGAGCTTAAGGCATATGTTGGACACATTTAGGCAGTACCAGATCTCGTTGAAATTAAAGAAATGTATATTTTGTGTGCCTTTTGGCATACTATTGGGGCATGTTGTGTGCAAGAAGGGTTTGATGGTGGATCTTGTGAAGATAGCTGTCATTGTGAACTTACCTCCACCAAAAATAGTGAGACAGTTGCGCACTACATTGGGACACACTGGATATTACAGAAAATTCATTAAGGGGTATGTGCAGATAACTGTGCCAATGGAGAAACTATTGAAGAAAGATGTGACTTTTCAATGGAATGAAGAATGCCAGAAAAGTCTCGATATATTGAAAGAAAATATGGTAACTGCGCCTATCTTGGTTTTCCTAGACTGGAATAAGGAGTTTCATGTTCATGTAGATGCATCTTGCATAACTTTGGGAGTAGTATTGGCACAACCTAGTGTAGGAGAAATTAATCACCCTATAGATTTTGTAAGTAGGAAGTTGTCTAAAGCAGAGAAGAACTGAACTACCACAAAAAGAGAAGGCTTGGATATGGTATATGCATTGCAGAAATTTAGACATTATTTGCTGGGATCACATTTTAAAATGTTCACAGATCATTCTACATTGAAATATCTGGTGAATAAGCATGTCCTAGGAGGGAAAATTTGTAGATGGTTGTTGTTATTTTAGGAGTACGATTTTGAAGTTGTTGTTAAACCAAGAAGGTTGAATGTTGGGTCTGATCATCTATCAAGGTTGGAAACAGGGGAAGAACCAACGAACATTGAAGATAATATTCCTGACATGCATTTTTTTGCAATCAAGATTGCAGATGATCACTTCGCAAACATTATTCAATTTTTGGCTACAAGAATGGCCCCTGCAAAATACACTACGCAGTAGAAGGAGTTGGGGGTAAAAACAACTAACTTTTTGTTGATAGCAGGACAAATGTATAAGATGGGACCAGATGAAATACTGTGCAGGTATGTCCCCGAACATGAAAGACAAACTATTTTGGCAAAAACTCATGGAGGTGTAGCTCGTGGACATTATGCAGGGAAGGCTACTTCGCATAAGGTCTTAAGAGCAGGATTATGGTCACCCACACTACACAAGGATGCAAAGGAGTATTGTCAAGCATATGATGTATGCCAGAGAGCTGGGAAGCCATCAAGGAGGGATGAAATTCGATTGGTGCCACAGGTGACATTGTAGGCCTTCAAAAAATGGGCCATTGATTTTTTTGGACCTATCAAGCCACTTGGAATCCTGGTACGAGGTATATAATCACAACAACTGGTTATTTGACAAGGTGGGATGAGGCACAAGCAATAAGGGATTGCAACACAAAAACTGCTGCGAAGTTCATTTTTGAGTATATTTTGTCCAGATTTGGGTGTCCAAAGGTCTTGATGAGTGATCAAGGATCACATTTCTTGAATAAGACCATTGAGGCATTGAATAGAGAATTCCAAGTATATCATCAGAAGACCACCCCATATCACCCTCAGGAAAATGGCACTGTCAAAGCTTTTAACAAGATTTTGGAAAATGCACTGAGCAAAGTGTGTAATGTGAACAAAGATGCCTGGGATATGAGAATTCTAACGATGTTATGGGCTTATAAAACCACATGCAAGAAGCTGATAGGCTAGACACCTTTCATGTTGGTTCATGAGCAAGAAGCTATGAGACCCATGGAGTATATTTTGCCAAGCTTAAGGATTGCAGCCTTTATATACATGGTCGACTCTGACATAATGGAGGACATAATGATGTAGTTGTTCACATTAGAGGAAGACATATTTATAGCTGGATTTCATCAACAGGTGCAGAAAGCAAGAGAAAAATCTTGGCACGATCGTCATATCAAGCATAAGATCTTCCAGGAAGGAGAGCTTTCCCTTCTGTATGACAATAAATTCATGATGTTCCCAGGAAAGTTTAAGATGCATTGGTTGGGCCCTTATATCATCAAGCATATCACAGATGAAGGTGCAATTCAGTTGGTGAAGTTAAACGAAGAATTGATATCATGGAGGGTGAATGGCAACATGTTGAAATTGTATAGGGACAACCCTGCCATGGTAGCTCTAAAAAGAGAGGAGGAAAGCCTTAGTGCCACCTGCAGTTGAAAGTGGGCATTGGACTATAAACTACGTTGCATAAAAGAGCTTTGAAATAAGAAGGTTACTTCATGACAGTCAGAAGTATGTCAAAGTTCGTAAGAACCACGACACAAGAAGGATTGTTCGCTACAATGAAAGGTGCATCAAAGTTCATCGGAAATATGATCGTTAAAAAGGAAACTTGCCGTTGGAGGAGAAGAAAATTGCATTTATGGAGACAGGTTGGCAAGGATCTAGGGATAGATATGCATTTAATGAAAAAAATCCGAGAAAGATCTAAGATAATGATGGGGTTAAATTATCAAGAGCGTTGTAAAAGGCCGCGTCCCACCAATATTTTGGCACTTCGTTGTCTGAGAGCTAAAAAATCACTAAGTATTGAGAAATTGCAGAAGTTGCACTACTGCATGAACACTAACAAACTCATCTGCATATTCAAAGAGAGAGGTATAGAGGGAATTATGGAAGCTAAAAAACCATATGGTACACCCGCAACAACGCCCCTCATGCAACGAAGATATCCAAGGAAGAACCGACTTAGGAGCAGAGAACAAAGAAGAAGTAAGATAAGAAGCCTAAGAAGCCTGTTGAACCACAGCTAGAACCCCAACCCATAAGAGACAACGAAGAAGAAGAAGAAGAATAGATGGGGACAAAGAGCGCAACAATTCCATCCCTTCTATCGCCATATTTACCACCTAGGAAACCAACGCCAAACCAATCAAAGACTCCAAAGATGTGAATTATGGCACATTTACACCATTGCTACTAGAGAAAATACCATTTGAAGGAGAATTGCTCAAAAATATCCAATAGTTGAAGTTCGAGGACTACGACTTCAATGACTGTAACGAATACCCACAATTCTCACCAAGAAGGTACCTGAAGCAGGTCCATTACCCAAAGAGTAGAGTGATAATATTTGAACCACATCAGTGGGAAAAAGAGTTGGAGAAATTAGGCTTACTAAACATGTTGAATGTGTCACACTTCGACAAAAGTACACCTAACACAGCCTGCATAAGACAATTTCTTGTGTTGGTGCATGACAGATGCCTTTGGATGGGAAAGAGGATCCCCATTGATGAGATGCTAATATGGTAGATTACCAGGTTGCCATACTAAGGAAGGGACCCTACCGAAGAGTTCGTGGGTAAGGATCAGGACAAAGCGATAATGCATAAAATGAAGGAGAAGTTCAGCTTGGTCAAGAAAACGCGAGGCTACGACATAAATTCAATTAGTGACCAAGGAGTACACTTCACCACACATATCTTAGCTAGGAATATTATGTGAAAATGTCGAGCCAATGAAGTCCCCACAGTAGTTGTTTCCCTAGCTGCATAGTGCAACAACGGGGTCTAGTACAACTGGGTTGGATATCTATGTAGAGAATTCCTGGAAGATTGTTGGGAAGCTCAAGAGGAAGGTAATACCTTTCATTATGCATGGATGATTTTGATCATAGAATTGTTGGCATGGAAGGAGCTAGAGGATTCATAGGTTCCTCTACTAGAAGTAGACATGTGTAAAGCCACGTGGTATGCCTTACTCTAGTGTACCAAGGAGACATCGCGAGCACATGAGAACAAAATATTTTTTGTCCTGTATCACATGGATTTACATATGTTGGTAAATCAACACCCTAGACCGTCACCAAGATTATACCAACAATATAGGTATGTTGCAAAGTTCAAAGCATACATTCATAGGACTTATATATAGCCTCGAAAGGATACAATGAAGACATGACATCCTCTACCATACTCAATCAATGAAGATGATCTTGTGACATTAATATAGAAGTGGCCCACTGAATGGATGACTACGATGAAGAAATATGTAGGAGATAATGAAACAGAGAAGGAAACTTCAAAGCATGGGGAGCCAAGTGAAAAGGATAAAGATAAGGATGAACAGGAGCAAGAACATGAGCAGGAGCACGCCGAAGATCAAAAAAGGGAGAAGATAAAAAGGAAAGAGGAGGATGCAGAATATAACTTCACCGAGAGGAATAAGTAACCAAAAAGTAGATAAATCCAAGGGTGCAATGCCACTAGTCCTTACTGATGGGGACCTAGATGAAATTGGGGAGAAAATTCAAGAAGTCACAGTGGAGTCATGGAACAAAATAAAGGATCGCTACGATGCACTGCTGATAGGTGTCAAGCAAAGTATTGCAGAATTGAAAATATTGGTGCAAACATCCAGACAACCAGTGCAGATAGGCCAAGGACTCCAACCAGAAAGACTAATAGAGACAACATTTGGGATGAGGATAATGCAGATACTTGTTGGAGCTCTACAGTTTGACTTCGCCGAAGTAAAGAAGTAGGAAAAATGTTGGGATCATGTCAATATGAACATTCCAGCATTGCCCATTTCGGTATTACATGACCTGCACCAAGGCATCATAAATGAGCTAAAGGAGCACGAAAAATGCACCTCACAGTTAAATATTCACGTAGAACAAGAGCGCGTTGCACTGAAGAAAAAACTCTACCAAGCCATCACGGATAAGGATCAGGCAGAGCTATAGCAACAAATATTGAAAGAGGTGGTCAAAGCCACTTGCAGGGAAGTTTCGGAAATGGATGTTTGCAAGGAGGAATCAGTAGAAGATAAGGTCGCGAAGCTCAGCCTTGTAGTCAAGGAATCAAAGAAGAAGATCGTGGATGTGCAGTTTGAATATGAAATAAAGATCAATGAGCTGAAAATGAAGCTACAGCCAGCCACGCCACCAAAAGTGTACGAATAGAGGGAGATCGACCTAAATACTGCAGTGATAGGCATCTCCGAGACAGTGGTAGAGTGTGGAAAATTATTGGATGAGACCATGCAGATTTGGACTTTGCTGTAGGAAGATCTAAACGTACAAAAGATAGAAGATGACATCCAGCAGAAGCATAAGTAGCTAGAGGAGATTCAGGAAACTACGAAGACCTTTCCAGTCTTGCAAAAGCTCGCCAGAATCAGTGAAGGCAAGGCACTTCAGAAACAGATAGAAAAACTCAAAAGGGAAGAGAAAATTTTGACGAGATAACTCAACCATGTCAGGATGAGGCTCTCTAGCTATCAAAAGAAGCGTATGGGAAGCTCCAGGAACTGCGACAAAAGGAAGGAGTAGTATTTGAGAAGACTACAGGACCAGTGACAAAGGCACTACTGGAAGAGTGTGTAGAGAAGAGAAGAAGGCAACAAAGATACTACAACAATACATCATCGCCTAAAAAAACATTGTAGCAAAGATTTGAGGCACAGTAGTTGAGTGACTCGGGATGAGTCACATGTGAGTGTTGGGGGCTTGTTGGGCCTGACCGACCTTAGCCCATGTTTTGGTCAAAAATCGCCATTTTAGGGAGTGGTGTGCAGTACCGCAGAGCTATGTACCACGCGATGTTTTAGGTGCTTCGGGGTGGGTCAAAGTCCCTTCTTTTGTAACGAGTTTTCCAGGCAATAGTTGATTGTTTTTAAGAGGACCATGATAGATGTACCCGTTGATGTAATTAGTATATATAGGGGAAAATATGTAAGTCAAAGTCATAATGATATGATATGAGCATAAGTAAATATATATGTAATCTATGTTTTGGTCTTGAAGGAAAGGCTTCGCAGCTAAGTGCGCAGAGACCTAAAGTCTACAACTGAGTGTGGAGACACCTACAATTGGGTGCGCATGTTGAGGAATTGTACGTTGTTTCAAAGAATTAATATAAGAAGTATAGTTTTGATGGAAATAACTTGTGTATGATTATTGTGTATCTTTTGCTTTTTGTTTGGTATTTTGGTTATATTTTACTTTCGCGCAGTATTGTTTATAGTTGTTAATGACATGGTTAAGTAGATAATCCAACACTGCGAACTAAAGAATAAAGTTTTAAGTGAAAGTATAGTAAGAATTCCATAGCCCATTATCCCTCAAGGCTGCAGAAATCTGGTTCTGCATCCTCCCAAAGTCACTTTAGGTGAGACTGCTGTCTGATTTGTAGGTCGTTTCCGAAAGGGTCAATGATTGAGGGTTTTTTTGGTGCACAATAAAATCTGAACCTAGGTCAAACACAAACAAACCAACACTCCTTTGGAGCGAAAAACTCCTCTTCTGGTGGGATATGAAGCTCCCTCTCAAGAGAGCACTACATGGATTTCTCCTCATCAAAATTTACATCCCTTCGCAAAAGTGTCATTCTAAGGGATGGCAAGTACACATGGTAGTTGTGGGGAGTTTATGTAACCCACAAATACCCCCAACTCTGTTGTTAGTCAATCTTCTTCCTTGATTATTTGGAGACATGGTAGTAAACAGAGGCTCCAAAAATCCTGAAGTGCGACACACCTAGATTTCTCCCTAATAAATCCTCCTCTGTGTAATCATGCCCATAATCTAATGAGGACTCCAGTTCTACAAATAGACTATTGTGTTTCATTCCTCAAATCACAAATTCATAGGTAGTCCTTGGTCATGCAACACAACCCTCACATCTCCTACAATGCTACGATTATTTCCCTCATCCACCCCATTTATGTTGTGGATTATGGGATGTTTTCCACTCTCTTTGAATGCCTTCTTTCACACAAAAATGTTTGAATTCATTCAACACGTACTAACCTCGATTATCGCTCCTGAGAGCCTTCACCTTATTTCCATTTTATTTCTCAACTAGTGCCTTGAATTCTACGAACTTAGAGAATGTCTCATCTTTCTTCCACGTGAAGAAGATCCAACACTTCCATGAGAAGTCATCAATAAAAATGACAAAACATTTGTTTGCCAGTGGAGCCTATCAAGGAAGATCTACATACATCAGAGCGGATCTTTTCTAGGATTGCATGTTCCTTGTTGTCCTGATCATGGAATGTGGATTTTGTGTAATTCCCCAAGGTACATCCTTTGTATACATCTCGCTGCTCAAGTGCTCCTTTAGGGAGGCCAATGGTTATTTTCTGCATAATATTCAAGGCACCATGATGAAAATGGAAAATTCTTATGTGCCAAAGTTCACTAGCATCATGTCTTTGCACTTTCTCTGCCTTAGTGCTTAATGTAACATAATCTTCCACATCTAGCTTATACAGTTTCTTCACATAAACCCCAATCTCCTTCACTTGTCCTGTGTTTATTTGTCTCAGGAATTCTTTCCCTTTTCTAAAGATCACATCATAACCATGGTCTTCTAAAACTGCAACAAAGATGAGATTTTTCTTTAGGCCCGGAATGAACATGACATCCTTGAGTTTGAGAGGGAAGGCTAACTCCCTCTGAAAAGTGATTGTACCAATACCGGTCGCGTTGTACCTTCCATCATCCCCTAGCTCAATGTGCATCTGGAGATATTTCTCCTCCAGGTCACTGAAAAAGTATCTACACCATGTCATGTGGAACGAGGCAGCAAAGTCCAAGTACCACAAGCTCCCCATCACTGTGTTGGCCATGCACATGATAAGAGTAAAGTCAATCTAGAACTGTGAAGCTAAGGACTTACCTGCTACTCCTCCTGAGGTCTTCTTGCTTGCCTTTCTATGTGGACACTTCGTGGCATAGTGCCTGAATTCATGACAATGGAAGCATTTAATTTTGGACAAATATTTCTTCTTGTCCCCTTTTCTATATTCTGGTTTGGTTTGAGATTTATTCCCTTTTCCCTTCTTTCCCTGCCCAACCAATGAATATTTTTCTTCATCCTCACCCTTAGATCAAGTCCCATCTCTGGTGTTCTACATTATTTCCTTATGTACCAAATCAGACCATAAGCGTGCCCAATTTGGTAATTTATCCCTCTCGTTCATTGAATCTTGGTAGCTATGCCAGCTCTTGGGAAGGCCTAGAAGGGCTAGGCTTATCGAATAATCATTTGAAATAGTAACACCAACTCCTGCAAGCTTAGCATGAACATGTGTGAACCTACTCAAATACTACGGGATAGTGTCATTCTTCTGCATCTTGACATTTCAAAGTTTATGCTGGAATGTTAGATTCCTGTGGTTACTACTATTCTGGAACAGATTTGTCAGTACCTTCCACATTGCATAAGGAGTTTCTTTCCCATGTAGATTGGTGACGATGCGGTCCTGTACTCCCTCCAATATTATTCTCCTCACCTTGGCTACATGTTTCTTCCACCAAGCAAGGTTTTTGGCATCAGATGCTTGTGGTTTTGCAACATTTATCTTGATGTATTCTAGCAATCAATTGTCATCCAATACTGCCTCCATGTGATCCTTCCATGCGATGAAATTAGAGCTGCCTTCCAAGGTATACTCTAGCCTCAACCCATTGAAGGTCATATTCTCATATCTGAAGAGATCCTGCTACACTGAACTGAAAATTAAAATCTTTTGAGTAACAACTTCGTAATTCCTGCATTAATGTGAATCCTACTCTAATACCATGTAGAAATTATGGTGTAGATTTGTAATTGCTCATGAATTTTTAATCAAAATCACAAGACACAAACCTACTCTACTTCTCTGTGAAATTAAATTCACAATTTAGAACATCAATCACAAACATGCAATGAGAAATAACACACATGCACACAATATTTTTTCTAGGGGAAAAACTCTACTAAAAACACCTTTGCATTTTTGCATTAATATGATGAATAGAGATGTATTACCATTACTTTGCTCAACTAAGCATAATCTGCAAGTGAATAACCTATATCTCTACTCACGGAGAAGCTCTGAGCCAAACTTAGTAAATTTTTTCCTTTGCTTGATCCCCTATTTCTTTGCGCAATTCCTCGAGAAATTAGGCCCCTATTATTTAGGAATTTTTCCAAAATGGATTGTGAAATTCCCAAGGTTGATCATCTGACTGCATGCAACACTTGTACACTCAAGACTAGTCTACAACTAATGTTACACTACCTTCGAATCTTCACCATAGCTTGGGAAATCGAATTCTTTGCATGAACTAGCTATTTTGGGTTGATTTATCAGTAACTGGATGGTCATTGAGTTTGACTGAAGTCCCACTCCATGACTGACCTTCCACTAGTTACTCTAATAGTTGGAACTAGTTTAACTGAAAACAACTTGAAATAAATGACCTTGATTGCTACAAATTAGCAATCACACATGCTTAACTGAACTCTGACTCCTCCACTCGAATTTACTGGGTAAACTGGGTAACACAAGCCATGTCATGCAAGTTAACTACATCAAATTTGTCTGTTGATGTGGAAATTCGGTTTTTATCAATTTAATCAAGGCAAAATCAAATTGAGAATTTCTTGCTGCATTTTTCAACACTTTCTAAAATTTCATGGAACCTCGTGTATCATCTAATTAGCAATGTGATCTAAGGTTTGTGGGATTTTATAACTTCTTTGTCCAAATATTTTGAAGAATAATTAGCCCAAGGTAACAACATTGACATGCTGACCAAATTTCAATATGGTGGAGGGGGTGTTATCATGATTGGTTGGGAAGTGCACTCTTCTTTTAATGTCAAGGATTAGTATAACAAAACAATTTCTTGTGATAATTATGGGTGTAAAAGCACACTTGTGGTGCTATTTTTGATTCTTACTAGATGTAGAAAAACTACCTATGTATCAATGAATATGAAACATGTGCAACTTCTTGATTGGATGGACAATATTATTAGCTATTCATGCCCAGTAAAAAAATGTTCCTCCTATCTTTGTATAATGTGTATCCATCCCCACACTTTTTCATAATCCCTTCCCCACATCAAGTATGTTAGTGATAACTTTCATTCAAATTGTTCGTGTGTTGGTAGAATAACTAGAGGTGGAATCAAAGGTTAGAATTTAATCACATGTTGACCAATGGATACTACTAGTGGTTATCATTTAGGCCTAGGATAAATGTCAAATTTAACAAATATAGGAAGATTAAGTCAAAGGGAAAGAGATGAATATATTTATTAAAATCAATCTAGAAGATGCCTCTAGAACCTAAAAAAATTGATTTTCTTGGCCTTTCACTGATGGAGGTTTGATTATTGGCTAGTACTTGAAATACTTAGGGATCCCCTATCCCAAGTTTCCTCTTTGTGGAAAAAATGAAACATCGAAGCACCTTTTTTTGTCTTTCATATTAGTCCAATCTAGTTTGGATTGTGTTTATAAGCCCTATGCTAGTTTCTCCTGTCAATTTAACATGGAAGTCGTCTCATTTAGGAGAATATCTCTCATGAGCCATGCAATTTCACATAACATCATATGAATTGGAATTGATATTTTATAGCATCTTTAAAAAGCGAGTGAATGTGCTTTCAAAAATGCATGACACGTCACAATTTTATCAAGAACAATGGATCCCATATATGTTCCCATCCTTATCTACAAATCTATATGTAGATGAGAAATGTGGACTTATTAGTAGTGCACGCACTTGAGTTGATGGTTTACTAGACTAACACATTATGTATTATTAGCTTAGTTCTTCCTAAAGAGAACTCACTCAATCTACACACTTTATAGGCTTAAGAATAAATCAACCTCAAGATAGGAAGGGACAAAAAATAAGAGAGCATCAAGAAAGGAAAAAGAGATTTCCCCCAACTAAGGCCTTGAAGGTACCCTAGTTCATTAAGTTTTCAATTGTCACTTTAGCCACTTATGAACTAGGGAAGCGATGAGCTGCAACACATGTAGGGAAATGAGTGATAGGAGCCCATATAGGGAAACAAATGAATGGGAGATCATTATGGTGAATCCTAAGTCCATAGGTGAATTATAGGGGCCTCCTCTTGAGGAAAAATACCTCACTCTTGTAGAAAACATGTTTCTAGGAATGACTTGATCTACTGATTTTATCTAAACAACCAACATATTTTATTAGTGTTCTTTTTTTAGCCTTGGATATTACAACATGTTATGACTATTTAATTTTTATGCTCCACATGACAGTTTTTGATATTCTAGGTTATTTTTCCTTGCAACCTTAGATCAAAGTGGTTGTTCTCATGACCCTTTTTTATATGAGATACATGTACTTTCATTTTGTATATTAACACAATTATCAAGTATGTTATTAAAAAAAAATTCTTTAATATTTTAAGTTAACTACAATATGATACTTTATCCATCTATAAATAATGTCCAAAATTGAAACAACAAGCAACAATTTTTCATAGTTTAACTGAAAGGAAAAATGAAGAGGAAGATAGAGTGGAGTTCAATGAGCTATGCTAAGTTTTTTTTTTTAATATATATTGTAATCTCATTTTGCATGATTGAATATCTTGATTTCAATAATTGGCCATCCTTTTAGTGTTTTTATTTGATTTGACAACATTTATTACTTGCTTTATGCAATGAGCCTTAGCTTGGCCATTATAATGAGGGAGGAGGTAAAATGGATACCTTATTTTCTCATTTGTATAAGAATGGATTGAATGATATTTCTAGAAAGGGCCAAGCTAGTGTTGTCCATAATGCTTCAAACAATAGTGGAATAGTTTGTTTTGAGTGTTGGCCGCAAAGTGTAGTCATTCATGATAATGATTGTTTTTTGAGATTCATGTAGACATATATGTTCTTGTTTGTAATAACTTGAAGGGTCACAACCTTTTATTTTATTTCATAGGTCAAGTCTCCCTTTAGTGTGTCATTTTGGGGTAGATTAAATAAGCTTGGGATCCATATGGCTGGGTTTACATGCACTCTCAAAGCCTAATAAAAACGATATTTTTAGTTCTCTTATAGGGAGGGTAAGCATGTTATAGATATTTCCATCCACAGGCCTTGGGTTTACTACAACATCCTGGTAGTTATATAAAAATGAATGAGTATTTATCTATTGATAAGTTGGATCAACTGCATTGTTTCCTTTGTTTTAAGTTCCTGTTTTATGATTTTCTTGAGCATATTTGTGCCACTTGGGGGGATTTTATTTTCCCTAGACCTCATAGTACTTTAACACTTAGAGTAAAAAATGCACTTGAATAAGGGTTAAAAAATATAAATATTTATACAACTAGGTTTCCATCAAAGTTGGCCTTGAGGTTATTTTCCATCTTGTGCACAACATTAACCTATTGAATACTTGTTTCCAATATCAATTCCCTAACCATAATATCAAGGACTATCTTCTACAAACTAATGTCAATTCCTTTGATACCCCTTGGCCATTATATTGGCTCTGTAGACCCAAAAATATTTGATAATTGGGGAAGGTGGTGAGAAAAATAAATGAAAATTTATCATGGACCTTGAAGCGGTGGCTAAAGGTGTAGTCAGTTATGGGCCCACAACATACAAGCTAACCATGTCAACGATGGGAAAGATGTTCATTGACTCTTCTTAAGTACTGTTACCTGTGGGGGCGATAGCTAAGAAGCTAAATTTTCACCTATGATGAGAGATGTTTAGACCACCATGGATTCGAAAAAAGAGTAGAAACAACTGAACAACAATGCCCTAGATCATTGGATTAATCATGCACCAGAGATGAAAAGAGTTGTCTCCCATAACGCCTACTACGTATTCAATGTTAAGGATGGAGAGGAAACAATAGTCATGTTATAAGATTCTCAATGAAAGTTACATCATGAAATGTAATGGGTATTATAGGCAAAATTAGGAATACCATGGAGCGAAGAATTCATTTATTGATTTTTATATTTAGGCATCTTGTGTTTGGAAGAAAGGAAGGCTATTGGTTTTACCTTCAAATTTCCTCTCAATAATAGTTGGCCTCACATGCCAAATTTTAATACCTTGCATGAAGAAGGTTGACGTGGGGAATCCACTCTTATCTCTTCCAAGTTTAAAATATGTGGAATTGATTAAGGAAACAAACCATCTAACCAGGTTGTGTGAGTACTCATTAAGCTAGATGGTAGGGCTTTTGGCCAATTACAATATATATGAACCCTATGTGGGAGAGGAATGCATTTGTCCTTGGGATAAGTTAGCTAAGAACTTGTTAAATTTTGATTGGCTTGCATGAGGGACTTTAACAATATGGAATCTCATGTTGAAAAAATTGGAACTCACCCTATTCACATGTTGTAGCAAGATCATTTTTCCTAAAATGGCCTTAAACAGAAGCATGGGTTATACATGATGAGGTAAAAGAATTAGCTCTTTTTGTCACTTTGTTGACCTAGTTTTTGACATCTTTTAGGAAGCCACAATAACCATCCTTTTCATACTTTAATGCTATCATTTGTTCTTACAAATGCTAACAAAACAACAAAGGTTACATGCAAGGATTTTAAAGGTAATGTGTCCATTTTTCTATTGTTTAAAGGTAATGTGTCCATTTTTCAATTGTTTTATATGTTTTATTTGTAAAAAGCAAGTTTAAATGTAAAAGTTATAGAATTTGACATATTTTGTGGCTATTCTCCAGTTATATAGAAAAGTCACAAGTTGGCATACTTCAAGGAGCAACTCAGCAAAGCCAAAGGATGGAAACATAGAAAAATGTCATGAGATGGTGATACACATATCAAGGGAAACCGGGAAGCATTCATGTCACCACCGTAGCCTAGCCAATGCCTCAATCAATGAGGAAAATAATTGACAATGTAACATGTTTGCATGGAAAATCAGTGGCATCATGGCAGAGGATAGAGTGCAAAATATTGTCGATGAGATTTGATGATGCAAAAATTCAGGCTTATGGTGGTCAACAATGCATTATCCAAGATGCATGAAACTTTGACCATAATTAC
Source organism: Pinus tabuliformis (assembly GCA_031772625.1). Lineage (NCBI taxonomy): Eukaryota > Viridiplantae > Streptophyta > Pinopsida > Pinales > Pinaceae > Pinus > Pinus tabuliformis. The sequence continues at coordinate 1,503,208,955 of CM062817.1, read as the reverse complement.
TCTATTCTAAACTATAGAAATGAAACTCTAAGTACATGTTACTTTGTTTTGAATTATAACTATGGAATTATGAGTTTGTTATTGTTTTTAAAAACTTATAAATACTATAATCTCATTAGATAAAGGATATACAGTAAAATTGAATGTATGAGAACTTCATATTATTAATATAGTTCTGATTTGAATCTCGCAGATGTGTATGAATTCTCTATGTATGATTTAAGTTAATACTTAAGATTCTTAAGTTTGTCCAGCACGTAGGACCCAACCAAGAGGACCCCCTACGCCAGGATGCATATTGGTTCTCATTTGGATGATTTTTATTCCTTTTTAATAGTATAGTTTCTTTCGTTTTCAGTTTGTTGTGTTCATAGAGATAATAGTTTGTTTTTATTAGTTTTTTCTTACAACTCATAATTTAAAATCTTTAATAATAGTTTCAATATAGTTTATAATCATAGAATAGTAAGAATATAATGATCACTTAGGTTTATTTCTTGCAGTGTGTTTTGAATTGACTTAGCAATGTGAAATTTTATGTGTGAATATAATCAAGGCTAATCACACAATCTTTCGATTGAATAGGAATTAATCTTTAAAACCTCAAACAATTATAATATAAATATTTAAAAAAATTGTTGTCAAAATCATTAAAATTCTCTACATGGTTATGAGCATCTATAAGTGTTTTAGAACCATGATTATATTGAGTTACTTAGTCTTCAATTTTTTTTCATAGATTAGAATTTATTTTTAATGTCAATTTTTATTAGATAGATTAGAATCCAAATCCTAACATATATTTTGCATTAAAATTCACAAGGTTACAAAATCGGATTGTTAAATTAAATGTAATGGAATTCTAGTGCAATTGGATTGACCAAATTTTTTGGCACCAATATCGAGGAAGTGTACAAAGGATTTAGATTTTAATTTGGGTTGTTTTTAGATTACACAACTTTGGGAAGGAGAAATGATAAGACAAGAGGTAAGAACCTACACATCACCATAGTAAGGTTTCTAAACCTTGGTTGTCACATTTTCGATTAGTTGCATAAGAAAGCATGATAAATACAATGCATGTATAGAGAAAGAGATTCAAGAGGTAGATTTATTAGAGGTAGAACCACTCTTGCAAGATCACCTACCACCCCCACTATTTCACAAGGTGCAGTAAGAACCACATCACAATCCACATCATGTATTCCCACTATTGTAGGTAGAAGAAGGCATTGAGGTACAAAGATATGAAATCAAGGTTAGAGAAGAACTAACATCTTCAACAGAAGGAATGTGACATCCCTAACGAAGGTTCTCTCTTCAAATGCATTGTAAATATTTTTACAAATTGATAATTAAAAAGAGGGGGGGTACTAGTATAAGGGACACAGATTCCAGAGCTAAGGAGGAGGTTGCTTGCTTGGGATGTTGAGGTTTTCTTGTGTAGAAAATATGAATTATTTGGATAGTGATTAAAGGTTAGTTGGTGCATTTAGTGAAGAGGTTTTTTATCATAATTAAATGGATTGGAGGAAGAGGTACGTAGCCCATGTTGCGTGAGAGATCACTCACAAGGAAGTGAGGATGAGGTAGTAAATGAAAGCCCAAAAAATAAGTCAAGGGGGCTGGGGTGGCACTCGAACTCAAGCTGGCCGTAGTTAGGAAGGGCACTCATTGGAGCACCCTACAAAGAACACTCGACAAGAAGTAGAGAAAAACTTAAGTGAAGAGAAGGGCATTGGTCATTTGTTTCCCTGGAGGTTGTGGGTTGAGCTACTAGTATTTGGAGCCCAATAATAGCTTGGGGCTCCCTATAGGCTATGGGTTGAGATAGGATCCTAAGAGCCCTATAATAACAACTTGGGTCCCTAGAGGTTGTAGGTTGAGACAGAGTCTTTAGATCCTTGTAACAGCTTTGTTCCCTGGAAGTTGTGGGTTGGGATAGAGTATTTGGAGCCCTGTAACAACTTGGGTCCCTTGGAGGTTGTGGGTTGAGATAGTAGACTCTGGAGCCTTGGACAACTTGGGAGTAGTCTAATCTTGAAATGACATTAGTGGAAGACCTGATTGAAGACCTATTGTTATTTACTTACGGTCACAGTGGATTTTGGACTTCCTGGAAAGGGGGTGAATCATTTTGTGTGCACTTGGGGAAGGAAAATAACCTCAGGACTCCCTATGTTGAAGAATCTGGTAGTAGTCAACTGATGGGATTGAGGAAGGAGGTCCTTTGGATTCCCTGTTTAAATTAGAATTTGGTGTCCTAATCCTCAAGCAAGACCCTTATTCTCTGGAATTTGGCTCAGGGGTGACAAATGCAAGTAAGCATGGATGTAGTTGTCTAAGGTTAGGTGGAGGTTCCTTGTATGAGACTCAATTTCTTTGCAAAATCAAATATAAGTATCCTTCTGTACTTTTTTAAGTATTAATGAAGTGTGTTGCATTAATGGTTTGAAAATGGCTCTAGATTTCTGGACCATAACAGTGTTATTAAGGTAATGAGCATGTGGATACACCTCAGTGTGGAAATTGCACTTACAGTTATGATGAATAATATATATATATATATATATATATATATATATATATATATATATATATATATATATATATATATATATATATATATATAGATATAGATATATATGTGTGTGTGTGTATATATATATATATATATATATACTTGTTTCATCTCTAAAGTGAATGATGTTGATATGCAGGTTAAGCAAGTGTGCTTCTGGATTAGAGTGAACTGTTGTATTAAATTACTTGATGGCATTGTTCAAAACATATAATGTGCATCAAAATGTGTGATGTTGTATATGTTGGATAACTTGATTAGTATCCCTGTACTAAAACAATGATCTGTATGTGATGCTTATTTGTATTGTTAACAGTACATATGTAAATAATAATAAGACATTACGAAATGCTATAGAGAGTGGAAGGATCCGCAAGATCTGGTTCAAATTTGGAAACAATATCTTGAAGGCCTTTCTATTAATACAAAATTATTACAAAGGAGACGACCTGCTTAGCAAGATTTGTGTGTACATTCACATTATGAGTCGACCTACCTGCAATCTTGTGAATCTATACAAGTGGTGTTGTACATACATAGAGAGAATTGATAATGTTCTTGAAGGTTACAAAACCTGTGAGGTAGAGCCATGATTGAAATGACCAGTGACAAGTGATTGGAAAAGAGCTTAAGTAAGCTCTCACGATACCCATTGAAATCCAAATCAGGATTATCGCCAAAGGATTGACAAGGTTCCCATGGTCTAGGCATGGTGGAGGTCAAAGGCAAGCAGGTGTTGTGGTGAAGGAGGGCCATGACATAGTTTTATAACAAATTTGTCCACCTTATCCATTAACCAAGCGGAACCCTAACAATATAAGCCACATATTGATGTGCATGATTCCCCCTCTAATGTGATTAGACATGAATAAGATGATGTGTGCCGACATTCATGCCATTATTAGAAGTTGAGTAGATGGGGTCAAGCCCATAAGCCTCCATGTACACTAGGTGTGGTGTGATTGGTGTGGGAAAGGCCCACCCCTCACATGTCATGACACTCCTCCCTCATGACGTCAGCGGGAAGGGAGGCAGTGTGGTGCAATTCCCATGGACTGTTAGATGTGGCAGAGGAGACAAGAATCTCCCAGTGTGGGGACAAAACCTTGAGCCATAACCTCTACTGTGTCATTCCTTATCTAAGCTATCGACCATGCAAGTTGCATCAACGCAAGACACATATCGGGGTACCAATGAACAAGGATCGTCGAATGAGTGAGGACCACCATAATAGTGCATCATGGACAAATGTGATTGGTGTGGGGGTTAGCATTGTGGGGACCACCAAGGTTTGGTGGTGGATGTGAGATGATTTAAATAAATATATCAATAAGTATAAATAAATAGAATTAGTGGCTATATGTTAGTTAATAGATATATAAACAAATAACAATAGTAGGTATATGCATATAATTATGTGCAAGAATAAATATATATATATATATATATATATATATATATATATATATATATATATATATATATATATATATATATATATATATCTATATATATATATATATATATCTATATCTATATATATATATATATATATATATATATATATATATATATATATATAGATATAGATATATATATATATATGTATATATATATCTATCTATCTATCTATCTATCTATCTATATATATATATATAGATATAGATATAGATATATATATATATATATATATATATATATATATATATATATCTATATATATATCTATATATATATATATATATATATATATATATCTATCTATCTATATATATATATATATATATATATATATATATATATATATATATATATATATATAGAGAGAGAGAGAGAGAGAGAGAGAGAGAGAGAGAGATAACTCAATATCCCCTTCCTCTAGAAGAACTAGAAGGGTTGCATTCTCAGTCACAACCTGTCCCACTGGGGAAGGTGGGATGGGATTGTCACAATAAATTATCTTAGAAGAAGAAAGAAGAAAGAAGCTTCTTTGGAAAGAAGAACCAATTGAAGAAAACCCAATAGAAGAGCCATACTCTCTTAGTTCTGAAGAATCAATGGTTGAAGGAGAAGGAGAGATAACACATCCCAATGGAAGAAGAAGAAGAAGAAGAAGCAGAAGAAGAAGGAGGAGGAGCATAAGGAGCATAAGGAGGAGGAAGAAGAAAGAAGAAGAAGAAGAAGAAGAAGAAGCAACAGAAGGAGAAAAAGGAGGAGGAAGAATAAAGAAGAAAGAAGCTTCTTTGGAAAACCATTAATTGAAGAACCAATTGAAGAAAACCCAATAAAAGAGCCATACTCTCTTAGTTCTAAAGAATCAATGGTTGAAGGAGAAGGAGAGATAACACATCCCAATGGAACTGGAAATAGAACAAGAATATTATGTGGAGGGGGAGGCATTAAAAGACCTCCACCTAGAGGAGGAAGAAGACCGCCACCTTGAGGAGGAAGACAAGGAGATCGAGACGATGATAATGAATAATATCCATATGGTTTTCCTATTCAAGGTAATGGATACTAATGTCAATATGAAAAATATTTCTCCATCAGTACTCCCGAATTTTCATGATATGCGAACCAAAGACTTGTAAACTTTTCTTTTCGAGTTTGAAGTGCTTTATAGAAGTTATTATTATTTACAATATACTCAAAAATCAAAATTATTTCCAACCACATTAAAAGATGGTGCTTTAAAATGTTTCATAGGATTAGGAACAAATTCTATAAGATCATGCGATGCAATTTGACAACGTTTTCTAGAAAAATATAAACATTATTGCATTCAACATGATCTCAAGGAAGAAATTTTAAAATGAGCCAAAAAGAGGATGCAAATCTTGAAGATTTTGTGGAAATATTTGTCTACAATGTTAAAAGGGAAAAGAAACATAAATTAGGATTTGACACTTTAAAAACCCTTTTACTTCAAGGAAATAGAGATGAAATGGTTGATCTATTAAATTTAATGGGTAAAGGAGATGTATCTCATATTACTTTTAAAGAAATTTATGAATTATGAAAGCATATCTCATGGGGAAAAAATATGGTAAAGGTACTTGAGACCCAACCATGGCTAGAGTAAGCCTGCACCTGGTACGGTAAGTAGAGATGAACTTGGTCATTTATTAGAAAATTCCAAAATTGATATTCTTGGAAATTTAAGTGAACAAATTGATATGCTAAGAGTTCAAAATAAACAAAAGGCATAAAATGTTGCATTATCTATATTTTTCCTAGATGTAGAAGAAAACATCCTTTGAGAGAATTTCCCTTAGATAACATTGAAATATGTGTTATTTTGTAGAGAAACATGCAACAAAGGATTTCCCATCTCTACTAGGATTGAAAGTAGTTTATCAAGAGTATAATGGAATAAATGAAGCCTTGGAACAACTTTTCTTTGTAGCACCAAGAAGACCTTGGAAGCCTCGACAACTAGGTACTATGCAAGATCCTACTCAACAATTTCATGCTTATCAACAATATCCCCAAAGTAATTGGAATACACCATTACCTTGGAAACCATGGCCATCTCAAACTCAAAATCAACCTTGGAAACAAGGTTGGTGAGGATCATATGGAGGAAATAATCCTTAATATTATCCATCATATCCTAAATATCCTTAATATCAACAATATCAATCCCAATAGTCATACCAACCTCCTCTGCTACACCATAGATGACTTCGAATCAACCTCTCCATTTACCACAAACACAATCTCCACGTCAAAGGCCTACCCAATTGCCAACACAACCACTCCCAAATCCAAACAATAAAGTAACTCAAGCCACTTGTAAAATTGAGTTACAAAATTTTCAAACATAGATTATTTCCCCTCTTGATCTAAATGACATTAAACTTAGATCAGGAAGAGTATTACAAAAACATTCCCACGTAATCATCAAAGAAGAAAAATATGAAGAAATTCCTAAGAAAATATATGATATAGTAATAAGCCAACCTTCCCCTATTCCTCCAATATATCAACCTTCTACATATTCTTAAAAACCTCATTTTTGAGATAGATTTAAAATATATGAGAATGTAGAAAAATAATTAATACCATTAGACTATGATATGCTGGATGAATTAAGGAATGTTTGTATTGTAATTCCTTTGTTATAGGAAATAAAGGATATACCTATATATGCAAAAACAATAAAGAAATTATGTGTTAAAAAACCAAGAAGAAAAAGAAAAGAACCACATAAGGTACATCTCATTGGGAAGCTAGCACATATAATGATCGAAAGAACTTACATAGAAAAATACTTTGATCTAGGAAGTCCCACTATGAAAATTCATATCAATAATATTTAAATTCCAAATACATTAATTGATCTAGGAGCAATAATAAATGTAATGACCAAAAGTCTTATGGATGAATTATAATTAAGCAATCTTTAATATACACCTATTGTGTTACAATTAGCAAATAGATCCACTATAAAACGAGAAGGTGTACTAGAAGATATCCTTGTATCTTTGGATTCTTGGGAATACCCCATTGATTTTATGGTTATTACACCTAAAACCAATATGGGAGGTCATCTTTTAATATTAGGAAGTCCTTGGTTAGCCATGACTGATGTATTTATTAGTTGTAAACATGGTGATATGAAAACCTCCAATGAAAATGTAACAAAAAATTTTACACTATATCCTCCTGCCAAAGTAATCACTGAATTAGAATATAATGAACGAATTGATAATGAAAATGATCATGACATAATACAAACAATTTTAACAATTTCACAAGCAGTGTCTTTCAAACAAGATGATGAAGAAGACCAAATAATACATTTTATAAACAATTATCATTTTCTTCATTATTGTGATGAAAAAACACAAAATTATCATGTGAATGTGTTAGATAATGATTTTCAAGAAAATTGTAATATAGAAGACTTTTCATCATATAATTCCATGCAATCAATAAATATGGAATATTTTGGTAATATTCCTATAAAAAATAGTCTAGGTAAAACTCTAAATATTAATTCTAACCTAGATGAATATAAAAAAGATCAATTAATAAAGATGTTACAGAAACATTTCTATGCTTTTGCATGGGAATATATAGATATGAGAGGTATCAATCCTAATACTTGTATGCATTATATATATATATATATATATATATATATATATATATATATATATATATATATATATATATATATATATCTGAAAATTTCAGACCAATTAGACAATCTCAAAGAAGGATGAATCCTAATTCCAGGGAAATTTAAAAAAGAATAATTGCAAAAACTTTTAATTGTAAACTTCATTTATCCGATTTTTGACAGCTAGTGGGTTTCACCATTGGTAATTGTGCCAAAGAAAAATTGTAAGTGGTGGGTTTACATAGAATGTAAAGAGTTAAATAAGGCTAATCTAAAATATCATTTTCCACTTCCTTTCATTGATCAAGTATTAGATACGATAGTAAGCAAGGAATAATTTTCTTTTCTTGATGGTATAATCAAATACAAATTACACTACAAGATCAAGACAATACTACATTTACATGTCCATGGGGAACATACGCTTATAAAGTATTACCTGTTGGACTATGCAATGCTCTTGCTACACTTCAAAGAGAAATTTTAGGTATCATCTCCAACGTGGTCCATGATTATGTTGAAGTTTATATGGATGATTTCACAATATACGGAAATACTTTTGAAGAAGCCTTAGAAAATCTTGAAAAAAATCGTATAATATGCTAAGAAACTAACCTTTATTTAAGTCAATAAAAATGTTTTATGGTGTTTAATGAAGGCAATGTTTTGAGACATTATATTTTAGGTGATGGAATTAAGGTTGATCTCACAAAGATTGAGGTCATTCTCAGGATTTCGATACATAAGTCTCAAAGGGATGTAAGAATTTTTCTTGGATATGCAAGCTATAATAGGAGATTAATAGAAAAATTTACAAAAATATCTTTTCCACTTTTCAAATTTCTCACTAAAGATAAGGAATTTTACTAGAATTCCTCATGTCAATTTGTTTTGATACTTTGAAACATAACATTTCTGAAGCACATATTTTAGAGGACCAAATTGGTCTCCCCCATTCCATGTCTCTATAGATTCTTCAGATACAACTTTAGGAGTTGTTCTTGGACAAAAATATCAACAAAATCCTTGTGCCATTTATTATGTAAGTAAAAATTTGACTCCTACAGAGTTAAATTATACAGTTACATAAAAGGAGTTTCTTGTAGTAGTCCATACCATTAATAAATTCGGACATTATGTCACTGGGTATGAAACTTTTGTTCATACTAATAATTTTGTAATCAGATATTTAATGATAAAAATAACAACAAATGGGAAAGTTACTAGATGGATCTTGTTGTTACAGGAATTTAATACTAGTATATTAGATAAACCTAGAAAAGTGAACACACTTGTTAATTTTATTTCTAGAATCCAAAATGGAAGTACAAAAAATATTGTAAATGATCATTTTCCTAATGAACATCTCTTTACAATTTGTGCTAAAACTCAATGGTATGTAGATATTATTAACTATTTAGCCACAGGAAAATTACCACAACAATTATCATCTAGAGAGAAACAAAAGGTTGTTAAACTCTATGCACCTTACGCTTGGATAGATAGAGAAGTTTTTTGAACATGACCTGACTTGATCATCAAAATGTGTGGAAGAGAAGTTGAAATAATAGATATATTGAAAGTTCCATGATGAGCCATGTGGATGACAATTTGCTGACAAGAATACTACATACAAAGTTCTTCTTTCTAGATATTATTGGCCTACCTTTTTTAACAATTCCAAATAATATGTCATAAGATGTGATAGTTGTCAAAGAATGGGAAGTCTAGTTTAGGTAGATGAGATGTCTCTACAACCTCAAGTACTTCTACAAACATTTGAAAAATGGGCTATAGATCTTGTAGGGCCAATTACTCCAACATCTAGGAAGAAAAGGTATATCTTGTTTGTATTAATTATGTAACCAAATGGGTAGAAGCTAAACCTTTAATTTATGCCACTGAAAACACTGTTGTAACTATTCTTTTTAAGGATATATTCACTTATTTTTGTGTCCTAAGAGAAATTTTTGCAAACAAGGGTCCACAATTTACATCAAACCTTGTTGAGAAGATCATTAAGAAATATAAAATCAAGCATCGAAATTCTACTCCATATCATCTACAAGCTAACGAGAAAGTGGAATTGAAAAACAAAGTTATTGAAGCTATTCTGAATGGGATAATTCAACTACAACACAAAGATTGGGTAGATAGGCTTCCAAAATAACTATGAGCATACCAAACTATATGGAAGAATGCCACCGAACATACACCATATGAACTTGTTAATGGAAAGAGAGTTTTGCTTCCCATAGAGTTTCAAGTTGAGACCTTTAGAACAACAACACGATTGGGAGTAGATCTCTCAGAGGCACAAAAATAAATGTCAGCGTAATTAAATTAATTGGATGTAATTATACAGTATGTCATCCAAAGAACTAATTTCATCCAATAATGAAGGACAAGGTGGCATGAAAAGTTCATTAAAAGGAAGAAATTTAAACCAGGTGACTATGCTCTCTTATTTGATTTAAAATTTAAAAAAAAATAAGGAAAATTTCAAACACATTGGTTAGGTCCATATGAAATAGAAATAATATATGAAAATGGATCAGTCAAAGTCAATACTATTGATGAAGAGGGTGTTACTTTTCTTATTAATGGGAAAATATTAAAATTATATCATAAGCCCCTAACAAGAGAAGAATTTATTCAAAATTTAATACAACATTCAAAGATGCAGTCGATGAAAAGGGGAAATCATTCTCCTTCCCCACCAAACTCAAATATTTAATTTTTCTTCCAAAAACATATAAAAGTAAATAAATAAATAAAGTAAAGTTATGAAAACTAAGATGTTTACATAACTATACAAGAATCCTAATTGAAAAACCAGTCGCTAGTACTTGGGATTCCTTTTAGTTTGAAAAAATAAATTCCATGTATTCTACATTTCCATCATATAGAATCTCATTTCTTTCCCAGAAGACAAATAATCAGTAGAAATAACATCATATGATTGTTCTTTCAAAATTACACATCATATTTTAGTTCAAGATCAAGCCATAATTTTCTACAACAAAAAGCTTATCATACTTCCAAATTTTGTAGCTAGAAATATTTTCGGTAGCCACTTAATTCTTCAAGGCCAATAAAATATTTTTACAAAGGCATCAATGAGAAGTTCCAACATTCATCATAATCATGCAAAAAGTTCGAAAAGCTCAGGTTCAACAATATATAATCAATGATAGTAGCAACTCGAATTGAGGACCTATTTCAAAGAATGATAATCAAATTTGTCAAAGGTAATAAAATGTAACATTTTTATTGTTTTTATTAAAGGAACTATATGACATAGGATAAACAAACATTTATTATTAACTCAAGCTCAAAGAGGCATATTTTAAAAATCCTTTCTCATAAATAAATGATGGTATTTACTCATAACTACTTGATTTTCCATATCCATCATATCTGATTACCACCTATCATGCCATAAAACAGAATCCCAAGTATCATTGTGAAACATGCTTGAAATTGTCATATTGGTATTGTCAACAATTAAAGCTTGATGGTTATAAAAATTGGATGTGTTTTTCATTATTATTTGCACCCGAAACATTACTCAACCATCATCCACCACCTTCTCCATTTCATGCACTCTTTCCAACACCCATTTTATTTTATTATCATTCCCTACTATCACACCACCACCCTAACACATCAATGACTAAGAATGAAATTATGAGACTCAAATTTCATGAACATGAAGAATGAGTGTAGTCGTAAGGTTTGAATTGGTTGGAAAGGATTTCTTAAAACCATATCCCAAGCACAAAAAGTGACTACAAAAAGTGGGATAGCTCAAATTCTTTGAGAAATTCCAAGGGCATGATGTTGAAGTGACTCAAGCATTTTCTAAGGCATTTGATAGAGTAGAAGCAAAAATTAGTGATATTGGGTTGAAAATCATAGAGTATTTCCTTACAAAAGCTAGTAAATTTCCCAAGATTGACGAAAATTGTTTCAAAGGTCATAGATTCAAGGATGATTCATAGAAGAAACTTCTAGCAAATCCTAGGATGGTATTGACAAACTAGACAAAGGGTATTCATGTATCAACATTCAAGAAGAAATGGTGAGACTTTCTCTTCGTCCTTCAAAAATTCATCACTTGCGAAGGGAGGTATGTAATGCTATTATTATATCATATTCGCCTTCTGATGCATTTTCAAGAAGGATGAGAAATCAATGTAGCTTACTATATTATTTGTAGTCTTAAGAAAATGACATTTAATATTCAAAGGAATTCAAGGAACACTGACAATAATTTATATCATTTTGAACTTATTAAAATCTTGGTTGAAGAAGAATTGCATCAAAGGGGAGACACTTGGGATGATTTAATCCTAAGAAATCACTTCAAGGAGGCATCTGAAGAAAAAAAATGTTTGAGGTTACAAAAGGAAACACATACATGCTATGGTTTCAGTCGTAGAAACACCAAACCTTAATGTATAAATTCTCATTAGAGGAAACTTTAGCCTAAAAGTGGCCTCCTAAGGAAAAATAATAAAATAATACTTAAAATAATAAAATAAGAGTTATGAATTTTGGAGGGAAAATAACAAAACTACTTTTTTTTTTTTTTTTTACTTGTATTTTTGGATTATCTCCTTATCGGTTTACCCAAATTTCAAGTGTAGACACTCGTTGGATACATAATTAAATTACACATCCAATGAGTACCCATTATGCATACTTTTGAGAAGACCCACATTGATTAAAAAAAATGAAGATACATTAAAAAAGTGTGTTCACCACACTTTTTTAATGTATATTCATTTTTTATCAATGTGGGTCTTCTCAAAAGTATGCATAATGGGTACTCGTTGGATGTGGAATTTAATTCCGCATCCAACGAGTGTCTACACTTGAAATTTGGGTAAACCTATAAGGAGATAAGCTAAAAATATAATTAAAAAAAGTAGTTTTTCTTCTTTTCCCTCCAAAATATTTACATGTACCTCTTTTCAAATTTAAAGGATTTTGATTGGTTTACATATTATGACATGGAAATTACGTGAAAATTTCATGGGCACTTTTAGGTTGAAATTTCCTCTAATGTGAACCCGTGGAAACTGAGTTTGTGGAAATTTCAATTCCTAAGCCTATGGACATTCCTGGGTACGTCTAAACTCCAAACCCTGGACCTATGGAGCCTATAAAAATTTCAAAGGTTGAGGTGGCAGATCTTCTAATCCCTGAATTAGTTAAGAATAATATTTCAGGTTTGAATCAACAAAATGTTCGAACCAAAACCCAAAAAGGGAAATCAATGAAGTTAGTAAAAGAAAAGGTAAAGTAGTCGCTTGCAAATAATAGTAACAAAACCATTGTGGCAGAGACAAAACAAGATTTAGTTACAAAGAAAATAGACAAAAAAATATTCAGTTACAAAGAAAAGAGACAAAACAAGGTTCAGTTACAAAGAAAAGAGACAAAACAAGATTCAGTTACAAAGAAAACCCTATAGAAGAAGGGTATAAATATAAAACGTTGAGTAAAAACATTGCAGAGTGAGTTGTAGAATGACAAAAGGAGAAAAAATGAGTGATAAGTAACCAATAATTGACAATGAAGAAAACTCTACCTCTCTTATAGAAATACAATTCAATAGAGAGGGGTCAAAAGTTTCCATTCCTTTATCATCAACACCAGTAGTATAATAGAGGAAAGCAAGTCCCAAAATTGGCAAATTTCAACAAGAAGTCTAGTATGATTATATCAATTCCTTGGAAAAAGATGCACAACAAGAAAAGGTACAACAATTCTTTACTTATTCTTTGGATTATAATTTACCTGCATCTTCAATTCATGGTCCAACTCCCATATATAATCCACCATTTGATGTCATTGAGGTAAAAGACATAATATAAGCATTGAAATAAGAAATAACATAGTTAAAAGTCATGCAAAGACATAATAATAATGAGAATGAAGTTCTCAAGGAATATAATAAAAAAAATTACGAAAATAATATATTATTGGTATAACAAGAATTCAAAAATTAAGAAAGCCAACATGAAAATACATTCTAAGATCAAGTATTTAAAGGCCAAAATCCTCATGAAGAAGCCAAGGTGCTCAATTACCATGAAAAATAAGAGAACTCCAAGTAATCTAGATATCCTTGTCCAAACCTTTGAGACAATGTTGTGACAAGGAGAAGTACAAAAATTTTGAGCTTTTTTCTGTGCATGAGGACATGCAAGATCTTCAGTGTGGGGAAATTATGAGGTCAAAGAATTATCTCTTTTTGTAACTTTGTTGACCTAGTTTTGACTATTTTATATGTTAGGAAGCGATCTTAACCATCCTTTTCATACTCTAATGCTATCATTTGTGCATACAATGTTGCCCGAACAACAAAGGTTACAAGAAAGAAATTTAAACGGTAATATGTACATTCTTCTATTGTTTTGTATATTTTCTTCATAAAGGCACGTTAAAACTCAAAAGTTGTAGAAAATGACATATTTTATATCTATTCTTTAGTTTTGTAGCAAAATCGCGGGTTGGGATACTTCAAGGAACAACTTAACAAAACCAAAGGATGGATAATGTGGAAAAATGTCTTGAGATGTTGATCCACCTATCAGGCACAACCAAGAAGCATTCTTGTCACCACCACAGCCTGATTAATGCCTTAGTCAATGAGGCAAAGAGGTGACAATGTAATATGTTTAGTTGGTGGAGTAGTAGCATCATGACATCATGGCAGAGGATCGAGCACAAAATATGTGGATGATATTTGATGATGCAAAATTCATGCTTATGGTGGTCAATAGTGCAATCTCCAAGATCCACAAAACTATGATCATCATTACTCAGTTCCGAACTATAACAATTAAACTCAGAGTCATCGTTACTCTATTTTGAATGATAGCAATATAATTATGAGTTTGTTATTGTTTTAAAAACCTTATAAATATTGTAATCTCATTGGATAAAGGATATACATTAATATCTAATGTATGAGAACTTCATATTATTAATATAGTTATGCTTTGACTCTATCTGATGCATAAGAATTCTTTGTGTATGATTTAAGTTTAAAATCAAGGTTCTTAAGTGTCTCCAACACACGTGACCCAACCGGGAAGGTCCCTTGTGCCAGGATGCACACTTCATCTCTTTTGGATGAGTTTTTTTTCCTTTTTAATAGTAAAGGTTCTTTCATTTTCAATCTATTATGCTCATAGAGATCATATTCTATTTTTATTAGTTTTTTTCTCACAACTCAGTTTAAAAGTTTTAATAATAGTTTCAATAGATTTTATAATCAAAGAATGGTTAGAATACAATGATCGCTTAGGTTTATTTATTGTAGTGTGTTTTGAATTGACTCAATAGTGTGAATTTTATTTTCTTTTGTGAGTCAATATAATGAAGGCTAATCACATAGATCTTCCAATAAAATAGGAATTAATTTGTAAACCAAAAAGAATGATAATCTACATATTTAAAGAAGTTTGTTGTCAAAATGATTAAAACTCTCTACATTGTTATGAGGATATATAAGTGTTTAAAAACCATGATTATATTGAGTTAGTTAGTTGTCAATTTTTCTTCATATTTTAACTTTTATTTTTAATGTTAATTTTAATTTAATAGCTTAGAAGAAAAATCCTAACATATATTTTTCATTACATTTCACAATCTTACAAATTTGGATTGATAAATTAAATGTAACCAAATTCTAGTACAATTGAATTGATCGACAATACACCTACAATAAGTATCAACCATGTGAATCTACACAGCTTTGTTTTAGTTGATCGAATATGAGGAATGTCCCTAAGCTGTGATGAAATAACTACACAAAGCCATGATCTTAAGAAAACACTTTTTTCTTTAACTATGATGGAAATTGACTAGTGAAAGTTTTATGGGAGATCACTCTCTTAAACCACCAACTAATTATTTTCTCTATTTATTAAGGAGACACCAAAATGAGAATGACCAGGTCATGGTTTCTCTTCAGTATGTCTCATCTATTACCTGTACTACATCCAAGTTGTTTTAAGGGTTTGTAATCTATTTCCATGGCCTTGACTGGAGGATGGATAGATAGAATGGTGGAATGCAGTCATTATTTGAACCATTTCATTCCTTCATGGACATGTCCATCAAATAATGGGTTTTTAATGTTCGTGATACAAGGAAATCAAGATTGAATTTTTGGATAATAAAAGGGTTACATAGATTAGAGAGCTAGTATTCTAAGACAAATATGGTGTCTAAAAGAATTGTTAATCACAAATGAGCATAGTTCAACAAACATAGTGGTGTAAGAAACCAAAAAATTTCAATAAACAATAGTTATCTCACACATTGTTCACTTATTTATTAACCATAAACCCATATTTTTATAGTACCAACATGTAACCAATTCCCTTGAAGTGGATAATATGAGGTCCACATATATTACTGATGGTGCATAATAAAATCCTTTGTTTCTTTCTCCTTCTATGCACCATTATACTACTTTTTTCTAATTTCCCAAAAAGTCAAATGCCTAGTTGACCATCTAGTCAATCCCATAGTCAACCACTTAGTTAATTGTTTACTACAAACTAATTATCTAGGATATCCATACGTGTAAAGAGTCTACATAACGTTTTGTTCCAACAATGTATTCCTCAATCATCACAACATTCATGAGGAGAAATTACTTGTGCACACGCCCCATAATTGCAGTTCATAAAGCCCAAGCATAGCCTAGAATTTCCCAAAATTAGCATATGAGAGTTGATTCATAAATATATTAGCAAGTTGATCATCCATCCTAAAATAAACAATAATTTATTGTACTAATTAACTCAAATATTGGGCATCAAGCTTCACATGCTTAATTTGTTTTTTTATTCAATAGGATTCTCTAAAACTTGTAATTGTTTCATTTTCACAATATACCATAGTCAATGTTTTAATTGGAAAACCAAGCTCTCACAAAGTTCTTCTCATGCTAATCCAACTTCCTTGATTCATATAAAACCACATGTCCTTCCTGCATTTGGACTCCACCAAGTCCTTACATGCATCATTACAAACCAAGAAATCCTTATCAGGATATGTAATCTTCAAAATTGGAGAAATTGTAAGAAAATGGTTCAATTGCTCAATAGTAGTTGCACACTCTTCAAGCCATTCAAAATTCTTTCCTTTTCATTGAAAAGATGTAATAGGATAGCCAATCTTTGAGAAGTTCCTGATGAACCTCATATAGTAACCTAATAGTCCCATGAGTGATCTAACCTCATCCACATTCCTAGGAGTTAGCCACTCCATGATAGCTTTAATATGTTCTAGATCCACTGTTATCCCTTCCTTGGAAACAACATGTCCCAAGTAATGAATCTAATATTAAAATAAATTTCACTTGCCGAGCTTGGAATACAATTGATGCTCTGTCAACAATATCAAAACTAATGCTAGGTGCTTTGCATGCTCTTCAACATTCTTGGAATATAGCAATATATAATAACAAAATACTATCACAAACTTATCCAAATAAGGATGCAACATATCGTTCATCAAACACATGAAGGTGGTTGGAGTACTAGTAAGACCAAAAGGAACCAACACAAACTCATAGTGCCCATACCTCGTGCAAAATGCAGTCTTGTAGACGTCTTCTTATTTGATGTGCACCTAATGATATCTTGATCTCAGATCAATGTTTGAAAACATTGTTGCTCCCTTCATCTGATTAAACAAGCCATCAATCCTCGATAATGGATACCTTCTCTTAATATTCAACTTGTTCAACTACTTTTAATCAATGCAAAATTCGAGAGTGACATCCTTCTTCCTTACAAACAATATTGGTGCAGCCCAAGGAAACACACTTGGCCTTATGTCTCCCTTATCAATCATTTTGTTAAGCTGCAACTTCAATTCCACCAACTCTAGAGTGCTCATCCTGTAAGGTGCCTTAGATGTTGGTGTTTCTCTTGGCATCAAATCAATAGATAAATCCACTTCCCTATGAGGCAGTAGCTCTGGAATCTCTATGGAAACACATCCTGAAACTATTGCAAAACAAGATCCTTCTTCAGGACTTCCTCATTCTCAGTGTCCTTGCCTTTATCACTAAAAACATGCACTATAAGCAATAACCATTCTTGCATAGTTATAACTGATTAGGTGCTCATGTCCTAAGTGTCGTAAAATGCTCAAAATTTAAAATGCTTAGAACTAGTTCAAAGTTGAACGACTGGAAAGTTCTCGTCTTCCTGATTCCGGCACCGCAAACGGTTCGAAAAACGGTCGCCGTATGAGGAAGTTATGGAAAAAAGAAGAATTTGTCAATAACATTGAAAATTTTAATTTTTCAAAAAAAAAAAAAAAAGGAATATTCCGCAGAATATTCCTTGGAATATTCCCTTTGCACAGCCAATCATAGGATGCCATGTGGCAGGCCGGGAGGCCGCCACGTGGCCCAAGGATGACGTCAGCATATCCAATGGGCGCATATGAAATTTTTTTTGGCACTAGCAAGTTTTGAACCCGCGACCTCCATTATATCAACGCATTGCTCTACCAATACGCCACCATGGGTAGATTTGTCATGAAGGCAGGCGGAACTTTACATAAATCCACTCACTAACCGATTCATTAAAGGGTTGGCGCTAAATCCGAGGCGCCTAACCGTCGCCCCACAAATCCGCTCACATGTAGCATTAAACTCCCAGTTAAACAAGCAGTTCAGTTGGCGGAAATCTGGCAGGAGCGCCAAAATTGGCGGGCCTATCTGGACTTAACTAAAGTTAGCTGGAGTGTTTCTAGGCATAACTGGAGGAAAACTTTAATTGGCCATAACTTTGGCTAGGAAAGGCGGTTTTGGACGAATTTGTTTTTGATTTTGGGTATTTTCGACCTTCTGAAGCCATTGGTGCAGGTCTTACAGCCATCTGAGGTCATTTGCAGAGGTTTTGGAGCCATGAAAGTTCTAGGAGCCACCAGGGCCCAGTATTGTGAAGACTGTATAGGGTTGCAGGTATCCATTGGAGGTGAACCAGTAGTCAATCCTGAAGGATTCAAGTGTTCTGAATCCATTTTTACCATCTATTCCACCTGTAGATGCTTCTATTCAGCTGTATATTCAATTTGAGCATTTAATTAAAACAAGGACAGGCCCATTTGGGGGCTTTGGACCCAGCAGACGTAGCCCAGGAGGGGTGAACTGCTTTATCAACTTCTTTTGCATCTGTGGTTGATTTATTTTGCAGAACAAATTCGTTTTAGTGTGTTAAACAGTAAAAGGAAATAAATCTACTATGGTTAAATGGGTCATGAACAACTGAAAATTTCATTTGTTTTCTTTCTGCAAAACATGGGCATCTTTTAAATATGTATATATCTTAATTGAATACCTTGCAAACCATTTACAAGTAGTTTCAAATTCAGATCAAGTTGGTATCAGAGCCCAGGGTTTTGTGCAAAGATCTTCTAACTGTCTTGCAAGTATTGATGCTTACCAAGTTGAAACTTAAAAGAGGGGAAGGACAGTTGACTAGAGAACGAGAGAATCCTCAGTCAAGGAAGGCCAGAGAGCCATCACCTCCACCTTCAATTTCACCCTCAAGAGTCTCAGCAGAAGCTTCAAGAATGTCTGCACATGAAGGAGAAATTCCTGCAGACATGGATCCAAAAGAAGAAGAAAGAGTCTTCAGAAAGGCTTTCTTGGACCTCACTGAAATGGTGAGGATATTGTATCAAGAAAGAAATGAGAAATTGGCTGGAGAAGGGTCCAAACATCCATAGGAAGGAGAGGGCTCTTCAGGAGGTAAGAAGGATGATGATCATTCCAAGAAAGGACATGGAGGTAATGGTGATCCACCACCCCCATCTTCACCTTCTTCCTCTTCATCCTCGTCTTCTTCTTTTGTGCATAAGCATAGATCCTCTAGAAAAAGTCCTTTTTTGAAGCTTGATGTAAAATTCGAATTACCTATGTTTAATGGTGAAGTGAATGCAGAAAAGCTTGACAACTGGATTAGGCAGTTCGAATTTTACTTGAGGATCCAGAATATGCATGATGATGCCACAAAGATTCAGTTGGCTTCTTTGAGAATGGATGGAGCAGCATTGGTCTGGTGGGAGGCCAAGACTAAAGAGGAGATCAAGAAATTTGGTAAGGTTACCTTAACATGGCCTGAATTTCTGTTAGCCATTAAAAAACAATTTTATCCTCTTGCTCACATGCAGAAAGCCATTATGAATTGGCAAAATTTCAGACAACTTAAGGGTCAGAGTGTCCAAGACTACACCTAAGAATTCAGGAGAAGAGCTCTCTTGTTAGGGGTAGATTTATAGACCCAGGAAACCTTGCTGAAATACATTGGTGGCTTGCATAACTACCTTAGACACACCATCTTGATGTTTAACCCTACTAGCCTGGACGAGGTTTGTGTCCAAGCTACCCATTTAGAGGCAAGGGGAAAAAACACATTTGAAGAGGGTAGAAACAAGCCCCCCAAGGGGAAAAACAAAGAGAAAACCTCCAAGGGAAAGGGCAAAAAGAATGCATCTGTCAAACAGGAGAGTGAGAAAGTGATCTGTAAACACTGTTCTAAACCAGGCCATGAGGAGAAAAACTGTTGGAAATTACATCCTGAAAAAAGACCTCAATCTAACAAATCCAAAGGGAAACAGAAAACTGCTGCTACTACATCTACACCACAAGATTTAGGGGATGATTCAGGTGATGAAACCAAAATTGCAGCCATGGGTTTGAAAAACTTGAAGGGAAAAGAAATTGAAACTCAAGCCAGCACTAGTACCTCAAACTGCGATGTACAAGCTCCTAATGAGGAAGAAAGAATTGAACTGTTTCATGTGAGGGTGATTTCAAAACATACTAAAATTGACACACTTTTTGATAGTGGGTCACAGGCAAACCTTATATCAGAGGACTTGGTCAAGCAGCTTAAACTTGAGACCGTTCCACATCCGAAGCCATATCCACTTGGATGGATTTGCAAGGATGCAAATTTGCAAGTTTCAAGAAAGTGCACATTGCGCTTTGCAATTACTGCACATTTTATTGACACAGTTGAACTTGATGTGGTACCTTTTGATATAGCAGGAATTGTTTTGGGAAGTCCTTACTTGTTTGACAGGAAAGCTATCTTTCATCGCCATGAAAACAAATATCATCTTTTCAAAGATGGCAAGGAGTTTATTGTTAGAGCTCATCGCAAGAAGACAAATATAGCGATGGTGAATGCAGGATAGGTAAAAAGGCTGGTCAATTCAAGTAAGAATTTTGTTCTTCTTATGATTAAGCCCAAGGTTGATGTGAATCATGAGTCATTTGACAATTGTGATCCAAAACTTAAGTCAGAACTGTATGATGTAGTTGATGCATATCATGAGATGTTTCAGGAGCCAACAGGTTTGCCTCCTAAGAGGGAAATTCAACATGAAATCCATTTGCATCCAGATTGTCCTCTTCCAAACATAGGCATGTACCGCATGTCTATTATGGAGAATGCTGAAATAAAGCAGCAAATCAAGGACTTGTTGGACAAGGGTTTCATAAGGCCAAGTACTTCGCCATGTGGGCCACCGATTGTATTGATTCCAAAGAAAGATGGCACTTGCCGTATGTGTGTTGATTTCAGGGCCTTGAACAAGATAACGGTAAAGAATCGTTACCCACTCCCAAGGATAGATGATTTGCTAGATCAGCTGAAAGATGCTCGATATTTCACTAAGCTAGACTTGCACAGTGGATATCATCAAGTAAGAATTGAAGAAAGTGACATTTGGAAGACAACCTTTAAAACCAAACAAGGACTCTTTGAGTGGCTTGTGATGCCGTTTGGTTTGTGCAATGCACCTGCAACTTTCATGCGGGTAATGGATGATGTCTTGCGTCCTTTTCTTGATGATTTCGTTATTGTCTACTTAGATGACATCTTAATTTTCAGCAAGTCTAGAGAAGATCATGTCATGCATGTTAGGAAAGTACTTGAGGTTTTGAAGAAGAATCAGTTATTTCTTAAAATGTCAAAGTGTGAATTTGGAAAGACTTCTTTGGTTTATTTGGGACACATAGTAGGAGGAGGTGCTTTGAGAATAGATCCTGCTAAAATAGAGGCTATTGTGAATTGGCCTACTCCCAAATCCATAACAGAGGTAAGAAGTTTTTTGGGTGCAGCTCAATATTGGAGGAAGTTTATCTCTAACTTCTCTTCTATAGCAGCTCCTATGCATGCAGTGACAAGTGTGAAGCATGCTTTCCAATGGGGAGGCAAGCAGCAAAAAGCTTTCGAATCTTTGAAAGAGAAGATTAGTTCAACTCCGGTCCTTGCATTACCAGATTTGAGATAGCCATTTGAGATACAAACCGATGCTAGTGATTATGCCATGGGTGCAGTTCTTCTACAACATGGTAAGCCTATTGCTTTTCATTCTGAAACTTTTAATGGTGCTATTGTAAATTATCCTACATATGATAAGGAGTTGTATGCATTGGTACAAAGCGTCAAAAATTGGAAACACTATTTGATGAGCAAAGAAACTGTTATATATACTGACCATCAGCCCTTACAGTACTTGCAATCACAAAGCAAGTTACAACAGTCACGGCACTTCAGATGGATGGGCTTCTTGCAACAGTTCCATTTGGTAATAAGGTACAAGAAAGGTACTTTGAATAAGGTTGCTGATATGCTTTCAAGGCCTATTATTGGTGCTGTTACTTTACTTAAGAATGATTCCATTGTACATGATAGTTACATAGAACAATATTCATCTGATGATGACTTTAAAGATGTGTATGCTAACTTGAGTAAAGGGAATCATGTAGAGGAAAATGACTATCACATGCATAACAATTTGTTGTTTCATTTGGGAAAGTTGTGTATACCACAGGGGGAGAGAATAAATGTCATAAGAGAAGCTCATTCTTCTCTTATTGCTGGCGATTTTGGTGTAAGCAAAACAGTTGCACATCTACAGAGGTATTGCTATTGGCCTCGCATGGTAGATTCTGTTTCAAGGTTCATAAGAGGATGTTCATTATGTGCTACAAGCAAGCCTAGTAATAGGAAGCTTGGTTTGTATACTCCTTTGCTGGTACCTTCTAGACCATGGGAGAGCATCTCTATGGATTTTGTAGGAGGTTTGCCAAAATCTAGAAAGCAGCATGATTATTTATATGTAGTAGTTGATCGTTTCAGCAAAATGTGTATACTTATGCCTTGTAAGAAAACTATAACTACTGAACAAACTGCTGAATTATTTTTTCATCATGTATGGATTCACTTTGGTTTGCCTACTTCCATTATTAGTGACAGGGATTCCAGATTTGTAGGGAATTTTTGGTCCAACCTATGGGAGATGATGGACACAAAGTTGAAGAAAAGTACTTCTTTCCATCCGCAAACAGATGGACAAACAGAAGTTGTGAACAGAACCATTGTGCACCTCTTGAGAGGTTATTGCAGCAAGCATCCCAAGCTTTGGGATGAACATTTGCACTACATACAACATGCTTACAATCGTGCCAAGCACTCTTCCACAAACACCTCACCGTTTGAAGCTTGTTTTGGTTACTTGCCAAAATCACCTCTTGATTTCATTCTTGAGAAATATGTTGCCATTGAGGGACATAGTGATATTGACAAAGCTCGTTCATTCATTGAAAGAATTCAGCAAATACATCAGCAAATTCAAGAACAGCTTGAGAAGAGTCAAGGCAAGTACAAGGAAAGACACGACAAGCATAGAGACGATCACAAGTTTCAAGAAGGGGATGAGGTATGGCTGTACATTAGTAAGGAAAGGATGCAAGGAGAAGGTAAAAAGCTGAAGCCTATTTGTTATGGTCCATTCAAAATCCTCAAGAAGGTTGGAAATAATGCTTTTCAATTAGATTTGCCTTCCTACATGCAAATGTATTCTATTGTCAATGTGGAGAACTTACGTTTGTATGAACCTCCTTTGATTGTTGATCATGAAAGTGTTGTTCAGCTACCATCTATAGAAGATTTCTCGCCAGAATTCTTAGATGAGCTGAAAGAAGATACAATCCTCGACAGAAGGACACGCACTTCAAGGAGGGGCAGTGTAGATTATGTTCGGGTTGGTTTCAAAGGCAGCAAACCGAACAAGGCAAAGTGGATGGAGGTAGACAGAGTGAGGGAGTTGTACCCTCACCTCTTTAATAGGTAGTTGAAGGCTTTTGGGGTCCAAAAGCTTCCCAATGGGGAGGCGTGATCACGTGCTCATGTCCTAAGTGTCGTAAAATGCTCAAAATTTAAAATGCTCAGAACTGGTTCAAAGTTGAACAACTGGAAATTGCTCGTCTTCCTGATTCTGGCACCACAAACGGTTCGAAAAACGGTCGCCGTATGAGGAAGTTATGGCAAAAAGAAGAATTTGTCAATAACATTGAAAATTTTAATTTTTCAAAAAAAAAAATAAAAAAGGAATATTCCGCAGAATATTCCTTGGAATATTCCCTTGGCACAGCCAATCACAGGATGCCATGTGGCAGGCCGGGAGGCCGCCACGTGGCCCAAGGATGACGTCAGCATATCCAATGGGCGCATATGAAATTTTTTTTGGCACTAGTAAGTTTTGAACCCGCGACCTCCATTGTATCAACGCATTGCTCTACCAATACGCCACCATGGGTAGATTTGTCATGAAGGCAGGTGGAACTTTACATAAATCCGCTCACTAACCGATTCATTAAAGGGTTGGCGCTAAATCCGAGGCGCCTAACCGCCGCCCCACAAATCCGCTCACATGTAGCATTAAACTCCCAGTTAAACACGCAGTTCAGTTGGCGGAAATCTGGCAGGAGTGCCAAAATTGGCGGGCCCGCCATATTTGGTGGGCCTATCTGGACTTAACTAAAGTTAGCTGGAGTGTTTCTAGGCATAACTGGAGGAAAACTTTAATTGGCCATAACTTTAGCTAGGAAAGGCGGTTTTGGATGAATTTTTTTTTTTTATTTTGGGTATTTTCGACCTTCTGAAGCCATTGGTGCAGGTCTTACAGCCATCTGAGGTCATTTTCAGAGGTTTTGGAGCCGTGAAAGTTTTAGGAGCCACCAGGGCCCAGTATTGTGAAGACTGTATAGGGTTGCAGGTATCCATTGGAGGTGAACCAGTAGTCAATCCTAAAGGATTCAAGTGTTCTGAATCTGTTTTTACCATCTATTCCACCTATAGATGCTTCTATTCAGCTTATATTCAATTTGAGCATTTAATTAAAACAAGGACAGGCCCATTTGGGGGCTTTGGATCCAGCAGACGTAGCCCAGGAGGGGTGAACTGCTTTATCAACTTCTTTTGCATCTGTGGTTGATTTATTTTGCAGAACAAATATGTTTTAGTGTGTTAAACAGTAAAAGGAAATAAATCTGCTATGGTTAAATGGGTCATGAACAGCTAAAAATTTCATTTGTTTTCTTTCTGCAAGACATGGACATCTTTTAAATATGTATATATCTTAATTGAATACCTTGCAAACCATTTACAAGTAGTTTCAAATTCAGATCAATAACCATTCTCACTGATGTTGGCTTTTTATTTCCCTACAAGACTCTTTTCTCCATCATCATCCAGGCACTTGATAGCCTTGTCATAACAGTCCACTTTAGTCCTGTCGATGAACAAACAGTCCATGCCCAAAAACATGCTTTATGAACCCAAAGGAAGCAAATTCAGATGTGCCAATGTAGGCATACCATTGAGCTAAAATTCACAATATCTCACCCAATGATGAACTCTTCTCTTGGTTCCTGTATCCAACTACAGCAACCAATATTCGACATGCATTTCTTTATTCAAGAAACATTGATCCACCAGGTCAGGACTAATATTTATATAATTCGATATAGGATCAATCAAAATAGAAACAAATTGATCACAAATCTTACCTTCCATTTCAATAATGGATGCTTGATGATCTATCTACCTATTATCCATTGTTGCATAGATAAGAGTAATACTCTTACTAACATCCCCAACAATCTGCACCTCCTGAGCATTATAAATCTGAGGCCTACCACTCTGGTGTGATGGACAATCCTCCTATGATGTTCTCCACCACAAGTCCAACACTGCAAAGGCTTCCTACCATCACCCTTATTCTGCTCCTCAAGCTGAGACCCATGTCCTCTCTCAACCACATTGAACTTCTTTTAAGGTGTCACTAAATATCCTTGTCATAGCATTCCACTTTATTCCTGTGAATGGACATCCATTCCATGCACAAAAGCATAATATATGAAGCCAAAGGAAGCACATTTAGATGTGTTTATGTGTGCAGACCATTGAGCTCAAATGCATAAGATCTCACCCAATGATTAACTCTTCTCTCTATTCTTGTAGCCAATTACACCAACCAATATTCTGCATGCACTTCTTTGTTCAAGAAACACTAATCCACTAGGTCAAGACTGAGATAGCTATAATTCAATCCAAGATCAATCAAAATAGAAACAAATTGATTTCAAATCTCACCTTCTATATTGATAATAGATTCTTGATGATCTACTTGCTTGTTATCCACTGCTACATAGATATGAGGAGTACTCTGACTAACATCCCTAACCGTTTGTGCCTACAAAGCATAGTAAATCTGAGGCCTACCACCCTGGTGCGATGGAAAATCCCTCCCGTGATGTTCTCCACCAAAATTCCAACACCTCAAAGGCTTCCGTCCATTTCCCTTATTCTGTTCCTCAGGCTAAGACCCATGTCCTCTCTCAACTATATTAAACTTCTTGTAAAGTTCCAAAATTTCCTTGTCACCTTCATCTTGAGGTCTTCCTCCCTTCTTAGGCCACTTTACTTTATCCCTCTCATTACATTTCCAGTCACACTTAAACTCAGTTTTGCGCTTTGACTGCTCATAACAATGCTTCAACTTTTTGATGGCTTACTCCAATGACCAAGGCTCATCAAACTCAATCTGATCTTCGAATGCTACTGACAACCCACTGATGAACCTTCGAATCTTTTCCTTCTCGTACTTAAGATAACGCACATACCTCAACATCTCCACAAATCTTCTAAAGTATTATTCGTCTGTCATGGAACCCATCTCCAACTCAAATAAATCCTTGTCCCTTCCATTATAGTATCTTTTTGACATGTACTTATTCTTGAAAAGTCTTTCAAACTCATCCCAAAATAGCTCCTCTTCTCTAATGCCTCTAACATGCTTTACGTCTTCCCACAAGATATTTTCCTTTCCCTTGAGACTAAAGATAGCTATCTTGGCTTTCATGTTCTCTGAGTAATCATGCAATCTAAAGATCTTCTTCATCCCAAGAATCCATGCTTCTACATCTTCTGATTTCTTCATCTCTCCATCAAAATTAGGAGGCTTTGATTTCTTGAAGGAAAATATTGTTTCTAACTCCTCCTATAAGAATGTTGGCAGTGATGGTCATGATGTCTCTCAGAACTGAAGCTAGAATAAAATCCATGAGTGATACCCCTTTGAATGTATCATCTTTGTCCATTATCTATCTTCTCTGAGACCGACTACCATATGCCCCATTAGTCTTCTCCTCCTACCTATCTCCATGACTGATCCCCAGTTGACCCTACTTCTGTAACTCTACAAGGCTGTGATGAATCACTAAATTGACTTATGCTTACTTTTCTTGAGCCTTTGCAAGTCTTTCTTGTTCCTCAATCAACATGTTACTATCTTCCTTGAACCTTCTAATATCCACCCTTAGAATCCTCAGTGTATTTGTTAGATCAAGAGAATACTCTTCTCCTTGTTTCTCGACTAACTTTTCCCATTCCACTGAATTCACATTAGTCCTGTATCAGGAGTCATGTGAAATGTAATCCACCATTCTTCTCTTCATCTTTGGCCTTATATTACTTCAAACATACCATGTTAGATAAACCAAATAGAAGACATAATCAAAATCATACCTCAATGTGTCTCAGGGGACCCTTATCACATATACACAAATAAATCCAGATTAGCACGATATATATATATATATATATATATAGAGAGAGAGAGAGAGAGAGAGAGAGAGAGAGAGTAATAACAACACATATCAACATAATGATGTATGCATGATAATAATACAAAATTGTAACAATAAATGCATATGTGATAACCATAACCATCTACATGTACTTCGAGGTCCAACACTCACTAGTACAAATGGGGCCAAAATTTGATGACTATTAGTTGGATATGTGACTTATTGGCATTATCTATCCTACACATTGTTTCTTATCAAATCATCGTTGGAATTCGGTCAAATAGTCAACAGTTTATTAACCATCAGATATTCAATAGTACAGATGTCGACTATTCAACATAAAAAAGGCCTAAATGGTCATTAAAAAACCAATGTTTTGAAGTTGGTTTTGCGACGCCATAACACATCAGATATATGATGCACGCAATGTCAGATAGTCGATAGGTAAAGCGTCAATTTGACATCGAATATTCGACACATAGTTAGATTTTTCCGATGGGAAAAACTGACATTTTCATTTCGAGTAATTGACAGTATAGGTAAATTCTACGACATGAGTATTATCACTCCAATGCTCGCTTCCATTGATATTGAGTGGCTTGTTCGACGTATATGCATTAGATAACTGACATCAAGTTGAATTAGCTTGACAGGAGTTTTGAATATCAAATGCATATTTTCGTCAGTTTGTGGCATGCAAGATGATGATTATGTGCCGGATATTTGATGGCTGATATTTATGTCCGATGGGAGTGTAAAACGACGGATGCTTCTATCTGTGGGTTGTGGCATCGATTATCCAACAAATACGCTGAATGATAGATGTCAAATATTCAACTACCAACCTGTTTCGTTGAATATTCGATGGAATTTTGGGTTTTAATATATATATATATATATATATATATATATATCAAGGAAAATTTTAAGGATAGAAAATTTTCTTGAAGTTTAGAAACATTGGCGAATCTCACTAATCCCTAATATGTAAACTATAAAGTGTTTATTGATATAAATGTAAAATTATTCAAATTTATAATGGTTTTATATATAACCTCTATATAATGTTGGCGATTTTTAAGGTAAAATAATTTTGTATTCTAAAATTTGGGCGAATCGTCTTTTATAAAATTGGAAATTAGCGAATCTTTTTTGTGGAAAAATCATGGAAAATTAGCCCACTGGGCGAACATTAGCCCCTAAAATTTTCCATGATATATATATATATATATATATATATATATATATATATATATATATATATATATATATATATATATATATATATATATATATATATATATAATTTTCACCTATTGTTTGTTTTGGCTATATGATGGAAGTTTGCATACAATATTGGCATCGATTATGTATACAATTTGTATGATATGTCTTCTCTGAGAATTATGGCTTATATACCAAATACATATGACCTCAATATAGAGTTTGTTTTGGATTTGTGATGGAGGTTTGCATACAATCTTGGCATCGATTATTTATATAGTTCATATGGTATGTATTCTCTAAGAATTAGGGCTTCTATATAAAATATATATGACCTCAATATAAAGTTTGTTTGGTGTGGCATGATTAGAAAATTTTTCCTAGCGTAATTGTATTTGAGTCATAAGAAAGACTACATCTTGTGCGCCTACACCTTTTTTTCTTGTCTTTGTGATATTCACGTTGGAATTTATTTGATGAAATGAACATTAACGTAATCAATATATAATTTCACAATTAAATGTCAAGATAAGAGAAATAAAATTGAAGAATCTAACTCACATAATGCCCTAGATTTCTCAACATGGTATTAGAGCTAGGGATTTGAACAGAGGGAAAAGGGCATAAAGAAGATCGTTTTGGCATCATTTCATCTCAAGGAAAAGGACTACTCTAGAATGAATTTGTGAGGCTAAAGGCTCAATTATCCTAAGAACACACACTAGCACAAATAACATAGATATTTTCTTTCTAGAGGACCAAAAGGATAATTTGGTAACCTAAGGCAGAAAAACGAAGGTACTAGCCTAATCTCTATTATAAGAATCCGAATAGGTGGAAAATAAGTTCTCTCTAGACCAAACTTAATGGGATATAGATCAAAGTTCTGAGCACACTTGACATGCTCTGAAATCACTCCAAAAGATATGAATTATGTGTTGTTTCAAAAATTCAAGTTCTGTGTTGTTTCAAGAGGACCGAAACCCATTATGTGCATAAAAGAAACTCAAGGTCAAGACTTCTAAATTGATGTATCACTCTCCTTCACATCTTCATATTGGAGCAAGAATTTTGTTGATATTACAGTAGTATATCGCATCAAATTTGGTGGTAAATACCCTTTGTTCTAGGCATATATATACTGTATTATTTTGAAAACTATAAGAAGTGACATTAGTCACCATGAGACCACTTCTAATTATAAGTATATTAAAAGGATTCAATCATAAGAATCAAGATTTCCCACATTATTTCTAAGCATAAAGGAGACTAAGAGCAAAGGCTCAACAAGCCTATCATCTAGCTACAATCACCTTAGAAGATAAAGTTTGTAGTATAAGTTATATGTAGAGTTGAAATGTCAAGGTTGGTATTTATGTATGCACAGCTCAAGCCTATACAAGTTAATAAGCCAATCAAAGCTACAAGTGTCTCTCTTGAAGATATCTACAAAGAATTTTTTATGAAAGCAGACAATATATTAAGACATGTACACCACATAACCGAACAAGAAGGATGTATACAATTATAATTCTTGGCATGACATTAATAAAAGTCACTATACCCCTTAAAGATAGTTTTTCTAATCATGGCATACAGGAGCAAGCCTAATAATAGACTTCATGATCATAAAAGAAAAAGATGCAGTCTCTAAGAAGGAACTATGTCATTTGTTTAGTGATGGGAAACTTCAAGTTTTGTAGCATAAAGATATTAAAAAAGAATACATCTTACAGTCACCTTCATGAAGTCCAATTCTAACTAGTAGTGAATAAGACATGCATATTTATATAAATAAGCAGAAATCACCATGGAACAAACAATTAGAAGGATCAAAGTTTACAAGAAAGTGATGTAGATCATGAAAACGTTATGAGGAATTCTCTCTAGAATCCTTGGCACCAAGACCTCATCTATCTCAATTAAGTACTTCCTTTATATTATATGTTTTGGTTATCCAAAAAAAATTCTTCAGTTTACAAAGGGAAATAAGATGAATGAAACAAAAAAAGGAAAAGGTATGTATTTATAAGATATGTATGATCAAGATTTGAGTCATCTTAGGGTTTAGAAAATTTAAGATTGGTAGTTTCTATCCAATAGTGTAAAACCCTAGGTAACTCATGAAGAACCCTAGTCATAGGGTTTGTAAAAGATATTTTGATTTCCAAAGTTTGTAATTGGAAACTTTAATTGCCTAGGAAACCCTAGATTGACTTCATAGTTTCTCGTATAGTTTTCTTTGTTGTGCTTGTCATTAAGTATTGCTGGTATAAATTGTGATTCATGAGAGAGAGCACTCAAAGGAAAAACCCTAAAAGGTTTGTAAAAGTAGCAAATCTAGGTATGTCTATTTGCAAAAACTTGTTTATTAAAATTATTTTTAAATTTTCCTTGTATTACTAACTATTTTATGTTTAGGATTTGAATCGTAAAAGATTCTTGTTAATAAGATGAATCACTAAATTGAATTTACCTCTATCATATCTCTTGTCATTTATTCATTTTTGTGGAAGCCCTAATTTTTAGGGTTCACTATAAAACTATAACTTCTTGATGCTTAGAATATATTGTCGATAATATTGAAACCTTAGGCTACTTAGGGTTTGTAAGTTTAACAATGTTTAGGTTTTTCGGTAATACTTTTGTAAAACCATAATATTTTAGGGTTTAGTGAATTATTGAAACCCTAGTCAAAATTTCTGAGGTTTAATGTTTGTATACATGCAGAAGATTAGTATGAATGAAACTGTAAATGTAAACTTGCTAGTTCTAGGGTTTGTAACAAAACCTAGTAAAGTATGTCATGAAATTCTAAAAAGCATATTGTTGAAACCCTAGATGTACAATATTTGATTTTGTGGGTGTTGAGTCTAGTTTTTGGGACTTAAAGAATTTCTTTCGCTATTAAGTTGTTAATACCTAAGATTTGACTTTGGAATCTAGGGATTATGTCAAAAACCCTAGCAGAAGATATTGAATTGGATATGAAATATTATTCAAGTTTAAGTTATGAAAGTTTGACTACTTATGATTGATACTCTCTTCATGTTCATATGGTAACCATGTATTGATATCATACTCATTTCGGTCTTCATAATTGTTTTTGAGTGATACGAAAGAAAATATTTTTTATTTATTGACTTATTAAAGCATGGGTTTCATGCTTTGGTCAATGGTCAATAGGTCAAGCCTCCATTGTAGGCTTCTAAGATTTTTGTTGAGTCAAAGTCAAAGTCATTTTTGTAAGAGACCCTTCTTGGGATCCTTAAGGTCAAGAAAGGAAAAAAAATTGTGTCTAAATATCTCCTCCACCATCGATTCCTTCTCCCAAAAGGATTACCATTCATCCTTCAAACTTGGCCTCTAAATAGACGATAATAAAGTCAGCCTTCATTACAAACCTATAAGTAGAATTCAAGTGAAATTGTTCATGTTGGCTTAAATGCACAATGACCAATAAGTATGAATAGCCTACTATTTCACCGTTTGAAGGAGAGAAGTGAAGCATTCATTCAAGAAGTAAGGGAAACTATTACACTACCAAGAAATGGAGAGGAAGACAAGAATATTAGAAGAATATTATAGAGAGGAAGCGAAAAATGTGAATTGCAGAAATAATTACAGGGAGGCTAAAGTTCCTTGTTGCAGAGATGATTACAGAGAGGGCTGAGACTATTGCAAAAGGAAGGTTGAGAATTCTGAAGCAGGAAGGCGGAGATTTATAAAGCAGGAGGGTCAAAACTATTGCAGAAGGAGGGTCAAAATTTTGAAGTTGAAACAAAAGGAGCCAAGAACCATGATTGCAGAGGCAATTGCAGGAGGAACCAGTTTGGTTGTTGGAGTAAGTCTATTTCTTTAGTCAAAGGGTCATGTGTGTCTCAACCTGATTTAATATACTAGAGAATGGGTTGACTAGTTTTTCCCCTTCATAGGGGTTTTTCCCTGGCTATATGCCTACATCTTGTGTTCTTGTCTTTGTGATCTTCATTTTGGCATTTATTTAATGAAAGGAACACTAACATAATCAACATATAATATCAAAATTAAATGTCAAGGTAAGAGAAATCAAATTGAAGAATCTAACTCACATAATGCCCTAGATTTCTCAACAAAGGAGAGGTATTGGACCTCATTTGAGTCACACAAGTAATTCGGTCTCTTCAATAAGTCTGAGGAAAATTCAGAGCAAGAAAGAGGTGAAGGATAATGAGGAAGGAAAGAAGGTCTATTTGTTTGGTTTGTGCATCAATTGTTTGTTTGGCAAGCTCGCACATATGGGAATAAAACTATATATATTCAGATTCCAAGCTAGAGAAGAGCATCAGACTGAGTTCTAGAGAGAAGCATTTTTGTTTGGGTGGTTTTCCTATCACTTGGTGAGTTTTATTGATCAAAGGTATTGGAATCCTTCCCTGAATTTCTATAAGAGAAGTTTTTTGGTTTTTCCCATATGGAGGGGGTTTTCCAAGCTTGGACCCTATTTCTGGTGTCCTTGTTTGCATTGTGATATTCTTTATTGCATTTTATTGATGATGAACAAAAAATAATGATGATGATGATGAACTAACATTATATCGAAAGAATTATCATCAATAGAAAACATTATAAAAGAAACCCTAATTCTGTTTGACCTAGTTTTTCTCAACATCTATGATCTTGGAATATTTTCAATGTAGAATGACAAAATTGCTTGAAATCAAATGCAACGCAAAAATAAATCACGCACTTGGTAGCCAAGTGCTTGGTGGGCTAAATTTGAGCAGTAAATCGATGATTTTCTTTCGCATATATGACTCTAACCCTAGTTAATTTTCAAATCGAGATATGTGAATGAAAGTTCCTGCAAAACAAAGGAAGGAGGAGAAGTTAGATGCGATAAATAATTAATAAAATAGAAGAAAAATAATACGAGTGTCGTATGCCCAATTAATAAAGTAAGAGTTTCTCCTACTGCCCTGCATGAAAAATGACAGTAATGGTTTTTCACTCAAATTCAAACACAATTGTCAAAAGAAAGACAAATACTACATGAATTGTTTTCATGGAAATGTTTGTTATTTCTTATAAACCTTTATGTAACTCCCACTCAGCCAAGGCATAGAACACAAATATCAAACAAATTTTGTTGTCTCACCTAAACCCTTACCATTTTGATATATTTTCTTAAGATAGATGTTCCACTTCAACATCTGAATTGAAACTAGTTGGCCTACACATATTCATGAGACCAATGAGGCAATCTTAGATTAAATTTGATCAACTATTAAATTTAATTGCATGAATAAATAATGATTAAAAGGATTTTCACACATGAGTACATGAATGAGCTCTTCTTGTTTTCGAGGATAAATTGTTGGAGTAGTTTAATCTTGGAGCAATCCTCCAGCATCGAAGTCAATATTGAATATGTTATTGCTCTGTTGGATTGAGGGTGGTTTGCTCCAAGATTCTCGAAATCCTAATTTATTCTCTACTGAACATGGCTAACCACGTGAAGTTGGAAGCTCTCATGGCCCCTCCCCCCCCCCTCACATCACTCTCAATTCCCCATTACCCAATCTATCTACTAAACAGGAAATAATTGAAAGAAATACATAAGATACATAAAAAAAAAATAGCAAACATTGATTCATTCATTTGTAAATCCAAAAAATATTTCATCTCAATAAATTTTATCATAAAAAATATGCTTACATAATATGAAACAAGGTCATGTACATAAAGAGACATATATCAATTATTCATTATTATATAACGTTCATTCATTCATTAATCATAGAGACAAAATACTTCATCTCAAAAAAAATTATCATCAAAAAATGTTTTCATAATATGGTACATGATGTTTCTAATGATATTACTAGTTCAATCATTTCTTTTTGTTTTTCTTTATTTTTGATGGTCTAGTTGTGTACTCATGACATTGTCGAGGCTGTTGCAAGAGGGGTGGATCATTAGCTATAACAAGAAATATATTTTAAATTGATATTTTTTATTATTATTCATTAATAAAAATAGCATTAGAGTTTTCTTTACCCCCTGCACTAGTCGACACTGTTGGAATGGATGTTATATTTTCTACTATATTTATTGTAACTAATCTATATATTGGTTGCATTTTCTAATATATATTAGTATAACAAAATTCTATCATATATTAGTTTTCAATTCATAATAGTTTGTGATTATGATGATAATTTAAGTGCATATGAGTGTAATGTCCATGATGGGATGTATGAATTGTCCTCCGCACATTGCCCATCAATGATTATAACCTTGAATGGATAGAACTAGCTTATTATCACCATCTCAAAATGATTCGGCAGATGAATTTCTAGCAGGCCATCACCATCTCATATATGATCCCTTCTACAAATTATATGCATGAATTTCTAGCAGGCCATCCCCTCTACCTAACTTATGATTGATTGTGAGATCATGTGAAAAAAATACAATTTATAAGTAGGGGATCTTGCTAACAAAGATATGACAATCAATTTTCCTTTATTCACTTGTTGTCACAATCAATCCTATGATAGGTAGAGGGCATGGCTTTCCATAAATTCATGCATATAATTTGTAGAAAGGGTCATCCATGAGATAATGTGAAGCAATGACAACAAAAATTGTAAATTTTCATTTTCTAGGTCATTTTGAGATGATGATATAGACCACTGCTAGCCCATTTAAGAATATAATCATTGACGGGAAATTTGTGGAGGACAATTCATACGTCCTATCATGGACACTACACACATATGTACTTAAATTGTCATCATAATCACAAATTGATGTGATTAGGCATTGAAGCAAGAGTATCTAGCACCTAAATTAGGAGTGTGGTGGTGTATGGGAGAGTGGGACATGGATACAAAGTAGTAGGTGGTTGACTTATCATGAGAACAAATTGTTTAAAGGCTTAGTTTATCATGAGAATCTAATTATAGGCTCTTGGTGTTTGTAATAGAGTTAATTGACTTATACCACGAATTTATCAAATATATGGTATTCTACACCCTCCTTGTATTTGAGGTTAGTGAATAGTGGTTATCAAGCCCAGGTGAGATAGCACGTCCTTGGTGTATAGCCTAACCATACCTGTCTCTATATCTGTATGGATCAAAGTGATGATATACCATCCTATCTGTGCTAACCAAGATTGATCAACTGTGAATATGTGATGATTATTTTGGGCTATAAATCTATGAACGACCCATCACATTGATCTATAACCAAAGCCATGGAAGGATCTAAATCTCAAGAAAGTGTCAAATATTAAAGAGAAATCATGTTAATATTTAAACTAAATTTCTTCCCTATATTTCTTAGCATGCTAGTAGAGCCAGGTTTTGAAGTGAGGGTAGAAAAGAAGATCAACTTGGCACCATCTCATCTTAAGAAGAGTGAATTCCTTAATCCAAATTTGTGAAGGCAAAAAGAACAACAATCTAGGCATAATTACTAGCCCTAATTGTAGAGATAAGGTCAATAGTATACACATAAAGGAGAAAGGAGTTTTGGAGGGATATAAGCACACTTCTTGATGATTGAATAGCTACTAAGACCTTCTCTCCCTTGGTGGTAATTTCCAATTTAAAGAGTTAGCTCAATTATTGGATTAGACATCATTTGGATGAGAACCATCATGGGGTGACTCGACAATGGGATATAATATTTTTGTTAATTGAATTGAATTGGATTAGTTTTAGATTAGGAGGCCTAGTTAGTAGTACTAAGTGAGTCAATGGTTATTTCAATGAGAAGTTTGTCTTGCATTCATCATGATCTTTTCAAATGGATAGTTGATTTAATTATCACATGAGTTGAAACCCTTACGTATCTACAAAAGAAAAAATAAAATGATTTTTGTAAAGCATGGGTTTCATGCTCAAGTCACTTTGTCATTAGGTCAAGCATCCATTGAGTGCTCCTAGGGTTTTTCATGAGTCAAGAGTCCTTGTCATACTGTAAAAGACCCTTTCAGGAATTTGTATCAAGGAAAGAAAATTTATTTTGTAATTAAAAATTTCTAGAAGGCTCCCAAGACCAAGTCGTCTAGCCAAGGAAAATTTGACCTAGAGAGGGCTAATGGCACCTATTGTAAAGGTTATATAAATATGGATATTTGACCTATTGAAAGACATGTCAAGATTTTGAAAGTTTGTAATTTTTCTTCAAATGTTCACATGTGTGAATACCATAGGGTTTGTAGGGTTCCTCAAGTTTGCAGGAGGTCTTGTAGGTTGCCTTGGTGAGCACAAAAGGCTAGAATAGCCATCATCTTGAAGAGATATTGTTTCTCTCTCCTTGGAGATATTGTTTCACTTCACTTAGAGGACTGGACAATCTGGACAATCTCATCATGCAACATATACCTTGAACCATAGTTCTCTTGTTGTCATCATGTATCAAATGAAACATTTTCCCAAACTATGGTGAGAAACTCAAAATGGCAACATAATTGGTGTTGATCCTATGGCTTAGTTGAATCAACATGCTCCTGTTTGTTGGGAAATGTAACTAGTTTTGATATTCATAATTGTCATTTGTCTCATGTCATGATGTAATTATCATATATTGATCAAAAGAAGAAAGAAAATTGTAAAAAGAAAATTTTATAAAGCATGGGTTTCATGCTTAAGTCTTTGGTCAATATGTCAGGAATCCATTGCATGCCTATAGGATTGTATTGACTCAAAAGGTCATTGTCATTATGTAAAGACCCATCTAGGCACTTGTTACTATCAAAGAAAGAAAATCATGTTGTATTTTGGAAAAATGTTTATAGTGCTCCCGAGAATAATTCAGCTAGCTAGTTGAATTTAGCCTCACATTGGGCTTAAAGATCCTTGGAAGGCTATATAAAGTATACATTCTACGTCCATTGAGATACATCATAGATGCACTTCATTTCAGAGCAATTCTATGGATAAGAAGAAATCTGAAGTACAAAAGGAGGAGAGATGAGTTTACTTGAGGAGCAATCTACCCTAGAAGACATTGAAGTTCTATAACATGTGACGTTCCAATTGAAAGTTGTAACTAGTATTTGTCTTCATAATTATATTTGGATCATGACATGACGTATTTCTTGTGTACTTATCAAAAGAAAAATAATTATTGTAAAAGAAAATTTATTTATTAAAGTATGGGTTTCATGCTCAAAGTTTTCGGTTCCTATATCCAAGCACCCATTGAGTTCTCTAGGGTTTTTGTCTTGAGTCAAAGT
This sequence comes from Pinus tabuliformis, assembly GCA_031772625.1. Lineage (NCBI taxonomy): Eukaryota > Viridiplantae > Streptophyta > Pinopsida > Pinales > Pinaceae > Pinus > Pinus tabuliformis. The sequence continues at coordinate 1,503,170,794 of CM062817.1, read as the reverse complement.
TTATGTCATGATGTAATAGGCCCGATTAGGATCTTTTATCAGGAGAGAAAATATTACTTTTTGTTTAGTTTAGAAAAGTCTTACATTAAAATAATGCTTAATATGTTCTTGATCTTTTCATTGCTACATAGTCAATCACACATCTTTGTTCGCTATATTTTGACTCATGTGCTTACAACTTAATTCAATGACACATGACTCACATAAGAAGTGCTCGACATACATTATACGAAAAAAATTCATCTAATTTCTCAGGGCCAAAGAGGTGGCCTTGAGCAACACTATTTCTTTTAAAAGAAGAACAAGCATTGGTAAGGACCGGTGATTGGAAATCCTTTCTTATTAAATGGTAAGTTAATTCCCAAAGGATTGAAGGCCTTCATTGGTATGGAGGGTTTTAAAGGCTTAATAATCACTTTTCTCTAAGCTATTATTAATTATTAATCAATGATTGTGTTTATACATTATGTGTGAAAGTGATTGTTATTTATTATGATATTGTTGACTTGTAATTCATAATGGATATTGTTTATATATTGTTTAAGAAGAATTGGTTTTATAATGGGGAATAAATAAGGATGTATGTCACAACTCTAATTTTATAATAACAATTAATGTTTCATGTTAATTATGTGAAAGTAATTGTATTTTATTTTGATATTGTTTACCTATCATATAGAATGGATATTGTTTACATATTCATTATTAATATGGAATTGATCATAGAATGTGGAATAAATTAGTATGCATATCAATGAGTCATGAATGAAAACATCACTAAAAAGTGAAATGTGATATTCTAACTCATGAATAAAACATGTAATGATAAAAATGATATTTGAATGAGAGCTATGTTCGATGCATAGATCTTAATGATTAATATTGGATAAATATTGGCATATATGTGTGTGTGTGTGTGTTATGAGCATGAGACTTATAATATCAATCAAACTAAGAAAATAGAGAATATGAATAACCTACAAGAGCCCATACCTATGACAGAATGTTTGCAAGATCTTCTGAATATGGATTGAGGACAATAAAGTACCTTCATTAAACCTATACTAATTAACCTAGACTTAGTGTACCACTTGAAGCTAGAGAGCCATGCAAATAGTGGAAGGCTACAAGCCTTATAAATTTCCAAAATTTGAATAGAACCTCATAGAAATATTATGACATTCAATGATTATTGGGATAAAGCATGAGACGAGTTGATACACCATCCCATGAAGCATCAATATTAGTCTCAATATAGAGACTTGTGCCATGGTGAGTGAGGCCACTCACACACCATGAAGGGGAAAACTAGGGCTTGTGAGTGAATAGTGGTTGATTGATTATTTGAGCACCAGGAAGGGGCAAATTATGCCATATATGAATAAATATCAAAGGAATAAAATTGTTGATTTATAGTTTTTGTTTATATTAATATACATTGTTCCACAATCATATTGTATTGCACATATTTGCATCAATAAATAAATGGTTAATCTTGATTATCATGCATTATATAAGAATTGGTGTCAAATTGATAAATCAAGATCCATGTTGCAACAAGGTCCCTCTCATAAGGATAAGTACATTGTTATTATCATCATGTAGAGACAGGTGTGCCAAGTCACTGATGCACATATGGATTACTGCATTAAAGACCACATTGCATGCATAGGATTGACTATCTATGTCACTATCATGATGATAGTGACATAAACTGCTTTCTCACTTTCTTGATGATCACTATAATATGTCAAGAATATCATCAGTTACCAACCCCAAGATTACTACTATAGGGTTTCTTAGGGTCATTGTTCATATGTCCTTTAGAGACACCATCATTTCATATGAGTCATAGAAGAGACTTGTCAAGGAGATCTCTATCATTTGAATGTTTGAATTAAGATTCCAAGCCTCCTTAGGGTTTCACTTTAGGGTTGATGATAACAACATCTCAACATATATATATTAGAAAGAAGGTGATATTGATAAAATACAAGGTTTCGATGCCATCAACCAAATCATAAATTAAAGGCTTCCATTCTTTAAGTCGATGCCATTCCAAACAAACTTTATATTGAGATCATATGTATTTGGTATAGAAGCAATAATTCTCATAGAATACATACCATACGATCTTTGTAGTAGGGACAAAGCTATACCATCATTGATAACCATACCATGAGATAGACACATTTCCTGTGAAAAAAATCATTAATCCATTCATCGTAAATGGGCTTAACTGAAGGGAGAGATGCTGAAAGGCCGCTCGACCAAAGAGAGAGGTACCAAAAGGCCTCTCGACTAAAGGGAGTCAATCGGCTCTGCCTTCACCCACCCATCTTGAACTAAATATGCAATGAAACTCCCCTACTTGCTCGACTTGGTAAAGGCCAAGGATAGTCCTTATTTCTCTATCAGGCTGGCGGAAAGGGCGAATCGATGCCAATATTGTATGCAAAGTTCCATCACGGAGCCAAAAAAATGTTTATGTTGAGGTCATATATATTTGGTATAGAAGCCATAATTCTCAGAGAAGACATACCATATGAACCGTGTAAATAATCGATGCCAAGACTGTATGCAAACTTCCATCACATAGCCAAAAAAAAAATTATATTAAGGTCATATGTCTTTCACATGGAAGCCATAATTCTCAGAGAAGGAATACTATATGAACTTTATAAATAATCGATGCCAAGACTGGATGCAAACTTCAATCACAGAGCCAAAGGAAACTTTATATTGAGGTCATATGGAACTATATAAATAATCGATGTCAAGACTGTATGCAAACTTCCATCACAGAGCCAAAATAATATTTATATTGAGGTCAAATGTATTTTGTACAAAAGCCATAATTCTTAGAGAAGACATACCATACGAATTGTATAAATAATTGATGCCAATATTGTATGCAAACTTCCATCATAAAGCCAAAGAAAACTTTATATTGAGGTCATATGGATCTGTATAAATAATAGAAATATGTATATGAAATCATGGGTTTCGAGCTTACAATCATGGGTAAGGGTTCACCCCATTGCAGGTAAGACGAATAAGGGTTTTGAGCCTACAGTCATTGAAAATTATATATATATATATATATATATATATATATATATATATATATATATATATATATATATATATATATATATATATATATATGAAAACAATAATAATACTCCTTTTCTAGTGAATTAGTGAAAATAAAAGCATAAGTCATAATGAGGCTCCATATAGCACTTGTAGATCAGGAAATCATGTTGGAAAGACCAAGTCCTAACACTTGACCCCTATGATAACTAAGGCATGAAACACACGAGATAGAGAATGGAAAACTTACAATTAAGGGTAAGGGTTCATCCCATTGTAGGTAAGACGAATAAAAGGTTTTTGAACTTACAATCATGGGTAAGGGTTCACCTCGTTGCAGGTAAGATGAATAAATGTCCTAGGTGGAAATAGGTGGGCGGATTCGAGGTAGCTAAAGGACTAAGGAAGATAATAGAGCTGGGTTCGAGCTTATAGTAATGGAATAGCAAACAGAGGAACTTGGTTTCAATATTACCACCATATTGAAGATAGGTGTCCAATGTTGCCCTGCTCGAATTCCCTCATGCCGACTGCTTTACTCTGCTCAAATTCCCCCGTTCCCTTAGCTCAAATGCCCTCATGGCCTCCTCGAATTTCCTCCTTCTTCCCTTTGGAATGCCCTTATGGCCTCTTCGAATTCCCTCCCGTTTCCCTATGGAATTCCCTCGTGCTCTCTGAGAACTTGATTATGGCGCTCTGATACCTCCCTACTTAAATTCGTTCATTCCCTTAGCTCAAATTCCCTCGTGTCCTCCTCAGACTTCCTCCTGCTTCCCTGTGGAATGCCCTCGTGGCCTCCTTAAATTCCCTCCTACTGGCTTGTGGAATAACCTTGTGCTCTCTGAGAACAAGACAACAATTAATATTCACAAAGTTGAAAGTGACAAAATCCAAAAGAAAAGAATAGTGATGCATGATGTTGCAAACCATCATCAATCCTAAAGAAAAAAAACTCAACAATGGTAAGTCATTGGAGTGCTAAATTGCTTTGATGATTATATAGATGTCACATGGGAAGAATCCTTGATGGTTACTGAGTTGAATGAAGATATAAAGTTGGTAGAGGTAGGCATTGTCACCCTTTGGTTGGTAGAGAATTTTGAAAGCACAGAGGTTGAGAGTTAGGACATATGATACGTAATCATCCAAATCCTTATGTAATAAGTCATCCATGTTCAATAATTCCTCGTGTTCAAGAATTCTTTTGGGAAAATTTACAAGTATGTTCTTGATGATCTTCATAGTGATATGAACTAGACAACCATGTAAATGTTAGAGAGATGTTGTTCCTTGGAATACTCCAGAAAAAGTGAAATTGGTTAAATATTGAAGGAGATAATAACATACTACTCCACATAAAATATATTAGAATTGTACCCCTTATATGATTTACTATTTGAGGAGGATAACTCAAATTTTTTCAAACATTTCAAGGAAGTGATGCAACCACAAACAAGACATTTTACATAATATAAAGTTCAAAATTGTTAGATCGATGAATAAAACTTCTAGTAAAATCAACCGAAGTTGATCAATTAAACACTAAGAAACCATTGCCTATCCTATGACTAGCTCCACCTACTACAATATAGTAAAAAAAACCTCCTCTTTAAACAAATGTTGTACCACCATCTACCCCTCTATGAGGGTGATGAAGATATTAAAAATCATTCTTTCATATGTGAGAAAACTTAGGTTGTGATGGATATACCACAAACAAAGCAAAGAAAATTGGAAAGTGTGTTGGAGCATTAAAGAAAATAATGTTAACATGATTTATAAATTTTAAGGAGAATTAAACAAAAACATAAACAAAAATGGAAGTGAAGAACAATTTTTTATCATTCCTTAAAAATCAATATATCAAACATCTAATAACACAAAAAATAGAAGGCATTAATTAGATTCCTTATGAACTTGTGTTGGAATACAACGAGAGGTTTATATATCTTCTTAACCATGTCCCATATATAATCAACAAGGACTTGCTCATAGAATGGCTAATAGCATGACTTCTAGAAAATATAAGAGGTACTCTTTGAATACATGAAATAAAAACTTTCTAAGATGCCCTAAATAAATAATAACATATGGAATCATATGAATATTGGTCTATCCCATCATCATTTGATAGAAAATTTGAATAAAAGCTTGAGATGCTTCAAAAATGACTTACATACTTTACCCTTTAATGAAGTGGCATATGGTGTATAATATGTACAAATGAAGGTCACTCTAATTAAGACTTTTGAAAATATAGAATTGACTAATAGAGACCCAAATGTTAGCCTGAGTAAAAGTTGTATATTTCTACAAGATATGCCCAAATATTGGGAGACATAGAACAAAGGATTGTCCACATAATTTAAACAATACAAAGCCAAAGTTGTGTGCTATTTTTTGAGAGGAAACTAATTCTATTCAAGAATGTTAATGGAGCACCATGGATTGAAAAATATTTTGTGATTAATAAGTTAAGTGTTATAGTGTTTCTATGGTGAGTTTTCCTCATAAATCGATGTGTTCATTATTTATGGTTATTTAATTGATTATATTTATGATTACATTTGTTTATGAATTATAAGGGTATATTAATAATTTATGTTTGTGAATGGATATGAGTTGTTAAATCAGTTATATTAGGCTTGGAATATGCCAGATTTAGCTTATAGCATGTAAATTTTAGGAGTTTATTGAGGATGGGTATACTTTAAGATCAACATTTGGGGGGAATTCCACTTGAACTCCTTTATCCTATGGAAACTAAGTGAATCATATCAACTATGTATGTATTTTGAGAACTCCAAACAAGTTTTAGAGGGTAAGTTTGTTCAAGGAATTTGATTACTGCAAGTAATAATGAGACGAAGTCACATTTAAATAATTTTAATGGAACCTTGAATAAATATTCTACGTGATCAATAGACTGAACAATAGAATTATATATAATAGGGTGTAAATATTAATAAATATTTATACAGGGTTTCATACCATGAAATTTTAATGGGACATTATTTATCAAGTCTTAGTTTTTAAAGCTTTATTAAACTATGTTTACCTTATTGTCATGTCGCCTGGTTCACCCATTACCCAACTCACCCAGTGCCAATATTATGGTGATGATGAAGATGAAGAGTGAGAAGTTTTCTCAAATGGAAGAGTAAGGACTTTTCTCAACCTCTACTGGACTATGAAGTACATTACAAGCCTGCAACTAGTAAATAGTAATAAATAATTTCATCTCCTTAAAATTTATATATGTTATAATTTTTCCATTTGATTGTCAAATTACTTATGTGAGTCATATTTGAGTCTCAAAACCCTCCCATATCATCAATGCATGCATATACCATAACCATGTCAAATTTCAGTGCATACAAGCACAAACTGAAAAAATTTCAATGTTGGCCCCATTCTCAAGTCATGGGCAATCATGGGTCGTAATTACTTCTTTTGTATGGGTGCCCCTTTCCAAGTCAGGCAAAGCCATCAACTCGTCACACAGGTGCCCCTCCCAAGTGAGCACCCTGGTGTGCCCAACACGCAACGCCCCCATGGGTGCCCAGGCACCCTGTTTTCATGCGAGCATTTGCCCTGTTGTGTAAATTAGTGAACACAAATCATTAGCTCATCAATGACAACAAAATATCATCATTTCTTATATTCATGCTACATGATCAATCATTTATAAACTGACTTTTACCACCTAAACATTAATTTAGTTAATTTTCTAAAAATCATTATGATCCCCCCTGTGGGAGCTCTGTTCATGGGAAGTCATGGGCCAACATTAATTATTTTGTGTGGGTGCCCCTTTCCAAGTCGGGAGAACCACCAACTCGTCACACGAGTGCCTCTCTCGGGTAGGTTCCCTAATGTTCGCAGCACGCGATGCCCCCATGTGTGCCCAAGCATCTCGCCTTCATGCGGGCATGCCCATGGAGCGGGCATTCGCCCTGTCATGCAAATCAATGAACACAAATAATTAGCTCATCAATAACAACAAAATATCATCATTTTTTATTTCCATGATGCATGATCAATCAATTATATATTAGCTTTAACACCTAAACATTAATTTAGTTAATGTTCTAAAAATCATTATGATACCCCCTTGTGGGAACTTTGTTCATAAATAATCATGGGTTGGCATTACTTCTTTTGTGCAGGCACCCCTTTCCAATTCGGGCCAACCCACCAACTCATCGCACGGGCACCCCTCCCAAGTGGGTGCCCTGACGTACCGAGCACGCAATGCCCCCATGAGCGTCCAAACGCCCCACCTTTGTGCAGGCATTTGCCCTGCCATGCAAATTAGTGGACACAAATCATCATCTCGTCAATGACAGCAAATATCATCATTTGTGATTTCCATGTTGCGTTATTAATCAATTATAAATCGAATTTTAACACCTAAACATTAATTTAGTTAATTTTCTAAAAATCATTATGAGACCCCCTTGTGGGAACTCTGTTCAAGGGCAATCATGGACTGATATTACTTCTTTTGCACGAGAGCCCCTTGCCAAGTCAGACTGACCCACCAACTCATCGCATGGGCACCCCGACGTGCCCATAAAGCAACGCCCTCATGGGCGCCCCGTCATCGTGCGGGCACGCCCAAGGCATGAGAATTCTCCCTACCATGAAAATCAGTGAACACAAATTATTAGCTCATCAATGACAACAAAATATAATCATTTTTTGTTTCCATGTTGCATTATTAATCAATTATAAACCAAATTTTAACACCTAAACATTAATTTAATTAATTTTCTAAAAATCATTATGATATGCCCTTATAAGAACTCTGTTCATGGGTAGTCATGGGATGACATTATTTATATTGTGTGGGCACCCATTTCCAATTTAGTCTAACCCACCAACTCGTCGCACAGGAGGGCATCCCTAGCGGGTGCCTTGGTGTGCCCAACATGTGATGCCCCCATGGGCGCCCAGGTGCTCCGCCTTCATGTGGGCGCGAATATTCACCCTGTCATGTAAATCAGTGAACACAAATCATTAGCTCATCAATAACAAAAAAATATCATCATTTTTTATTTCCATGTTGCATGATCAATCAATTATAAACCAACTTTTAACACCTAAACATTAATTTAGTTAATTTTCTAAAAATCATTATGAGGCCCCCTTGTGCGAACTTTGTTCATGGGTAGTCATGGGGCGACATTACCTCTTTTGCGCAGGTTCCCCTTTCCAAGTCGGGCTGACACACTTACTCATCACATGGGTGCCTTATAGGGCGACCACCCTTGCATGCCTAGCATGCAATGCCCCACCTTTGTGTGGGTGTGCCCAGGGGGCAGGCATTCACCATATTGTGCAAATCAGTGAAAAAATATCATTAGCTCGTTAATGAAAACAAAAAATCATCATTTGTTATTTCAATGTTGCATTATCAATCAATTATAAATTGACTTTTAACACCTAAAAATTAATTTAGATAATTTTCTAAAAATCATGATGAGACCCTCTTGTGGGAAATTTGTTCATGAGCAGTCATGGGATGACATTATTTCTTTTGTGTCAACACCCCTTGCCAATTCGGGCAACCCACCAACTCATCGCATGGGCGCACTTGCATGCCCAGCACACAAGGCCCCCATGGGCAACCGAGAGCCCTGCCTTCGTGCGACCACGTCGAAGGTGTGGGCATTCACCCTGTTGTGAAAATCAATGAACACAAATCATTGGCTCATCAATGGAAAAAAATATTATAATTTATTAGTACCATGCTACATAATCAATCAATTATAAACAGACTTTTAACACCCAAACATTAATTTAGTCAATTTTATAAAAATCATTATGAGACCCCTTGGTGGGAACTCTGTTCATGGGAAATCATGGGTCGACCTTACTTATTTTATGCGGGTGCCCCTTTCCAAGTCGGGTCAACCCACCAATTCGTCGCACGAGCGCCCCTTTCCAAGTCGGGTCGACCCACCAACTCGTCGCACGGGTGCCCCTTTCTAAGTCGGGTCGACCCACCAACTCGTTGCACTGGCACCCCTACTAGGCAGACGTCCTCGCGTGCCCAATTCATGATGCCCTACACAGGCACTCCGCCTTCATGGGGGTGCGCCTATGATGTGGGTGTTCACCCTACTGTGCAAATCAGTGAACACAAATCATTATATCATAAATGACAACCAAATATTATAATTTTTTAGTACCATGTTGCATAATTAATCAATTATAAACTGACTTTTAACACCAAAACACTAATTTAGTCAATTTTATAAAAATCATTATGAGAACCTTTGGTGGGAACTTTGTTCATGGGTAGTCATGGGCTGACCTTACTTCCTTTATGTAGGTGCCCCTTTCCAAATTGGATTGACCCACCAACTTGTCGCACAGACGCCCCTAATAGGTGGACCTCTTGGCGTGCCCAACTTGCGATGCCCCTAGGGGCGCGCGGGTGCTTCGCCTTCATGCGGTTGCATCCAGGGCACAGGGATTCACCCTATTGTGAAAATCAATCAACACAAATCATTAGATCATCGATGACAACAAAATATTTTCATTCGTTAGTATGTCCATGTTGCATAATCAATCAATTATAAACTAACTTTTAACACCTAAACATTATTTAGTCAATTTTATAAAAATCATTATGAGACACCCTCGTGGGAACTCAATTGATGGGAAATAATGGGCCTACCTTACTTCACACGTCTGCCCGACCACCGTGTTGCCTAGTTCACTCATCACCCAACTCACCCAGTATGTCTACTTAACAAACCAAAGTCAAAATTGGAAATGATGGTATAAACGTAAATGAGCTTCTCTTTGTTTCAAGAATAATATATTCTCTACTTAACAAGGTCAACCATGTAAAGGTGGAAGCTCATATGGACCCTCACCCCACCCCCTCTCCCACATCACTCTCAATTCCATGATACCCAATCTATCTACTATTATTTATTTGAAAGAAACACAGTAACATTCAAACATAAAAACTAGGAAAATAAAAATTTAAGGTGAACAAAAGAGAACAAACCAACTGAAAACATATATACCTCATATTTTTCAACATTTTGATATCAATAATATTCTTCCTCATCCATCTCATCATCTATATCATCCAGTTCATAATTCATGTACAAAGGATTCACCATATCAACATCATCATCATTGTCTATATCATCATCTGGAACATGCTCTTCTACATTTGGTTCAACTTCTTCAAGTTCTTCATCTGACACAACGTCAATATCATATAGTTCATCCAAATTAACATTATCTCGATTAACATATATTCATTTAACTTCTTCGACATCTTCGTCTAACACTACATGAACCCCCAACTTCTCCTCTACATCGCCTTCTTCTTCAATTTCTTCTTCTTTTGCTACATTATACTTTACATGCCTTGCTCTAGGATCATATCTAACAACATGTGACCAACCCACTTTACCTGGAACATCTACATAAAATATCTATTCACATTGGTTTGGAAGAAAATATCACTCTGATCCTGGCTCAATATTCCTTGTATCAACCATGTTAAATCCGTTAACATGCTCAGTAGCAGTTCTATCAGGAACAAGTTCATGGATTCGTAGCCTAAACCATTTGACATCGAACACAAATATTTTGAAGGATTCAAATTCACACTCAAGTATATCATGCAGATACCCATAATATTGATTCTCAGAGAGTTATGGATGTCTGTTGCCTCTATATGAAACATTGATAACTTGAAGTACTGTAGTTATCCCACTATCAGAAGTTTTCATCTTTTCATCCAACCTTTTGATGCGAAATTTGCAGCCGTTGCATCACATTTTGTTGCGGTGTTTCAACTACAATACGTCAAAGGAAAAAAAAATGCATTGTCAATTGATAAGAATGCATATTTATACTTGCAAAATTTTAAAATTAAGAAAAGAACATGCCATATGCATCAATATAATTGTAAAAAAACTAAGTCGTATGGGTGAATATGCTTGCTTGATAATCTTTTAAACCATATGCTAAATCAATTTCCCTTTGTGTAATATTGGTATCTGCACTACATTGAGCTTCTTTGACCAATGAAGACACACCATACCATGATAACCTACCATTATTAGCTTGTTTGCATTGTTCAATACATAACTTCATCCAATCTTTATTGTTCGCAGAGTATAAATGTATTTCATCCCACTCTCAACCAATTGTATTAAAATAAAACAATTCACATATATATAATGGATTATGCAGGAAGAATAAAAATTAAATAAGTATGATATACATAAAAACAAAAGGTCAAATGTGTTATAAATATCCATTATCTACTTACATATCACGTTTCTCATTCTACCTTTCCCCAATAGGTGCTTCCCTTCAAAATTGTCCATGGAGTTGACATCCCAAATGTGATCCAATACATTAACACCTTTTCCTATTTCATCACTATATTGATGAATATAAACCATGGTTTGATATACCATATATGCTTCTACCATAGAACCCTTAGGACGTGCTCTTTGTCTGGCCAAATCCTTCTATGATTTCAATTTACTCTCAACCATCCACATTGATCTTGTGTGTACAGGTCCACACTTTTCGATCTCCTCGACTTGGTGTATGAGGTAGTGTTCTTATGCATTGAAAAATGTCGGAGGTAGATACTTTTTCATTTAACAAATTAGACGAGGAATTTGTTTTCTCCAATACTTTATATCTTCTTCATCGATTTATTTAAATGAAAACCATCTACAAATGAAGCAAGAAAATCACAGGTTTCAACAAAAAAAAGTATAATATAGTACATGATGACAAGAAAAATACATGCAATAAAAAATGTGACAGAACAACTTATTGAACAAATTACACTTTGCACATAAATCTCCACTTACCTCATGTATTTTCCAAGATCATATATAAATTGTTTGACATTTTTGTCAAAGTTCTTTGGGAGAGATAAAGGTATAACATATTGTAACAAAAATAGTAATCGGTCATTATTTTTTCCCAAATTAGTAGAAAAAAATACTAATTAACAAGATGTTTCACCAATGTATAAAATATATATATACCAAAATAATTACCTTAATGAACATATGCCAATCATGATTTTTTACCCCACCTAATTCACCTTTCTTTATTAGGATATTATTTATGTTTGAAGAAAATCTAGTTGGAAATTTATTTTTTTCAATAACATATTTAACATGCTTGATTTGTTGCTCTGTCAATAACCATGGAAGGGTGCTTATATTTTGGCCGTCTCCATCACTATTTAAATGAATCACACTTTGCAATGGATGGTCATTCTCCTTAATGCCATTACAAATCTTGATTTTTTTTCTTTATCTCTCCTTCCATCTAATATTCGCCATAAGGTCTCTATTACATTCTTCCTGATGTGCATTGTATCAAACAAATGAAAAATTTCTAGGTGATCCTAATAGGGGAGTGTTGACGGTGCTAGACCCGCCAACATGTCAAGGGGATCTCCCCAGTAAGAAGTCCCAATTAGACCTCATACCATTTGGTGTAGGAGTCCCAGCAGTGTGTCGTAAGGTAATGCCCTGACCGCAATGTCGCACAGAGGAAAGTAGGATAACTCTGTTAGTAGCAAGGGTGTGACTAATGCAATGAGTCAAGGAAGGCGTATGAGAGGTTCTAACACTTCAAAGGGAGAAGGAGGTGAAGGTGAGTTCTAGGTTGAAAGGGATCAATCCCAACTCGGTTAAGAACACACAACACAAAAGGACATGCACATCTTCTGGCGGAGCAGTCCACTCGGATGCAGCAGTCACATCATACAACGTTTGATTACATGTACAACACTCATAGATCAGTCTGAGACAAGTTCTACAGTTGTTACAGCAAGGTTCATATGAAAGGTCTATCTAGTGTCCGACAGAGCAGTCGACACGGACGATGACAACATATACAACACATTAACAACAAGATTCATATAATTTCATGTGAATCAATTCATACACAAGTACATAAGTTAAACACATATATCATTAAAGCAACCGGAAGAGTCCAACTACAATAACAACATGTGCATGAAAATGTGTTGGCTCTTATTACATAAAGAAGTGTAAGTCACAATCATACAAGACATCCATGTAAACCTACTAGCCCCAATAGTGGAACGTTACAACGACATCCGCATGCTCCTCCAAAGAGATGTACTAGCTCCATGTAGTAGAGAAGCCAAGGCGCGTTACAATACTGTCCAAGCCTTCTTCAAGATAGTCTTAGTAAATGAGTTTTGAGGGACTATTTATAGAAAAGGGTGGGGTGACCCTTGAGATTCCCCTTTGTGACAATCCAACTACCCTCATGACTCTTCACCTACTCTATGACTGTTACATCCAACCATTGACACTTGACTTACACTTGACATGACTCAACATTACAATGCACATGTACTCATGTGAGACAACATGGCTTGAGCAAGCCTTGCAAGCCATCACTGACACTAATTCTGCTGTGATGAGACCAACTCTTTAAAATTCTTGTGATGGTGAAGGTGGTGAGATGATGCCAAGCTTGGTCATCCGTGATGGTGTGCATGCACCACATGGTGACATATTTCTGAAGCGAACTCTTACCTCCGTTGCAACCGATGCATTGGTTCGGCCCCTTCATCCAACTTGTATGCTAACATGCGCATGGTCTTCTTGGGTACGGTTGAACCGGCAACACACTGATGCATAGTGTCCATGTTGATCTTCAAGTGTGTTGGTGGTCATGCGCATCAACTTTCCGAAGTACATGTTCAGCCCCAGTTGGACTTGCTTCTTGTCTTCGCCTTGGTAAGTGTGTTGAATGGGTTGGATTGCATGCATGCGCTCAAAGATATGCATGCTGCTAAATCCCTTGCATGCGATCAACAACACTGATCACCATGTTTGCTCTGTGTCAGCTACTGGGATGGATCCTTAACTTGTACAGGCATAGTTTCATTCGTGAGTGCATGTTACGCCCACTGTTGTTCCTGTTCCTGTTGCAACTCATTTGTCTGTCTATGCAGCTTTATGTTCTTCCTGAGTTGTTGCTTCATCACATGCAACTCCTTCTTTGTTCCATATTTTTCCTTCGCGCGATCTTCATGTCATGTTGTCACTTCATAGCCAGAGTCTCCAAAGTTTCTTTCATCATCAATGGACCTGCTTGAGCTTGCAACCTTGTTCCGCCTCTGTGTTGTCAACAACCATCCTCTTGCATTCATTGCATTTGGTATGTTGTCTTCAGCTGTTGTTCATGATGTTGCTCGTTGTGATGTTGTTGTTGTCATATCTTGATGTCCTTGTCTACGAACAACTTGATGTCTTCGTGGGTAGGCAATTCCATGGACACTTGATCAATTGCATCCCCAAGTGTGCTCTGAATGGTGTCTTCATCTCTGCTCTCCTGGAAACCATTGTACCTGTAATGTTGAGAGGTAGATGAACACCTGGGATACCTAGAGACATGGAAACACTCATGGAAAGTAATCTGTCAGTCGAAAAATAAAATGAACATGAGAACTGACTTGCAACATACATGGGTACATGACCATGAAGGTTGCGCAATTTCGGCCGGGAGGTTGGGAGACCGACTGCCAAGACTGCACAAGGCATAGTCTGGGCTGTTGGGAGACTGGCTGACTACTGGAACTACACAATGCATAGTCCAGTCTGGTTGCTGATTGCTGGGATTGCACAATGCGCAATTCCAGCTAGGAAGGACCGCTGGCATAGGGACAGATTTGCGCAATTTCTTGGGCCAAGCAACCACTGTTCTCCAAAAATGTGAAAAATAGTCCTGGAGGCTAGTGCTAGGTAGGAATGAACAAATCTAGAGAGGAAGGTGAGACTTCCTTTCTAGATTGCACAATGCGACCTTGGTGAAGGCAGAGCCCGGGCCAAGGTTGGTCCGACTAGCCAACGGGAAATTGAAAGCAAGTCAGTGAATGCATGGCAACACTAAGTGATAGTAGAAGTGATTAACAGTGCATGCAAAACATGAATGAAAGATTCAGAAAATAGATCAACATGCATGTGGGTGAGGCAGTTCGCCAGTTGGGTGAACATTTGTGCAAAACAGTTTCATGCATGCGAAAGCAGTGAGATAACAATGAAAACTAAAACAAAGCTAGGACAAGCTATTATATATGTAAACGACGGCAAGAATTCAAAGAAATCAAGAAAATAGTACTCCCACAAGTGAAAACAAAAAAAGCAACAGAAATGCAGCATAAAGCATGGGAAGCGGGCTTACTCCAAAATAGCTGAGTTGAATGTGCCGACTGCTCCTAGATGTGATGTGGGATGTCAGAGCTGCAAGGTTGATGTGAGGAATGAGCGTTGTAGCATCTAGTTGATGATTTTTGATAACATCAAGGTTGTGACGCGCATGCCACAAATCTAGGGGAAGTGACAATTGGTGGGAGGTTTCGGAATTTCTCCTTGCATGTAACCTCCAATTGCTAAACATAGATCCCTGAAACAAGGGATGCCTTTGCATGCTGCCTTGGGAGAAACAACCTATGCATGCAAGTCAGTTTTTCTCGGTCCCAGAGGGAACTGGTCAACTCAGCTGCACATGCAATAGACTGCTCGACTATTGGAAAAAAATGTGCATTTCAAGCTGGGCTGAATGCCCAAGAGATTTGCGCAATTTCTGGGCAGAGCAGCTAACTATTGCCCAGATTTGCACAAATCCTGAGCTAAACAGCCTGCTGTTGGGAAAATTTGTGCAAATTTTGCTGGGAGGGTTGGATGGCAGGATTGCACAATCCTGGAGCCCAACAGGCTATCATAGAGGATTACGCAATTCTTGGAGGGAAGGCTGGTTGCCCTCTAGAATTGTGAAATTTTCAAGGGGGAGCTTCTCAGCTTGCAGCGAGACCAAGTTTGGGTGAGTAGCCTATGAGGGGAATAGACAAATTATGATCGACAGGCTGCCTTTGTGCGAGGAAAACACTGAAGCTTGAGTACTTGATGAAGCAAGATAAAGTGTTGTGTAAGGTTGGTAGGGAGGATCCAAAATAGGCTAAGGAAAAATTTTGGAGGGTGGTTATACCCACTACAACACTTGGCGACACACTGGTAGAACTCCAACTCTCTGCATAGACCTTGTTAGTGGAAAGCAAGTCCAACACCTCCAGAAGTATTGTTTAGTTCTTAGTTCATCTTGGTTTCACACTAACTTGATTGTAAGATGTAGGATTTGCCAAGCACTTTGTTGATTGAAACACATTCCAAGCCAAGGAAATACAGTTGTTTCAATTGGGGTTGAGGGGCATATAGGTGCGCAAGTAGTATAGTCGTCATAGTCTTGGTTTCATCTCTAGTGTTGCTCCGCTGCCAACAGGCCTGGGCAGTACCTCGACCGAGTCACATAGGAACACAAGCATGGCTCTGCTGCCAACGAGCCTGGTCAGTACGCTGACTGAGTTACTTGCATCACCTCCCTACATAGGAAGCCTTTCTCTTCTTTCACCTTATTCATTTTTCATTTTTCATTTTTTGACTTTTTATTTTTTTCATTTTCATTTTCACTGTGCATAACACTTATTCATTTCAGAGGTAGAAGAGGGATCCCAACTTATTAAGAGCAGAAGAGGTCATTCCAATTGAGAAGTAGTTTATTGTATCTCTAACATGCATGTTAAGGTTTTTCCCCCTCACCTTACTCTACTTGACTGGGTTGAAAATGGTTAAGCCAAAAACAAGCGACTAGAGAAGGTGACACTAGTTAGCACGCAAGCGTTGTGTTTTCACCAAGGTTCAGTTCAAACAGTATGTATTTTCCTTCGACATATCATGGACTAAAATTAACAAGCTCATCATACATAGGAAAGATGATAGATAACCAAGTAGTGATAGTTGTACAAGCCCTCTTGTACTTTACCCATCTCGCTTCAAGAGTCATACATGGCTTCATGCAAAACTAACTTATGAACGAAACAAGTGAACGAACTAGCAATCAAAAAAGAAAAGCAAGAGAAGAAGAAAAAATGAAAGCAAAGCAAGTAAAAAAACAAGAAAGCAAACAAACCAGCAAACAAAGCATGTAATAAAACAAGCATGCAAGCAAACAACTAAAATCAAACACTACTCCTACTCCTACACTAACGGTACATGGGCATGATCACGTGAAGTGATACTTCCAATGTAGCCACCGACACATTGGTAGACCCATGTTGCTAAAGGCTTGGTTCGCAAGCAACCCAGTTGTGTGAACCAAAAAGAAAGAAAGATATAACAATGAAGACAACCACACTCCGTGATTCAAAGTCCCCACGGGACATAAGTGATTGCATGTGCATCAAGGTCAGTCCGCGGACTTATCATGGTGATGTGTGACACTACGTGCAACTTTGAAACAAAAGCACACTATTGACTGTGGCATGCAAGCAAACGAAAGAAACAAATATAACTTGTGTCATGCATGAGTTCTTGCAATGTAAGACTCCTCCAATGCATGAGCAATGGAATCATGTAGTTCAAGTGGAGGAAGTAAAATTTGAGTGTTAGATTGATCTTGAGTGCATACATATGAGCGATGAGGAGCCTTGAGTGTTTGAAAAATTTCTTGATCGAAAGCGAAACCAACCTCAAGACAGCGAGGGCCTGACATAACCATCAACTCAGGCTAAAGTGCCTCGACGGTCTGTGGGGTTTCGACTTCGTTGAAATATGGATCTTCATAGACCAGTGGCTTAGATGGATTAACAATGAGTGAATCAAAATCGTGATCAGATGATGAGGTGAAGAGATCATGACAACCAAGATCATAAAATTCAGGATTTTGGTCGGCATCCTCATGGTTTGATGAATCAGACCGAGGGGTAGATGAGGAGGAAGGATGTTCACCCTCTGCGTTTCCAGAGAAAGAAGATGAAAGATCAAGTGGATTTCCAATGAATGATTGGTCCTCTCCATTGTTGGATGATGGGCTAACATACGATGTGTCCCAACAAAGATCAATAATTCGAAATCATGGATGGGAGGTTCACCAACAATGTTAGGAAAGAATGGAGGGGGCCCGGATGGAAGTGAGTCCTCCTTCACCGAGTGTTGATGCTCAAGCTCCCACTCATACTCTTCATGAATGACAGTGCATGTTGGTTGTGCAACACCAACTCCTTTAGTGGGTTGTTCCTCGTTCACAACAAGTGAAGAATCTAGAATGGATGAACACAAGACAACATCATCCAGAGGAATACCCGGGTACGAAGACGGAGGTCATAGAAAAGAATGCATATGAGGACTCGAAGGACTCACAACCAAATCTACGCGAAAATTGAGTGAAGTGATGTTGGGAGGGTTTGAAGGATGAATAGGTGTGTGAGCATGATCCTCAACATCACTAGGCAGTGGTGGAGCTATTGAATAAGAGGAAGGTGGACAATCAGTTGAGACAATGCCCGCTTCCACATGAGATTGCGCAGCTCCATCAACGAAGAATGTTGAGCAAGGCTTAATCTCAAACTTTCTCTTGGGACAGGTAGATTTCTTAAGGCAGTACTCGAACCAGTCCCAAAGATAAGAAAATTTCATATGGCTCCTCGGAGCTTGAAACTGCAAGCAATAGAAGTGCTGCCAAAAATCAATAATGGATCCATGCAGAGCCCTCTGTTGCTGTAATAGTTTCCGGTCAAGATGGTTTGGATCAAAATGATAGAACGTGTTTTCAATAAGATCACGGAAGTGCTCAAATGAGTACATGATGTCAGCCGGTAGGCTGAGCACCCAACGAAATGGAGATTCGCGAAGTGTGTATGCAAGCAGCAAACCGGCCTGTTTGTTAGAAAACTCATCTTCCTCATGAATCATGGAAATAAAGTTATGTAAGTGCTCAAGCCAGACCACTTCACCTTCACCATCATACGTGTGAGTGGATAAGAGATTGAAAAGCTTCCCCGAGATGGAGACATCTTCACGATTCAAAAAACACCTCGGTGGAAGAAGAGTGCAAGACTCCATGAAAGATATGTAAAGGTTCAAAATAGGATGAGAGGACACAGCTTGCCATCAAGCCCTCCTTCTAGCACCAGAAATGTTGACGATGCTGAACTTGCCAACATGTCAAGGGGATCTCCCCAGTAATAATTCTCAATTAGACCTCAGACCGTTTGGTGTAGGAGTCCCAACAGTGGGTCGTAAGGTAATTCCTTGACCGCGATGTCACATAGAGGCAAGTAAGATAACTCTGTCAGTAGCAAGGGTGTGACTGATGCAGTGAGTCAAGGAAGGTGTATGAGAGGTTCTAACACTTTGAAGGGAGAAGGAGGTGAAGGTGAGTTCCAGGTTGAAAGGGATCAGTCCCAACTCGGCTAGGAACACACAACACAAAGGACATGCACAGCTTCCGGCGGAGCAATCCACTCAGATGCGGTAGTCACATCATACAAGGTAAGATAACACGTACAACACATATACTAAAATGTGCTAGCTCTTATTACATAAAGAACTGTAAGTCACAATCATACAATACATCCATGTAAACCTGCTAGCCCCAACAGTGGAACATTACAACCACATCCGCCTACTCCTCCAAAGAGATGTACTAGCTCCATGCAGTGGAGAAGCTAAGGCGTGTTATAATACTATCCAAGCCTTCTTCAAGATAGTATTAGTAGAAGCTTGCCTGAAAAAAAGCCCTTACAATGAGTTATGAGGGACTATTTATAGCAAATGGTGGGGTGACCCTTGACATTCCCCTTTGTGACAATCCGACTACCCTCATGACTCTTCACCTACTCTATGACTATTACATCCAACCATTGACACTTGACTTACACTTGACATGACTCAACATTACAATGCACATGTACTCATGTGAGACAACATGGCTTGAGCAAGCCTTGCAAGACATCACTGACAGTCGGTCTGTTGTGATGAGACCAACTCTTTGACATGCTTGTGATGGTGAAGGTGGTGAGATGATGCCAAGCTTGGTCATCCATGATGGTGTGCATGCACCTCATGGTGACATCTTTCTAAAGCCTCCGTTGCAACCAGTGCATTGATTTGGCTCCTTTATCCAACTCGTCTGCTAACATGTGCATGGTCTTCTTGGGTACGGTTGAACTAGAAACACACTAATGCATAGTTTCCATGATGATCTTCAAGTGTGTGTTGGTGGTCATGCGCGTCAACTTGCCGAAGTACATGTTCAACCCTAGTTGGACTTGCTTTTTGTCTTCGCCTTGGTGAGTGTGTTGAATGGGTTGGATTCCATGCATGCATTCAATGACATCCATGCTGTTGAATCCCTTGCATGCGATCAACAACACTTCTCACCATGTCTACTCTGTGTCAGCTACTGGGATCCTTAACTTGTACAGGCGTAGTTTCATCTGTGAGTGCATGTTGCGCCTACTGCTGTTCCTATTCCTGTTGCAACTCATTCATCTGTCTGTGTAGCTTCATGTTCTTCCTGAGTTGTTGCTTCAACACATGCCACTCCTTCTTTGTTCCATATTTTTCCTTCACGCAATATTCATGTCACACCGTCAATTCATAGCCGGAGCCTCCAAAGTTGCTTTCATCATCAATGGACCTACTTGAGCTTGCAACCTTGTTCCGTCTTCATGTTTTCAACAACCCTCCTCTTGCATTCATTGCATTTGGTATGCTGTCTTCAACTGCTGTTCATGATTCTTCTCGTTGTGATGTTGCTGTTGTCATATCTTGATGTCCTTGTCTACAAACAACTTGATGTCTTCGTGGGTAGGAAATTCCATGGACACTTGATTGACTACATCCCCAAGTGTGCTCCAAATGGTGTCTTCGTCTCTTCTTTCCTGGAAATAATTGTACCTGTACTGCTGAGAGGAAGATGAACACCTGGGATACCTAGAGACATGGCAACACTCATGGCAAGCAATCTGTTAGTGAAAAACTAAAATGAACATGAGAACTCACTTGCAACATACCTCGATGCATGATCATGAAGGTTGCGCAATTTCGGCCGAGAGGTCGGGAGACCGACTGCCAAGACTGCACAAGGCACAGTCTGGGCTGTTGGGATACTAGATGACTATTGGAACTACGCAATGCATAATCTAGTATGGTTGCTGACTGTTGGGATTGCGCAGTGCGCAATTCCAGTTGGGAAGGACCATTGGCCTAAGGATAGATTTGTGCAATTTTTTGGGCCAAGTAGTCACTATCCTCCAGAAATGTGCAAAATAGTCCTGGAGGCTAGTGTTGGGTAGGAATGCACAAATCTAGAGAGGAAGGTGAGACTTCCTTTCTAGATTGCGCAATGTAGCCTTGGTGAAGGCATAGCCCGAGCCAAGGTTGGCCCGACTCGCCAACGGGAAACTGAAAGCAAGTATGTCAGTGAATGCATGGAGACACTAAGTGATAGTAGCAGTGATTAACAATGCATGCAAAACATGAATGAAATATTCAACAAACAAATCAACATGCATGTGGGTGAGGTAGTCCGTCGGTTTGGCGAACGTCTGTGCAAAATAATTTCATGCATGCAAAAGTAGTGAGATAGAAATGAAAACTGAAATAGAGCTAGGACAAGCTAGTATATATGTAAATGACAGCAAGAGTTCAAAGAAATCAAGAAAATAGTACTCCCACAAGCGAAAACACAAAAGCGACAGAAATGCAGCACAAGGCATGGGAAGCAGGGTTACCCAAAACCACTGAGTTGAATCTGTCGACTACTCTTAGATGTGATGTGGGATGTCAGAGTTGTAAGGTTGATGTGAGGAATGAGCTCTATAGCATCCGTTTGATGATTTTTGATAACATTGAGGTTGTGACGCGCATGCCACAAATTTAGGGGAAGCGACACTTGGTGGGAGTTTTTGGAATTTCTCCTTGCATGTAACCTCCAAATGCTAAACATAGATCCCTAAAACAAGGGATGCCTTTGCATGCTGCCTTTGGAGAAACATCCTATGCATGCAAGTCAGTTTTGCTCAGTCCTGAAGGGAACCGATCAACTCAGCTGCACATGCAAGAGACTGCTCGACTGCTGGAGAAAAATACGCATTTCTGGCTGGGCTCTGGGTTGGATGCCCAGGATATTTGTGCAATTTCTGGGCAGAGAAGCTGACTGCTGCCCAGATTTGTGCAAATCCTGGGTTGAACATCCTGTTGCTGGGAAAATTTGAGCAAATCCTGCTAGGAGGGTTGGCTGGCAGCATTGCGTAATCCTGGAGCCCAGCAGGCTGTTAGAGAGGATTGTGTAATTCCTAGAGGGAAGATTGGTTTCCCTCCAGAATTGTGCAATTTTCAAGGGGAAGCTGCTGAACCTGCAACGGGACCAAGTCCAAGTGAGCAACCTGTGAAGGGAATGGATCAACTGTGATCGACAGGCTACCTTTGTGTGAGGAAAACACTAAAGCTTGAGTACTTGATGAAGCAAGACAAAGTGTTGTGTAAGGTTGGTAGGGAGGCTCCAAAAAGGCTAAGGAAAAATTTTGGAGGGTGGTTGTAGCCGCTACAACAAGGAGTCTATTGAATTTCTCAGGATAACTTTCATTCCTCATGGAAGTGCCTTGTTATTAATGCCTTGACGACCTACAACAATAACCTGTCAATTAGTACAATGAAGAAATTTCCATAAAAATATAAAATAATCCAAACATATCATGTATATTGATACATAGACATTTCGATCCAAACCTTGAGAGACTCTATAATAATGCAACTTCCATGCACGAGGTGTCATTCTCCGTGGTATTAATCCAATCTCTTCTTTCCCATTGGAAATATGTTTTTTAGTACTTCAGTACCTATGGTTCATAGAAAGGAAGTGCCTATACTCATCAAACAGCTCCTTTCCTAAGCTTCTTGAATGATGAGATTTCATCTTAGGACCACAAATTGGACAAGCAAATTTACCCTTTGTTTAAAGACCTACAAGAAATGGAATACTTTTTATATCGATTATTTTAAGTATGTGCAATGAAGGTCGAACTATTTAAAAAACATACTTGAAATGAAATTCATAAAATTAAACACTATTAAATTCCAGCGTAATGTTATAACATACCACATAAATGTGTTAGCCTTGGGGAAACATGAAATTTCCATACAACCATTACATGTAGTTCAAATGCCCTTTGTGCAACTACTGGTCTAGAGATATCATACATAATGACGCCATTTCATAACTCCACTGTAATATTCCCGGACAAAAAAAATGGTTGTAAATATTTTATTACTGCCGTAGGTTAAAAGACATTGGACAATGTGTTATTTACTGTTTCGAATTAACGGTAATTGTTAACTCTGCACTTGAGAATTAAATCGAGTAATACCTAAAATTGTAACTTCCCACTTGGAAGTTGTTTTTGTTTAAAAAAAGAAAAGGAAAAACAGTTTCCAGAAAACCTAACTACTTTTCCCAACCGTAACCACCCAAGGAAAGGGGATGGGGAAAGGAAAAAGAAAACAAGAGGAAAGGACCATGCTGTGGGGACAGACGGGACGATAATGGCAAAATTATGCTAAGTCTGGTAAGGACCAGATAGCATTGGCACGAAAGTGCAGGAAAAGTTTGCTGAAGGTTGTGACCTGGCAGACAAGCTTGGGGGGAGATTTGGTCGCGCAGACAAATCTCATGGATGGGAGGAAGACAAGCAGAGAACCAGTGGTTACAAGGTTCTGAAAGAAGGAAAACAAGTATTGTTCATACCGGATACAGGTAAGTACCGCTATGACAATCTTGTGCTGTAAATACTGTACTGTTGAAAAGCTCTATTTTAAGTTATTGGGTTAGTTTTGTTAGAAGGATTACGAATTAGGAAAACTTTGATAAGATAAGCAGTGTACAGGAAAGACGATTTGAGTATGAGGCAAACTCATAGCTCTGAGTTGGTCAACAGATTTCTTATTTCAGATAGTCTGTAGGAGATAGGCTAGTTTCATTATGACACTTTTGGTAACAGCAGAAGGTCTTTAAGAGTTAAAGCCGTAAGACTTAGAACAGCCAGTTAAACGGTAGCCTTGACACACATTCTACCCTAGCTAAGCATTTGAATCTTTCTCCTTTATACAAATGGGGCTAAATAAAAGAAAGAGAAAAACGGAATGATTTCTTTGCAATAAGAAAAAGAAAAAATGACAGAATAGAATGGGAAACTGTCTGTAAAATACATTAGACGCGAACGAGTAAACATCAGAACTGTTACTGTAAATTTCACACAGGGTCATCACGGAAAACCAAAATTACTAGTGAAATTAAAAAAATGTTGCTACAGAACCTTGCGCACTTTAGTAGGTTGGCCGCAGACCGGGGCCATTGATAGTAAATAGATTTATGCAAGGCACGGCTTTTCCGTCCCAAAAATCCAAACCCTGAGGGTATAAATATATATATATATATATATATATAGATATATCTATATATATATATATATATATATATATATATATATATATATATATATCGTATAGAATTACAGCGATTGCTTTAGAACTACACTTCTAAAGATTATGAACAGTATAAGAAAAAAAAAAAAAACGAGCATCGACCAAGAGAATTATCACTACAACATGGGTATTAACCAGTAGGTTATCGAAACTAAAATGTATATAAGAGTTTAGCGAGAATCAGACCCAATATTCACTACCAAATAGGACGAATTGCATAATGTATTAGAACCAAAGGAATAAGAAAATACAGAGCGGTCGCCATAACCCAAATGCAAAAGCTGAATGTTCAAACCTCATAGTTAAAAGCCGCACGTAAAATTCATATCAAACCAGAAAATAGAGAAGCGGTCCACAACATATCATAACAGGAGTCATATAACTTATCAACCCGCATCAACAGGTGAGGTAAACAAAACAATCAAATATATAACAATAAGCCGAGGCAAAGCCGGCACCAGAGTCATTATAAGGTCTCTGCCAGACAATTAAGTATTGAAAACTAGTGAGCATAACTGAACTATGTTAATGCCGCTTTGACAGAGTTCAGGAAACTGAAACCCCTTCGTCGAGCGGCGGAGCTGTGGAAGGGACTTTGATAAATGGAGTAATAATGAAACCCTTTTCTAGAACAAAGAACGGCAGCCCAACCTGACAAGACACAATTATATATATAAAGCCATAAGAAGATTCCGCAATTTCTTTTAACTTCACCGTAAACCATACTCAGGGGTTCGGATGTGTGAACTTACCCGGGAGAGGTGGTGCGCTTAGCCTGGAGGAGAATTTACCCCATTCTCCCAACTGGTGGTGTATCAGATGCCTGGCACCACCCCAACCTACCACAATCAATTGAATTATAACCTGCCTATAAAATTCGTAAGAAGAAACAAAGCAGAGTACATAGAACCAGTCCTCGAATTAGAGATCATTCACCCTGACCTGCGGATAAAACAAGCAGTCTTTGTCGCATGAGGAAGCATCAGGATCGCCCTGTAAGATCTTCAGCCTGCAACCTTGGCGAACAGCGTAACCCCAGGCGGAGCCAAGCCCAGAAGACCAAAATGAAATCAAATGAGCCCCGACTTCGGTAGCGAAAGGTTGAGCAATCAACTGGATAGTAGCCAACCGTCCGATGGAATGGAGGGGATCTTCTCCATTGATTCGCTCAGGAATCCCGAGAAAGGTGGTTTCCCCTGCAGCTCCAATTAATTTGACAGCACAGCGGAGTTTAATGGCGGTGGGTGAAGGCTTAGGTGTCAAGCTTTGGGAGACGCTGCCATTAATAGTAAGTGGAGGAGTACTGTCACAGTACTCGTTAACATGTAAATCACGTAAATGCGATACAGACCGTCATACATTGGAGTCTGCGCGATACATAGAAAGTATAGAGTTAATTTAAATATAAACTAATGCATAGGTAATCCACATGCCGACGGTAAAATTAATTTAATGTTTGATGTTTTTTTGTTTTTTTTTTTTTACGGGAGATGTTACATCCACTAACTCATCAATAAGAGGTTTGATATATACATTCATATATTTGACCTAGTACTTACCTAATTGATTGAACATACAATACATAATTACTACATGTATGAGTAAATAAAAGAATTTAAAAGACATAATTATAAGGCATAGTTGAATATATATGAGCAAATTAACAAAAAAATATAGGACATAATTATAAAACAAACAAGACAAATGAGATGTTATTGTGCTAAAAAAGCATTATTCTAAACAAATTATTACCTAGAACACTCATTGTCAACACTATGTGCTCCCTCTTTATTGACTTCCACGGAGGAATGATATTGTTGATAGCAAAAACGAGCCACACCAAGTAAGTAGATCCGGCCTCTCCAAATGGATTGACACGTCAACTGCTAATGAAAGCCTAAGAATACGAAATTCTATTTTAAACTCTAGCCACTTTTCCTCTATATTTCTAAATGCATATCCATCTGCAGGCATTCGAAGAACACCGGCTTCAATTCTATTCATTGCATGGTAATCCATATTAATTTTTGTTAAGATTTTTCACCTAAACAATTGTCATAGACGTGGAATTATGGGAATATAACGAAGAAGCTTGTGAGGCACCTTTTTTGTTACTTTATCAGTTTGATATCTACTCTCATCACGTTTTGGGAATTTTTCTTTCAATGCATGTTCTTTATAATAGAGAATATCATCATTAGGGCATGCATGAATAGATTGATACTCTCTTCCAATATCTTTCGTAATGGCATGTAAAGCTCGATACCTACGAGGTAAAACATTTGATGGTGGTAACATAAATTCACCTAGTAATCTACAACATAAAAACAAATAGTATTTGTTAATGTACTAAACAATATTAATCATACATATTGCATCCAAATGTTACAAATTAATGAAATTATGTAGATCAACTTACTAACATTAAAAACAATGTAAAAAATAATTGCTTTATCATGTATATATATAGTAATAAATGTCACAAAATATATTACATACCTTAGGAGTTGTGTCATGCATGTGTTAGACAAACCATTCACCACATTTAAGTTGACCAATGACAATACAATAGAGAGAAGTGATGTTTTTGAGCCTTCATTAAGAGGTTTAGTTTCCATCTCAAGTACAAGTAAATCAAAAGCATGGTCATCATATTGGTTGTCATCACCATCCATTCCAACATTATTAAATGTCTCCTGGATCAATCTATTTGTCCCATCTTCTTCAACTATGTTATCAACATCATTATCTTCTTCTTTAAGATCATTAGATTGATCCTCAATATTAATTGCTCCATGTTCTTGAACAGGTGCTTGTACTACAACCACCTCTTCCTCGTCAAGTAATTCCCTAGAGGGCTGATACTATAAAATTAAAATCAATAAAGTAATATCAGTATATATAGCAAATACTGAAACGTTAATATAACATCAGTTTACAAATATAATATACAAGGAAACCAAAGACAAAGAGAAAGACAACTTAGGTGAGACCAAGAAATAAAGACAACAAATCAATGATGATGCTTTTGTAATTTATCAATATATTTAGGAATATCTTGAAAAAATCTAAGAAAGATGTTACTTTTCTTGACATGTAGGAAGTGAGACACTTTCTGAGATATATAGTCACGACCATAACTTTTATGAAACCAGCTCAGAGAAATATAGAAAAGATAGATCAACAACTTCAAAATCAGCCTCTTCGAGGGGGAAACCTCCTTTACATTACATAAATGAACAATTCTTGGATGATACAAATGGCAATACCTCCTTTCTATACATAGGAGTCTAAGTGGTCCCAACATAATCAGAACGTACATAACAATAATATTGTAGGGGCACAACAATAACAATAGTGGGCTTCTATGGGGCACAATAATAACAAAATGGGGACTACATGGGCACAACAATATAATAAGGGGATTGCACTAATAACAATAAGGGGCTACACTAGTAGTATAGGGACCTATCATTGGCCTCTTCTTAAAAAAGTGTTGTCCTCAATGCTTGAGTAGTTCTGGATGTTTTTGTATAATAGTCTCATCCTCCCATGTGAAATCTTCAGCGGGTAAGTTCTTCCACTTGATAAGATACTCTGAAATTGATCGATTTCGTAGCTATCGAGTTCTATTTTTCATGACTACTTTGGGTTCCAATATGATTTTTCCTTCCTCGTCAAGTTCCGATAATATTGTTTGAACTAGGAGCTTGTCACCTATAACCTTCTTTAAGCATGAAACATGAAGAGCCGGGAGCACTTGGGAAGATGCAGGAAGCTCCAATATATATGCCATAGTACCAATCTTTTGCAACACCTTGTAAGGACCATAGTACTTTGGTGATAATTTATTATCCTTCTTAGCTTGCTTCAGGGAAATTTGTTTGCATGTATGTAGCCGTAGAAATACCCAGTCGCCTACATCAAAACTTCTTTCATTGCAATGTTGATCTACATGTTTTTTCATTCTATTATGTGCCAAAGTGAGGTTATCCTTTAAGAGTTGGAGAACTTTTTGGTGTTGAGGGTCTACCTTAACACCTTCATGAGAGACAATATGACCCGAATATTCCACCTCTTGTACTCTATCAACATGTTGAACATGATCCTTCCAAGACTTGATATAGATTAGTATATCATCAAAAAACACTAACACAAATTTTCTAAGGGTTTGAAAAAGGAATTCATTAAACCTTGAAATGTAGAAGGTGCAATAGTAAGACAAAAAGGCATGACCAAAAATTCATAATGACCCTCATGAGTTCTAAATGTTGTTTTCGGAATGTCTTCAGTCTTCATTCTAATTCGATGATATCCTACATGAAGGTCCAACTTGCTGAAATAAATTGCTTCATGCAACTCATCCAATAATACATCAATGAGAGGAATGGGAAATATATTTGTAATAGTGAGCTTGTTAATCTCCCTATAATCCAGACACATGTGCCATGATCCATCCTTCTTGTGCACCAATATTGTTGGAGCAAAGAAAGAACTTTGACTAGGTTGAATTATACCAGCCTCTAACATTTCTGCAACCATATGTTCAATTTCACTCTTTTTTGCATAGGGATATCTATAACACCTGATGTTTGGAGGAACACTTCCTGGAATCAAATAAATAGCACGATCATGATCACAAATAGGTGGGAGGCCTTTAGGAGACACAAATACCTTGGAATGAGTGTCCAAGACTTTTTGGAGATCTAGAGAAATAGATGATTTTGACATGGGAACCTCTAGCAAACATAAATGTGAAATTACGCCACATTGTTATTTCTTTAGAATCGTTTTCATGCCATTAGCACTGATTATCTTTCCCAGTTTCCTTGCGATACCCCTTAATTCAACTTCCTTTCCTTCTAAAAAAAATTCAAGAAAAGTTCTTGAAAATTAAAGTTATTGTACCCAAATATTGTAGCCATTGGACTCCTAGTACAACATCAGCACCACCGATTGGAATGGAAATCATTGGACTATTCAACACATATTCTCCCATGGATAGCTTGATATTATGGCACTTTCTAGAGAAATTTATGGTTCTTCCATTTGCAACCATCACTTGACACTTTGGTGCTGGATATAGGAAGCAATTCAATTCCTTCACTATCTTACAATGAATAAAATTATGGGTATTGCCTGAATCAATCAACACTATTACCTTTTTCTTCTTGATATGTCCTTCTATCTTGATAGTTTGAGGAGTGGTTATTTCGTCCAATGAATTACAAGATATGGTCAGATTCATTTCTTCTTTCTCTAGGCTTTGTTCCTGGTGTGTATCCTCTTCTTTTGATGTTTCTTATTCCTTTTCTTCTTCCTCTTCACAATCTATGTAAAATAATTTCTTCTCAACACACTTATGACCTTTAGTGTATTTGCTATCACAACTATAACAAACTGCTTTTGCTCTTTTTTCTTCCAATTGTTGTGGTGTCAACCATGTAGGTTGTGGAAGGCTAGGGACAACAACACTTCCATCTTTATAGTTGTGATTGGTATGCTTCCTTGTTGCCATAATTTTGCTTTCAATTTTTCTTGCCATCCTAAATGCCTTCTCCAATGAATCAGGTTCCTAAATGCGAACCTCATGTTGGATGTTATCATTTAATGTCCCTATGAACACATCAGTCCTATGCTCCTCTATAATATCTTTTACCCTTATATTCAATTTTTGGAAGTCCTCAATGTGCTCCACCATTGAACCTTTTTGTTTGAGATTTATCAATTGGCTTAAAAAAGTGTTTATTTTTGTATCCTCATAATGTGCTATCATTTCTTCCGTAAAAATTGTCCAAGTGACAATTTCTTTACGAGAGCAAGGCCATCGATACCATACAAACTGATTGGGTTCCAAATATAAAGTTGCAATGCGTACCTTTTGTGTGTTTTGCACATTATGGAGATCGAAATATTGCTCCATCTGTAGTATCCATGTTACGAGATCCTTGCCATCAAATTTCCTCATATCGATCTTTAGAACATGGTGGATCTTTATTCCAATGTTAGAGTCTATGAAATCATGATTAACATTTCTTTTGTTCTCATCATGAGTTTTCTCTACTAACTTTTTTCCATTAGGAAGCCTTTCTTGTAGCAAATTTGTCAAACCTTACTTCAAACCTTCCATGTATTTCTTCAAATCTTCAATGGTGTCATTCTTCGAATCATGATTAACATTTCTTTTGTTCTCATTATGTGTTTTCTCTACTACCTTTTCGCCGTTAGGAAGCCTTTCTTGTTGTAACTTTGTCAAACCTTCTTTCCAACCTTCCATGTCTTTCTTCCAATATTCAATGTTGTCTTTCATACCATCCATCTTATCTTCCACATCTTTCTTTAAACCATCCATATTAGTTTTTGTTACTTTTTGTGAGAGTGAAATTTGTTGCACGTGGTCTCGTAATTTTGATATATCATGTTGCATTTCTTCCTCTTCTTCATGAGTCATGCTAGTGATTTCAGATTTCTTATTAGGTGTTTCCATTTTATTTCTTTGGGGCATAAATTAATTATAATTCTGCTTCACTATGCTCTTCGAATTGCTTCAAACTAATTTTTCAAACCAAACTTATGCAAAATTAGAAGAAAAAAAAACTACACACCTTTTTTCACTTTGTAGGAGCTCGATATTGAATCTGATGTATCTTTGAAATTTCAGATCTTCAAGGTTTGAAATTGTATCTATGGTATCCCTTTGAGTCCTCTTTCCAATGGCACTAGTATGATCAAAATTGGATTCTCCAAGAAATCATTATGCCCAATCTCCCAAGATGAACTAATTATACACTTTTTCAGTAGAGCGAACTTGTACAACATGCCACGTGTAACTGTTTCAACCTTCGGACCTGAAAATGATGCACAAAAAACCAAAGTTCGTCCTATTTCTGTAACTTCTTACAAAAGTTTCATCTGATACTCAGAGAGAAAGTTATGACGATTTTCCCAAGGTCACATGTTTGAGATGTAATTCGGGAGCCTTCACAAACCTTAACTTCATTGGATCATATCTCTTAAAATATAGTGAGACAAGATCTGAAATTCGGACCCAAGCTTCATCAATAGTTTGGTTCAAATGGTTTTTAATTTTAGAGTCTAAAACTTCGTAGAAAAATAATTATAGTGAAAATTCCACGATGACCTTTTTGTGATGGAATTTTGGAGCTTGAAAAAACCCTAACTTCCTAAGATCATTTCTCTGAAAATATAGCGAGACAAGATCTGAAATCCGGGCCCACCGTTTAGGACTATTTTAGATCAAATGGAATTTTTTAGCATCTGAAACTTCGTAGAGAAAAATTTATAGTGAAAATTCCACGATGACCTATTTTGGAGTAACGAAACCCTAAAATCCAAAGCTCTGATACCAAATGTTATGAAACCAGCTAACAAAAAGATAGAAAGATAGATCAACGACTTCAAAATTAGCTTCTTCGAGGGGGGAACCTCATTTACATTACACAAATGAACAATTCTTGGATGATACAAATGACAATACCTCCTTTCTATATATAGGAGTCTAAGTGGTCCCAACATAATCAGAGCCTACATAACAACAATACTGTAGGGGCACAACAATAACAATAGTGGGTTTTTATGGGGCATAATAATAACAACATGGGGACTACATGGGCACAACAATACAATAAGGGTGTTGCACTAATAACAATAAGGGGCTACACTAGTAGTATAGGGACCTAACAATCATAAAAAACATATTGATATTATTTTGCATCATCATTATAATGTCATATTCTTTCTTAATGTTATATTTTGCATAATATACTTTAAAATGTTATTAATAATGCTTCATAAAAACCCATGATTAACCTCTAAATACTCTAGGTCCAAATTAATCCCCTAAGTACACCTTAACCCCATTCCCCTAAGCCCTTAAACCCATAACCCCTAAGCCCTTAACCCCTAACCCCTAAACCCTTAAACATTAATAACCCCTTATCCCTAAACCCATAAAGTAATTAACCACTAACCCAACCTAACCCCTTAATCGACCATAACGAAAATAATCAAATAATATTTCTAGTCCACATCAAGATGACAACATAGTTCAAACACCTCCCAAAACAATACTATAAGATACATTTACAATAGAAAGGTAATACAAATTACAATACAAAGACATGCAATCTAAAATACAATAAACATATAAACATTTACAAAAACAATCTACAATACAAAGACATATAATAAATAACTTACAAATGGATGATATTCATGTCCGCCTTCAACATGTCCATGGTCTCTACAATGCTTTTTAGTTGATTTTATTAGAATTCTCCTTGGCCTCAAGCTCTTACAATTTCTACAAGGGAAATAACATTTTCCATCCCTAGAATCCCTCGATGTCGATCCCACGTACCCTTGGTCTCCTTGAGGAATGTCATGTGGCATTTTTTGTCACCAAACTTTCAGTGATGATTTTTTTTTTAATTCACCTCAAAATAAAGCTACAACCTTTCAAAACAATCACAACTAATATATATAGCTACTATGTCAAGGTTATATGATGTTAGGGCCTCTACACACACACATACATTTATATTTATTATAATTATAATAATATATTTAATAACTTTATATATATAATTTATATTATAATCATATAATATAATATTAATATTAATATATTATAGATATTAATATTAATATATATTAATTATATATTAATAATATTATATTTAATTATAATATTAATGTTATATTTATTTTAATTAGTTAAATTGATAAAGTGGTCCCATATTAGACGTTGTCAGCTAAAAAAGCCATTAATGGTGGAATTGAACATTATGCAATGGTTATTTTCCATTTGTTAGAAATTGGACAACACATTTTCATATTGGATATAGTGTCGGATATCTAATGGTAAAATAAATCTCATTGGAGATTCGACGACAGGAGGGATTATAGGAAACTGTCGGATAATCAGCAAGATAGGACAATCTGTTGAATATTTGACCATTAAAGAATGTTTGTCGGATATTCGATGAGCATCGAGATTTTAGAAAAAAAAATACATTTAACTTCCCACGGTTTTTATGATTTTATCCTTTTTGTTGGATTTTGCTATCAAAATTTCTGCCTAAATATAGTAGTGACTTTAAACCTCACTTCGATACCATTCTATAACACTGGTCTCAAAGAAAGGTTTACAAGGAACAAAATTGCTCTGATACCACCCTATGGTATCGCATACCATCCAAAGGGAATGAAACTCCGCAATGATACAACCTTGTGGTATCAGATACCACCCAAAGGAAACAAAACTCTGCTCTGATACCACCTTGTGGTATCAAATACCACCCAAAGGAAACAGAACCCTGCTTTGATACCACCTTGTGGTATCATATACCACCCAAAAGAAATAGAACTATGCTCTGATACCACCCTATAACCACCCCATCCCACATTTACCCACTTTTACATGCTCTCCATGGTAAACATGAGATGATTGTTACTATTATATGACATGACCTCCAAGTTTAAGTTATGAAAGTGGGGCCCCCTAATTGGAAACATAATTCCATCCCTAAGGGACCCCAAATCACCCAGGTCTCTGACAACCACCCCTGATGATCAATCCCTGAGCTGGAACTTATTTTTATCAGACTTTATACCCTAACTGCAAGCATGGCACACTGTGCATGCGGTTGGAAGGCTCCAACTGCAAGCATGGCACACTGTGCATGCGGTTGGAAGGCTCCAACCGCATGCATGAGCCTCTCTCCATGAGATTACAACAAAATTTTTCCAGTTTAGAGGGTGTGGTTGTGAGATCAGTGCCACTTTTTGAGGGTTAGCCTACAAGCCTCTACCTAGAACAACCCAGAACTTCCCAGAACTATCTCAAAGCTAATAATAAGTCTATACAAATAATATTAAGGATAGATCTTGTCCAAAACATACCAATCACATGATAGACATTTCGTGAAACACATGGTAAACATAGTAGTTATAGGTCATGAATGCATATCTAATCATGATCTTCTTAAATTCAGTAGAGAATCATCAAGAAGGCTCAATACCCTCTCAAGCTAGTTGCAACAACACTTGTTAGACCAAGCATACAATAACCATTGAATAACTTATCAAATCATGAACAATATCCATAGCATGAACACATCATTAAACCATGCCTATAACCAACATATAACAAAAATAGAATCCATGAAAAACTAACCATAATATCAACATAATAACTAGTACATATGCTCATTGATCATAATAAGAAAAATAGCTCATATTAACATATGCAAATGTCAACCAAGTCAGGGACTTCCACAGACCAATCAACCATATATTGGGCTAAACCAAATCTCTCTTTCATCCAATCGCCCCTGTGTCATATTCCAAGCATGAATGTGGGATCATGTGGGGTAAACCAAAATAGAACCAACTAGGGCTTCCAAATTCCAAACCAACTCAACCCTCAACCATCGTGATTTCACCTAAAACGGTCCCAAAATCACTAATATCAAACAAGCTTAGATGCCACTGAATTCCTTCATCAACTCTAGAGGAATTTTCCTGTCTCCACCCATCTATCAAGAGTTCAAGGAGAAATCCCATCTCCACCCTTGACCCTTGGGAATTTTCCTAAGACCACCTCAACCAACATCCAAGTCTACTAGCCTTCCAAAGAAAATAGAGAACCCACTACATCATGGATTTCTAGGAAATTGAAAGTCGAGGTTGAAACCACTATCAATCCAGGAAAATCCCATGTCAATGACTGCAAAATAACCAAATAAACTACATGCATGTACCATGCATCCAAATCTTAGCAAGTAAACTACATGTGCAACCTATTACATGCAATGTACTCATGTTGTAGCTGTTAATCCAACCTTCTTTCCTGTTGCCCACCAATTCCTTTGCTTGCTTGCTTCTCTCCAAGCCCAAGTGAATGCTAGGATTATCCAAGAATGCTCTAAGTGTGTAAGAGTGGAAGAAGAAAGCTAGAATAATCAAGAGCTAAGCCAAAAACTATCAAAAAGATGAAACTAATCAAAACCTATCAATTATTTCTCTGATGCCTTTTTATCATTGATGTCTCATGTGTCTTCCTTTCCTTTTTCCTTTTTCTTTCATTTTCCTTCATTTTCTCCCTAATTTCCTTTGCATGCATATTTGTGTCTCTTCACCTTCCTTTCCTCCTATTTTCCTTTATTTCCTTAATTAGATGCCAATTATTGCCTCTTTCCCTTTGCCAATGCCTTTGTTAATTTCCATAGCCATTAATAAACCACAAGAGATTCCCACTATAATATTCTCCCACCATTCAGCTTGGAATACTTTTCCCATGACCTTTGTCTTATTTTATTTACATGGAAAATCAACCTGAGGTTGTTACAACTAGAACATAATTTGGCCTAGTCAAAAAATATATTACAGTGTCAAAGTCATATCGTAACCCCCTTCCTTAGAGACATTATTCATGTATATGGCCCATTAAATAGTTAATAGTCACTAATTATGAAAAACATCCTCTTTGTTAATAAAACCCAAATTAGTTAGCAGGATCTCATTAGAAGTGGGCCCATAGGTAGTTAATATTATCCATAGATAGATATATATTGAGTATAAGTTTATGTAATGTTTTTTCAAGAATTGTGATTGTATTTAGAGCATTTCTCTAAAAGTTCCCCCCCCAGAAGAGGCAAGTGAACATAACTCTCTATTTTCCAGTTATCAAAGTGATATATCTTGGTTTATCCCTCTTTTTTCTTATGTTCTTAGGGTTTTTCACTATATTTCATGTAAGGCAAAATACAAGTGGTATCATCGCTCTTTCTTTGTCATGATGTGGGATATTTTTTTTCTTTTACTTGATTGTTTTGATAGGGAAAAGAGGTTGAAAAAATTCATGTCGATTTAAGAAGCTTTTGTGTATAATTTGAAGAATCCAATCCAATTACTGAATGCATCTTGAAAATATACCCAATTTCAAAACAACAACAACAAAATGAAATTTAGGAAGTGAAGTTATCAACAATTGAAAAATTCACAATTTTGCAAGTGTGAATTTTGCTAGAATAATTCTGGTTGATTTATGAATTTTTTACTTAGGGTCTCTTTTAGTGACAAATTTAAGCCAAACCAGTTCTAGAAGATCCCAAGAAGTGGTGGCATTTCATAATTGGGGTCATAATATCCATGTTACACAAAAATATCGTCACCATGACTATCTGCAGTCAGTATGGGTCCATCATAACTTATACTGTCCTCCTAAGCGAGTCTCAGACCTCAGCTCTTTAAGTCAAGCTTTGAAAATGAGAGAAAGACATTGAAAATCATTAAAAGCTCTGGTTCTGCACTTTCTCCTACTGTCACCTGCGGGCTCGCACCCTTTGTTCGTGTCAACTGCGTATCTGCACGCTCTGTCTGTAAAGGGGTGGGTGCGTACCCCTGTGAAAGTTAAAAGGCGCAAAGTTTATCTTAAAAAACTCACTTTGGGTTAATTCTAGAGGATTCTAGAAGGAATTTTGACGTGGATGGTTCGCTCTGAGGTGGTTCATGCATCCCAAAAGAGAAGGAGCTAATCCCTTGACTAAAGGAGCTATCCCTTTGAAGGAGGGCTTTATCCCTTTGAAGGAGGACCTAGTAACTTCCCTCCATTGCACTATAAATACAGGCATTGGGGTGAGGACTAAGGAGGTTAGAAGCTAAAGGTTTTGAGGGTAAATGCTGGTGAAATTAAGACTCTTTGGTTGAGCTTGAGAGGAGAGATCACATACCTCTTGGTTCCATTGGAGAGTGAGTGAAACTTGTCAAAGTAGAGGAGACATCTTGTTGGACCCTGGGAGGAGCTTGTACAGCATCAAGGAAAAGGTTGTAAAGTTCTTCTTCTTTTGAATTAATACAATCAAACTCGTTTTTCTCAACAAGTATCTTATGTTATTTGTTTCATGGACTCCTTGACTTTCATGTTAAATATGTTTTATGCAATTGGTTTTTCAGGTGCTATTTAATTTGTTTGCCTTGTTTGTGTTTGCAGATTCGCGAAAAGGAGCATTTGGATCAAAGGAGTGAGGGCATCCACAAACTTGCAAAGGACCCAAGGTAGGCCCCAAAAACACTTGTTTGCCATTGTTTTTAAAAGCATATTTAGAGAAAGATAGTGTCTGGTTGGTTTGCTTGTCATTAGGTCTTCTTTAGATTCTAGGAAGGTCTATCTTGTCCGCAAGATCGACTCATTCCGTGTGACAATCCAATCTAAGGAAGATCAGTTTCTTAATGTCCTTAAATAACATAGGGACTATCGAAATATTTTTTTCTTGTAAGCTCACCCATGAAGAAGAATACCTATAAACATCCTCATACTTATTTGGATAACACGAACACCTACTTTACTACAACTAAGTTGGAATTGATGGAAGGTTATCTTAGGAAATGCTAGGAGTGTTGGGTACATATTATATTATTTGCATGGCTTATATGAAACCACAAATAGAGGGGGGTCCTAGGGGGGTTGTTAAATTCCCCTTGATTACTTAGTAATGCCCCAAAATAATTTTTTGGGGCAATTATTTGGATCCATTTTTTGCATTTTTTCAGCCCAAAAATTTTCTAAAGTGGTTTTGTGGTGCATGGTGTATTTTCCCATGGTCTTCTAGTTGCAGTGTTAGAACTACAGTTGGATTGGCGAATCACGTACACACACACACATGCTGAAAAAGGTACCATTTGTCTCCGACTAGAAGCAATATCAAGTACTAGAGAGAACCAGTTATGCTAACACATTATCAAGGAATTATTAATCAAGTGAAAATATATACAACTAGAAGATGCCACATGGGAACTATCAGTGATTCTCCAACAATCCCCTCATATTTAGCCTTGATACAATGTTGATTTAGAAGGGGGAGGGCATGTTAGGGTCCCACTCTAACCCCCTTACATAGATACATTATTAATGTATGTGGCCCATTAACTAGTCAGTTAATTGTCACTCGTTGTAAAAAGGGTCCACTTTGTTAGTGAAGCCATATTTAGTTAGTAGGCTCTCATTATAAGTGGGACCATTGGTAGTTAATATTCTCCATTGATACATACATACATACATACATATTGAGTAGAACCTTATGTAATATTTTATCAAGAATATATATATATATATATATATATATATATATATATATATATATATATATATATATATATATATATATCTTAGAAGCTTATGTAATGTTTTATCAATAATTATGATTGTATTTAGAGCATTTCTCTTAGAGGTTTTCCCCTTCAAGAGGCAAGTGATAATAACTCTCTATTTTCTATTATCAAACATATATTTCTTTGGTTTATCACTCTTTTTTCTTGTGTTATGGGTTTTGTAACTATATTTTATGTGAATTACACTACATACAACCTAAAAATTCCAAGCTAATAAAATGTAGAAACAATAGGACATGAAGACAACGACTAGGCCACTTAGAGAAAATGTTTGAGAACCTAGTTGGTAATTGAGGGTCTTGACTAAACCATATTAATTGAATATGAGTAAGAGGAGACAAGTAAGAAACCAAGAGGAAATATTTCCTCTAGCTAGAACTTGTGGGCCCTTAACCTAGGCCATAACTGAACCATTGAACTTACTACTAATTTAATAAATAATTTATAATGAGTGATAAACTTACAATATAAGTGCATACCTATCCACAA
Organism: Pinus tabuliformis; assembly: GCA_031772625.1. Lineage (NCBI taxonomy): Eukaryota > Viridiplantae > Streptophyta > Pinopsida > Pinales > Pinaceae > Pinus > Pinus tabuliformis. The sequence goes on along the minus strand of CM062817.1, from coordinate 1,503,131,642 downwards.
AATCCTAGGGATTCAATGGTACTAAACGCTATGATTTCTATTAAAGGATAATGTTTCCACTATTTTGTGTCTTTGTGAGCCAATGACTTGTATGATGTCCCATATTGTTGCCATGAGTTCCCTGCTATCAACACTCCCTCAAGCAAGTTGAATATCTCTGGAGTGTTGCATGTTATGAACCTTACATGTTAAAAATGATAAGTAATGAATTATTACAATCTTATTCAAAGGAAAATCCTCCTTATGCAATGAATATAATGTAAAGGAAAATATTTAATGAGAAAAAGGGTACAATTATAATAAAATGGGGTCATGAAAGGTTCTAGCCTAAATAACAATATAACGATAACAATAAATCACTAAATATCTAGGTCTTAATAATGGGTTTTAGAGTTAGCCTCAGGCTTATGTAGGGCTTAACAAAGCATAACCTCAATACAAAGACAAACAATCGCAAACACCTCACTCATCACCATTTCACCTGCATCAAATGATGCATATGTACTTATTGCATGTCTCTGCCAAGTGGAGCGAACCACTGCCCTCTATTTGATAAATCATTTTTAGACTATAGCCTCATTTAATGGTCACCCACCATGGGGATATGATATTTCAAATATTATATACACTTTTACAACAAATTGTATAACCTTTTCTAAAGATTTATGTAGATTGTTTTTGTTTGAGAGTGCCCAATATTGTAGAAATGACATAAAATCCATGAAAGCAATAAAATGAAAGTATATATATATATATATATATATATATATATGACAATGCTATTGCTGATGTTGGATGATTTCACTCACTTTCTATAGTACATGGAGTGACAATAAGTCATTACGATGATAACATCAATATTATTAAAGTCACATGTAACATCCCTTTTCAATATGAAGATAAATTATATGGATGTAAACATTTGATAGAGAAGAAACAGAGTTTCACTCATTGGCCTAATGAAAATATGTTATAAAAAACAAACTAGGTAAATGTGAAAATATTTATGTTGAATATGTTGTCCAATCAGTGTCAAACTATGATATTTTAGATATTATATACACTTTTAGAACAAATTGTAATAATTCTTTTTCTTAATATCTATGTAGATTTTTTCGTTTTTTATAGTGCCCAATATTGCAAAAATGACATAAAATCTATGAAAGTGGTAATAATGTTATTGTTGATGTGAATGACAAAGATAATAATGAATTTTGTCAAATGTCATTGTACAATATTGATAATAAAGTGAATGAAAAAGATAATAAAGTTTGAGTCATATTAAAGTATATATGTGGTCATAAATTACATGTATCCTTTAGGCCATAACTGAGAACAGTGTTGACAAAGATTAGAGAATGTGATGGCAATGTTATGCTCTAATTACTAAATGGACTATGTAGGTTTTAACGTTTTACCATGTCCTTTTTTTTACTCAACTTTTGAAATGTGTAACCTCTTTTAATTTGGAAGTGATTATTTGCTTCATAATGACCTTCTTTTCTCTAGATAAAGTAATGGACTTTGCTATAAACAACTATTAGAACATTATTACCTATGAAAGTATGCCTAAACTTAGATTTAAAATGCAAATATGCCACTCACAATGTCTTTTTTTAGTTTCATTTCAATTTGAAAAGTTATAATTTTTGTGTATAGTCTTCAAATGCCATGTCCCTATCTAGACATTACATAGTTCATCTTAATCGTGCTTAACTCATTTAATTAGAGATTCAACAAAATCATTCTAATATTCTTTGTGGTTTTTCTAATCCATCTAAATCCATGTGTATATGTTGCCCCTTCAAAATATTAAGGTGCATTTGATAAACGGGGTCTTTAATTTATGAACCCATGACATAGCATGTACAATCATAGGATATTAAATAGTACCCTTAATTTCACTAGATATTAATAGATAGCTCCCAAAATCCTTTTGTTTAAACACGCTCCCATTAAATGCCTATTTTTGCTAGATATCCCTTGTCTTTACTAGATACCCCTTTTTATACCTCCATACCTTGCATACCACTCCTCCCCCCATCTCCTTCCCCTCCAAATAATGCCTACAACATATTGACTTTATTTTTCACAGTTTTAAAACCTCCCTTCTAAATGAACATGATAATGTACTGGTCAACAAAGTGAAGGCCCGATAATTTCATGGCAAGTGATCTTCATTTTCTCTGCCTTTCCCTTTCAAGGGAAATGGATTATTTTTTAGAATTCTAAAATGTTATAATTTCCTTCAATACTTCATTACCATCCTTTGTTTCAAGTCGTGAATTGTCTCTAGCATGATGTAAAATAATGTAAAGGAACTTTGAGGGCTTTCATGCTTGGAGAGTAGTAGTGATTTTTCAAGCTAGACATATTTGTAAACTTTCGCATAGAGACTTGTTATAAGACATTAGAAAAAATTGTAGTTACATATCATAATGTCGAAGAATAAATTCACATTGAACACAACAACAAAAAAGTCTCTACAGTTTTTTTGTTATCTCTTGGATATTAATAAAATCATCACAAGTTTTATTATTTTCTCATCTTTGAGTTGTCATTCATATGTTTCAGTGGGTGCCATTGTAGATTTTGGATGGTCGTGATTACCAACTATTATACATACCAACATTTGGGAAGTCGTACAACTTTGTAATGAATTACGATAGACATATTAATCCCATAGTTGATGGATTTAATGAAGGTGAAAATCATGTCACAACCTTTATGAGTTTACTCTTTGTTTCTTTATTCATCCATATCATGTTGTCAATTCCTTAGATTCTATCTAAAACTATCTTGTTATATCTAAATTTATATTGATTATGTTATCTTTCTCTTTGTAGATATTTGTTTTTCCATATGGCACACTACATGTCAACATCTTGTTGACATGGAACTTATCACACAACTTGTTTGACTTCAACAATTTTCTAACAAGTTACTTGCCACATGGCATATCAATAATTTCTTATACATCAATTTGACATTGAATGTGTTCGTGTTATATTGGTTATACATTGAATAAGCAATGTCAAAGTATCATATTCCTTTAAAACTATGGATTTCCACACTACATTGATATTTTTATTATTGATCATATTTCAATATTGTGTTAGTTAACTAATGAATCATGGACATCAAGTAACAACTCTTAATTTTGATATTGTGTGTTAATTGACATATAGTCATCATGATAAAAGTCAAATATGCAATACCACATCATTGACATCTATTTGACACTAAGTATAATCATGTTTGATGTATATTCAACATTTTAAACATCTATTTCACATTGAAAAATAGTCCCCAAATGTAGTAATGATAATAAAAATAATTTAAATAATCCAAGTTTTAGTGGAAAATTTGCTTCAACTCTATATAAATTTGATTTTATATAGCTCATAATAATATTATTATTTATAAAATATGAATATACACACTTTGAACTTAGTTTTTAATATGAACATATAAATTATAAAAATAACTATATAAAGAATCTAAATTTATTTAATTTCATATATCTTTTTTTGCTTAAGCAAGAGACGGTCCTTCTATTGACTTAAAAAAGAAAATAAATTACATAGGTTACAGCAAGCGCTCAAAAGCGCAAACCCCCACAAGGAAGAGGGAGAAATAAACAATGTGCCCTAAAACCAGATAGTCCATAAACAAAACACACAGAGCAGTGGCCCACGAAAACCCCCTAAACTGCTCAACCAATTATGGTCATCGATCTTCCCCTTCTAATCCGACGGCTGGTATACATATCGCACAACTTAGAAGCAAGATGTATACCGCGCGATGAGGGCAGTATTCCTTCCTCGGTCCCCACCACGTGTCGCACTCTGAAAGGCATTGCTAGCTTTTCCTTAAAACCACCAATGGGTTTGAGGGCACCCGATAAAGGTGGTAAACCGTTAGTCGTTTTGACCTTTTGGTCCCACAAACTTGCACGACCATCTATGGTCGTTGATCTTCCCCCTCCTGATCCTACGGCCCCAAGCAATATCGCACATCTCATATGCACGAGGAATACCGCGCGATGAGGGCGGTATACATTCTTCTTCCCCGGCCACGCGTCGATTGCTGAGTGGCATCGCATGCAATCTGTGAAAACCATTTCCTGGTCAAAGGGTGCCCGATGCAGGTGGTAAATCCTGGGCAGTTTATGACTCCGGTTCGCTACTCTCCTGGTCCCCAAAGTTCTGCCCGAGGAAGCCATGCCCTGAAGGGTCACCTTTTGTCGATCTTCACGGTAGCCTATTTTTTGGGAGCTTTTCCTTTTGCACAGAGAGCTTCTGGCCCTATGACTTCCTCCGTCTAGACTCCCAATAGCACCCAGGCTAATGTAGACTGAGCTGAAATCCTGAGCAATCCTAAAGTGCTCCTCCACTGAGAATCTATCTAAAGTGAACTTATTCCTCATTTGCATAAAGTGAAATGGTGTCTCTCGATCTGTTCTGATAGTGTTGTCTGTCTATGAGTGCCCGAGATGAGCATTCATCTCTCACTCTGTCATCTGTTACCTCCTCCCACCAGCAGCACCTGTCAGTAAGCTTGCTTCGAACCCCTTCATTGGCTAGCCAGTCCGCCACTTTATTGGCTTCCCTGCGAACATGCACAAACCTGAGAGTTTTTAGAATTCTTAGGTGTGATTGAATTCTTTGGTAGACTTGCAGAAGCCACCAGTGACTTGAGATTTTCTCTGGAGCTGCTCCAGCGCTAATCCGTTTGACCGAATTAATTACTAATTCCGAATTAGCCTCAATGATGAAATTATGAATGTTTTGCTTGAACAATATTTCCAAGAAAAGCTCCATCGCCATGAGCTCAGCCATATTGTTGGTTGCATTCCCTAGATAAATATTGAAAATGACCTCTATGTTTCCCTCCTCATCTCTCAGGACCCCTCCATAGCCTGCTTCTCCAGGATTTCCTTTAGAGGCTCCATCTATGTTAAATTTTAAAAAACCTTGAGAAGGGGGCTGCCAGAGAGTCTTTCCTTCTGAGGTATTCCTATTGATCTGCAGAGGACACTGAGGGGGATGAACCTGAAGCTCCAACTTTTCCAAGATTCTGGCCTCTCTGTGTCCTATGGGTTTTCCTGAAGAAACACCCCCCAAGATGTGAACAGTCTCCTTGAGTTGCTTAAGGATTAGCTTAAGGATGCTGCTCATCGAGCTCGTCTTATCTTTGAAAATATTGTTATTGTGCTCCTTCCAAACATTCCAGATTATGAACCCTGGGGTCAACACCCAGGCGGAGTTTATTGTCTCATTATCCGAGAAATTTTTCTGCCAGTTCTTCAGTGTAGCAATGATGTCATTTACATGTCTGTCTGTCTGCTCGAAGACATCTCCAACCCAGTTCCAAAGTGTTGTAGTGAATGAGCATCTATTCAGGAGATGATTAGTGGTTTCTTCCTATTGACCACACAAATGACATCTTGAGGGGCCAACAAAGCCTCTTTTCCTTAGGTTGTCCCATGTCAGAATCTTGCCCTGTTGCACCAGCCACTTGAACAGTTTGACTTTCATCCAATGAGGATTATCCCATAGTTCTTTCCATGTCTTATCAGTGTTTGGAAAGTTGAGCCCTGTGTCTATTCTTTTGGCTTCCTTAAGGGTGAAGAGACCTGCCTTATTCTTTCCCCATCTTAATTGATCATCTAAGGTTGAGGTTAAGATTTGTCTCTTTTCCAAAAGACCGTTAAGGGCTATAGCTTGAGTCTTCATCATGCCCATTTCACTGTAATCTGGAAGTTTCCATATTCGCCATTTCCGGTTGTTACTTGATTGATCCCAATAATCACTTACCCTTCTTAATCCTTTGGTGATGGTATCTGTGTGAATGGCTGCTAATTCTTCACTACGGAGATTATCCTCCTGCTGCCAATTATCCTCCCAGAACCAGGCCAGATTTCCATTTTTGATCTCCCAGAAACTATGTTTTTGGACTAGGGCCTTGTTCTCCCATGCTCTATTCCAAATTGGTGAACCCTTTACTTGTCCTGTCATTCTTATGAGGTTCTTCTCCTGCCAATCGCTTGCATACTTTTGCTTCCATAGTTTAGCCCAGGGGGCTTGTATTTCCTTTAGCCATCTCCACCAGACTTTGGCTCCTAGAACTCTGTTAAGAATTCCTAGGTCATGAAACCCTAAGCCTCCATGGGATTTTGGTTTGCAAACCCTATCCCATGCCACTAGGGCCCATTTCTTCTTTTCTTCACCTTCCCCCCAGAGGAAATCTCTCTGAGTGTTTCTTATTTTAGTAATTACTCCAGTTGGTGCCGGAATAGCTGATAGCATATAGATAGGGATGGTTTGGAGGATAGCCTTAGTTAGAATCAGCCTCCCTACTAGATTTAGGGCTCTATTTGTCCATTTGCTAATCTTATCTTTTAGCTTATTTAGAACAAGCTCCCAGATTTCCTTGTGTAACGGTTTGGCAGTGAGGGGAACTCCCAGGTATTTCGAGGGCAATGACTCTCTTTGAAAGCCCAAAATTCTGGAAATATTTCTTTGAATCGAAATATCAGTGTTGAAAAAGAAAATATTTGATTTAGTAAGACTTACCTCTGTGCCCGCTGCCATGGCAAACTCACTCAGAATCTTCTTAAATGCTCTGGCTTCCTTGACTGTGGGTGTGCCTTGAAGCATAGTATCATCCACAAATTGTTGATGTGTTACCGAGTCCCCACCTTGAGTGAGTCGCAGACCCTAAATTCTCCCTTCCTCCTTAGCAGCTCTGATTTCTCTCCCTAACCCTTCCATCATTAGAATGAAAAGGAAAGGAGAAAGAGGATCACCTTGTCTGAGACCTCTAGTAGGCTTGAAGGTTTTAGAGGGAGAGCCATTGAGAAGAATTGAACAACTGGCAGTGGTAACTAGCGCCATGACCCACTTAATCCAATTGTAATCAAAGCCATATGCTTTGAGAACTGCTCTTATATATGACCAGCTAAGTTTATCATAGGCCTTTGCTATGTCCAGCTGAATTATCATCCCTACCTGTTTATTAGTGTTAAGTGAATGAACCACTTCATGAGCTTGAATTATGTTGTTAAGAATTTGTCTTCCTTCCACATAGCCCGTTTGCTCCTCTGACACAAGGGAAGGGAGGAGTGGTTTGAGATGGTTGGCAATTACTTTGGATATTATTTTGTACACCACATTGCATAATGCTATAGGTCTAAATCTGTCTGGAGAGGTGGCCTTTTCCTGTTTGGGGATTAAGGCTATAAAAGATTCATTGAGAGCCTTCAAGACTGTTTTAAATCTTCGAGAGTCTTCCACTACCTCCAGAATATCCTGTTTTACTATCCTCCAACATGTTTTGAAAAAGTCCACATTGAAGCCATCCGGGCCTAGTGCTTTCCCATTGTGCATCAATGTAATAACTTCCTCAATATCTTCCTCTGTGATTAGTCTGTTGAGATTGTGATTGTCTTCTCTAGATACCAATTTAGGAATGTACTGAGTGAACCTATTCATAGACTTATGTCTATCCACCGTGGTTTCCTCAGCAATTCTCTTAAAATGTTGTACTAGGACCTCTTCCATCTCTTCATGAGTGTTTCTTTCTATTCCATGCTGATTTGTAAGTTTCACAATCCTTTCATTGTTTCTATGAGCTATGGTGGATCTATGAAAGAATTTGGTGTTTCTCTCCCCTTCCTTAATCCATTATACTCTGGATTTCTGTCTCCAGAATATTTCCTCTTGTAGACATCTATTTTCCCATTCATGCTGAAGTGACTCTACCATCTCTTTCCTTTCGTTTGTATAGCCTTCTGTGATAAGAATTTGGTTTAATTCCTTTAGTTTCTTTTCCACTTCTCCTTTAGCTTTGAAGATATTGCCAAATTCCTTTTTATTCCACTCTTTGAGTCTATCTTTAATGTGTTTGAGCCTGCAGTGTAGAAGGAACATCTTTGTACCTTGGAGGTGTAGCTCTTCCTTCCACCATTTTTCAATGTTTGTAAGGAAATCTGAATGTGTGAGCCAAGCATTTTCAAACCTGAAGGGGTTGTTCCTTGGTTTGCCAAAAAGAGAAGCTTCCAATTGAATGGGCCAGTGGTCTGAACCTCCAAAAGGTAGGATGAGTGCAGTTAGGCTACTTCCCATGAGAAGTAGTTCCTCTGAGATAATAAATCTGTCTAATTTTGAGGCTACTTGGGAAGAGCCCCCCCTTTTATTATTCCAAGTGAAGATTCCATTGTTGGTTTCCATATCTACCAGTTTCATATTGGTGAGGAAGTGTTGGAAGGCAACTGAATCCCTACCAAGTGTTCTAGTTCCTCCTTTCTTCTCCGTGAGTGATTTTAGCATGTTAAAATCGCCTCCTAGAATCCAGGGTATAGCTGGGTGTCTCTTCTTCATATCCTCCAGTGTTGTGAGGAGTCGAAGTTTGTCCTCCACTGGCTGAGGACCATAGACATTGGTGACCATGTAACATTGCCTGTTACCCACCGGTTGGATAATCAAGGAAAGGTGGTGTCTGGACGCCTCTGCATCAATCACACCAAATTTCTGTGGATCCCATAGAGTGAGAATTCCTCCAACAAATTTATTTGCCTTAACCTCAAGGTATTCATATCTGTTTAACCATTTGCTATGTTTTTCTCTGATCTTCTCCACTGAGCATTTTGTTTCCTGAATGAATACTATGTCAGATTTTTCCTCTCTGATCCTATTACCTAGATTCCTCTGTTTTCTTCTACTCCCTAGTCCTCTAATGTTCCAGGTTGTGATTTTCATTAGGGTGGGGTTTTGAAGGAGTAACTGGAAAGGTCTTTCATCCTTCCTAAGTCAATCATGAGTTTGCCACACTCCAGCAGCAGTTCTTTCTGTCTTTTCCTTCCCCTCTTCTTGCCTGGATTTTTTATTAATTTTCCTGTTAATAATCCTATAGAGGAAGTCCCTTTATTTTCCTGGTTATCATGACCTCTTCTGACTCCTGCAGCTATTTGATGTGACTTGTTAAGGAATAATTGTTGTACCTTTTCCACATCCTCCTGAGGTATGGAGTTTATTCCCAGGTTTCCTCCTTGTTCGAGAAACTTTTCTAGTTCTAGGTTCTCCCTTTCCAGGATCTCCTGTAAGTCTTGGTCCTCTGTGCCACTTTCACTTGGAGTCATGTCATGGTCTTTTTCTATGTCCATGGTACTCAAAGGGTCCATCGTGTGTTCATTCTATCCCTGTGTGAACTCCATGCTAGTCTCTTTTTCTTTCCCCCTTGCTGCTTGATTCTCTGTGCACTTATGATCATCTCCATCTACTTCTTTTTCTCCTAAGATCTCGAAACTATTGTGACTTCTTGTTTTGTTCTCATTCTCAGTAGGGTTCTTTTGTGACTTCCTTCCCCCTCCTTTTCCTTTTCCTCCTACTTTGGTGAAACCTGTCTGATCTTTCCCTTTGCTGGTGTTTAGGTGTTCCTCCCTTTTATTAAGAGAACAGTCTCTAGATAGGTGCCCATGCTCATGACATTTGTGACATCTGAATGGGATATGCTCATAGTCAACTATTTGTACCCATTCTTCGTCATAGACTTCTAGAATGACCTCATCTGGAAGGGCTCCTGATAGGTCCATCTCCACACATATACGGGCATAGGAGGTATATTTTCCTCATAGGGTTGCCTCAGAAATCTTTAAGAAATTACCTAATTTATTGCCTATAGCTTTTAAAGACTCTGGCAACTAGTAATCTAAGGGTAAGGAGTAGATTCTAATCCATACTGGTACCAAAGTGAAGGTTTCTCATTCTGGCACAAAGTTCATCGTCCAAGGACGCATACAGAGACCAGCAGTTGCAAAGAAGTATGGTCCTCCTTCAAAAATTCTGTCTCTGTCCTCCATGCTTGTGAACACCACTGTAAAAAAACCTTTGGATCCTAGATATATCTTTAACTCTCCCTTTAGTTTCCAGTTGTATTTTATCCAAGTGTACAACACTTTCTCTGACAGCCAGATTCCCATAAACTTGCATATAATGGCATAGTTAGCCATGTGATCCCTGTGCTCTTGCAGAGCTGGATAATTTAATACAACCTGAGGTTTAGTTATGGTCTTGGGTTTACAGGGCCCCATTTTGGTTATATTCTCTATTCCCTAACCTCTGTCTTCCGCTTTCTCCTCCTGCTGGTCTTCCTCATGGGTCCCTTGTTCTGCATGGGTTTTGCTGCCTTCCGCCTTTTGATTCTCAGTGTTTTTTGTCTTGTCCTCCAAGGAATGTGGAGGCTTGTTCTTATTCCCTGCTCTTCCTCTGTTTGAAACCACATTGTTGTAGGAGGGAGTGGAGCTCCCTCCTCCCTGTGCCTCCATGGTTACCTGTTACCCTCTGTCGCTCTGTTTGTTGAACCCTAGAACCTCAGTCGCCTCCTTCCTTCTCGCGAGATATCAATCATTATCCTAATTTCATATATCTTATATAATATTAAGATAAAAAAAAAAAAACTAAACATTTTATATTTTTCAAGATTTTTCATTATTTAGTGAATGTTTTACCTCAAAACAATTTTGGATTTATAGATTGCAATAGGGAAAAATTCATTACTATCCCTTAAATATTCCTAGTACAATCAAATTATACTACTTTAATTTCCAATATCTATAATTCCATGGACCCAAAAAATATTTTTTATTAGGTTTTATAGCACCAATGTTTATCCTTTATTCTCATCATTATTTTAAATAGTTAAAAAAACTAATCTATAAAATATTTAAAATTAATAAATAAAAGACTTTTTTACTTTTCCATTGGGAAAGAAACTCAATCTCATTGCATTCTAAATTCAAAAACCATTGTTTTAATTTGAACTTAAATAAAATTATACTACTTTAATATTCAATATCTATAATTCCATGGATCCAAAAATATTTTTTATTAGATTTTATACTACGAATGTTTATGCTTTATTCTCATCGTTATTTTTAGAAAGTTAAAAAAACTAATATATAAAATATTTAAATTATAACAAATAATAAATATGCATAATAAAATTAATAAATAAAATACTTTTTAACTTTTCCATTGGGAAAGAAACTCAGTGTCATTGCATTCTAAATTCAAAAACCATTATTTTAATTTAAATTTAAATAAAATAACATCAGACGTTTTAAATAATGATATTTTAAGTTCTATTTAGTAAATATTGAAGCAACCCATAAAATATCTATATGAATTCAGAGCGAGGAATCTAAGGTTAAGGAAGGAACTTGGGTTATCTTCTTATGTAGATAATTTATTTTGTAAGAGACCTAAGGCAAGCCATGACAATGTATGCAAACCGACAAACTGAAGGCTTTGGATTCTTTCGGAAGAAAATAAAATATCAACTCTTTGACTTTAACAACTCAGTGAACCAAGTTGAACCCACATGGGGCAACTCTTTTCATTGATTGTCCATGAAAAGTTGACTCTGGAAAGTTGACTCTGGTTGTTCTATTTAATAATTATATACATATAAAGATAGGCTCCTATGGGCTTCTTAATTGACTTTATGCTAACTTTGTGTGTGATGTGTGCCATGAACATCAAGTTGAAACAACTTAGAAACATCCACAAAAAGGAGTTTTCCAACTCATTTCCACCTTAAATTATCTCTCCATACATATATTTTCTCTTCCTTCTGTTACCTCCCCATACATATATTTTCTTTTCCTTATGGGTATTGTGTATGTTCCAACTTTATTAACATATTTATCTAAGAGAAATTAATGATTTAACATTTTTATTTTTCTAAAAGGAAGTGTATATCTTTTTTTGTCAACTTCATTAAGCTAGAATGTATATGGTTGTCAAAAAGTAAATGGTTCTACTTCATGTTAAGATTAATTAGCAACATCTTTACACAACTAATGTACAATATTTTTTTTACATGGTAAGAAAACCTATCATAATTCAGTTGTCAAACCAGCAGTGAGGACAATCATTTCTGGTTGCTATCCACGAATGCAAGCTGACTCATCATTGTTATTCAAGGAAAACCACGCCACTTGGAATAACTCATTGGTGGTTAGTAAGGGGGTAGACTTTCACTCCTACCAAATGTCTCTAAGTCTTGGGTCATTAACTTGTTTCCTTACGTCCGAGAAAAACGAGCTCTTAGCCAAACAAAAACAGTTTTAAGACATACTCCATGCCCAACATACAACACTTTTGTTTGTGTGCGCGTACACATATATGTTATATGTTAGTAGATGCATATTATCAATAAAATGAATGTACCGAATAAATAACAATCACCTATATCAATAAAATGAACGTACCAAATAAATAACAATAACGTGTTCATTTGTTTACAAATATCTCTGCAACCACTCTTCTTTTGACAAGCGCAAATTCCTCTTTTCTTGAGCTGCAAACTCATGCAACTTCTAATCTATCCACTTTTCAATCTCCTTCTTTATTGGTCTCCATGGACCCCACATCACACATCCATCATATAAATCCCAGTCCCAGCAAAAAAACCATTTGTTGGGTTGAGGGGGCTTGGACCTAGGTTCAGAGTTAGTTGCGCTAACCAACAAAACCCTACACTACCGGCCCTTTCAGCGACAACCTGTGTAGCGCAGGCTACAGTCTCACCCGAGGCAGTATTGGGAGATGCTAGAACCATATTTCTACATCCAGGGGTTTATGTGATGTGTTTTCTATAGATCTAGGGCTTTCCTTGAACTTTTTGAACCCTAACCCTTGAAACCCGGAACTTACAGTAAATAATAGTAAACAGACTTATGTCCTTTGTCGATTTCACTAAACATGCATAACATCATATAAATAAACAAATCTACGTCTTCTCGGGTCTATTAAGTACTTTTCCTAATTAAGTGCATTCAACGATCATAAATATAGTAAATTCAAAGATAAAATAGTAATACACAGATACACAGATAGTTCTTCAAAATAAGTCTTTATTATGCTTCATATTTTCAGATACGTCCAGCCCTGTGCACACAACTGCAGGGGCCCACACACTCAACTGCAGACTTACCAAGGTCTCTGCGCACACAACTACAGGAGCTTTCCCTTTCGCCCAAGTATAGAATAGACAAAATCATATGCAACTCATGCACTTCTATTGCCTCCTTTTTTATGACTCTTCTATGACTTCCCTTTTATATTCTTCCTTCATTATAATACCATGGTCCGCGAACCATGGGCAGGTCTAAAAAAAAATTGTCTTTAATAACTAAGGGGCTTTGACCTTCCTAAAGCCCCTTTGACTCCTATTGACTTGTGCTACTCGTGCTCTTCTCCTTAAAATGCAGAGACTTTACAATAAATTTAACAAAACTTAACAAAATTTGACCCAGGGGACCTCGTCCCAACATCAACATCCTGGACATATCTCTTAAGTAGTGAAACATGTAAAACATCATGGAATTTCACTATTGGCGGTAGTGTAAGTCTATAGGCCAGGGGTCTAATCCTCCCAAGGATCTCAAAAGGCCCACAATATCGAGGTGTCAACTTGGCACATGACCCAATCCTCAAGGAGATCATCTTGGGCTTGATGCACAAGTACATATGCTCCCCAATATGAAACTTCTTGAATTCTCTATGTTGATCCACATAACTCTTCTTCCTATCTTGTGTTGTCGTTAAATTCCTATTAATGAATTGCATCTCCTACTCCATCTCAATCAACATATCTTGTCCATTCAGTACCATGTTCACTGGATCATTCTAGCTATTAGGAGTATTACAACTCTGCCCATAGAGAGCCTCAAATGGACTCATGTTCAAGGATTCTCGATACCCATTATTATAAGAAAACTCCACAAGTTGAAGATACTCCTCCCACTTCTTCTATCGATCATGCATGACATACATCCTCAAGAATATTCTTAACCCTTTCTGTTCGTCCAACTATTTGTGGATGATAAGTTGTACTAAAAGCTAACTTTGTCCTCATGCCTACAAACAACTCCTTCCAAAAATTGGAAGTGAATTTGACATCTCTATCTGATATAATCTTATTGGAAACTCCATGCAACATCACTATCTCCCTAATGAAGATCTGAGCTACCTCACTAGCTGAATTTCTAGAATTCACTGTAATGAAATGATCTACCTTGTTCAGCATATCAACCACAACCATGATGGAATCATGTTGCTTCGATGTCTTCAAAAATACTATAATAAATTCCATGGAAATGACCTCCCATTTCCATTCTGGAATCGGAATAGACTACAACAAACCAGTTGGATGCTTTCATTCAGTTTTCATCTGCTAACAGTCCAAACACCTTGCAATAAACTTAGCCACCTCTTTCTTCAGATTCAGCCAATAATAGAACTTCTTAATGACTGTAAAAGTCTTTTGGTATCCTAGGTGGCTTGAATATGTCTTGACACGAAACTCCATCAAAATGAGCTTCTTCAACTTACTATCATGTGGGGCATAAATCTTGTTCCAGAATCTCACCAATCCATCTGTCGTGAGGTGACACTCCTCATCTCTATCACCCTACTGCATCCTCTGCTTCAGTTACCATTACTTCTCATCATGATACCCTGCATGTAATATTCTCTCTTGCAAATATATCCCATAAGATCTCACATGTGAAATATGATTTACCTACACTCTCTTATTGAGAGAATATGCAACTATGTTCTCCTTACCATTAATATTTATGATCTCAAAATCAAAATCACTAAGAGTAGCCAACCATATTTCTTACTTGTAATTCATATTAGGTTTTCAAACAAGTACCTCATCTCACTATGATCACTCATTAGAACAAACCTCTTGCCAAGAAGATAATGTCTCCACATCTTCAATGCATGAATGATAACTTCCAACTCAAGATCATGAGTCACATAGTTCTACTTGTGCTCATTCAACTTCCTTGATTCATAGCAAGCCACTTGTCCTTCCTACATTAGGACTCCAAAAAGTCCTTCCTTACATGCACCAATACAAACCACAAAATCCTTATCATGATCTGCAATCTTCAGAATGGGAGTATTTGTAAGTAAATGCTTCAACTGCTCAAAACTATTTTCACACTCGTCATTCCAATTAAACTTCTTTCCTTTTCTTTGCAGGGATGTAATAGGATAGCCAATCTTTGAGAAGTCCCTGAAGAACCTCGTATAGTAACCTGCTAGTCTCATGAATGTTCTGACCTCATCCACATTCCTAGGAGTTGGCCACTCCATGATAGCTTTGATCTTTTCTAGATCCACTACTATCCATTCCTTGGAAACAACATGTCCCAAATAATGAATTTGAATGCACTTGTTGAGCTTGGCATACAACGGATGCTATCTCAATAATATCAACACTATTGTTAAGTTCTCTACATGATCTTCCTCATTATTGGAATATACTAATATATCATCAACAAAGACTATCACAAACTTATCTAGATAAGGACGCAACACATTGTTCATCAAACACATGAAGGTGGATGGAGAATTAGTAAGACCAAAAGGAACCACCACAAACTCATAGTTCCCATACCTTGTGTGCAATTCAGCCTTATAGATGCCTTCTTCTTTAATGTGCACCTGATGATATCTCAATCTCATATGAATCTTTGAAAACATTATTTCTCGCTTTAGTTGATCAAACAAGTCATAAATCCTTGACAGTGGATACATGTTCTTGATAATCAACTTGTTCAACTGCTTGTAATCAATGCACAATCTAAGAGTACCATCTTTCTTCCTTACAAACAATATTGGTGCACCTCAAGGTGACACACTTGGCCTTATGTATCCCTTATCAAGCATTTCTTTAAGCCGCAACTTCTGTTCCACCAAATCAGGAGTGCTCATCATGTAAGGTGCCTTAGATGTTGGTGCTACTCCTGGCATCAACTCAATAGAGAAATCCACTTCCCTATGAGGTAATAGCTCTGGAATCTTTGCAGGAAACACATCTTGAAACTACTACAAAACATGATACCTATTTAGGACTTCATCATTCTCAATTTCCTTCCCTTTATCACTGGAAACACACACTACAAACAATAGACATCATTTCCTACAGTTTCACTTTGCTTGCATAGCTAAAACCATTCTTACTAATGTAGACTTATTTTTTCCTTGCAAGATTCTCTTTTCTCCATCATCATCCAGGCACTCAATAGCCCTGTCATAACAATCCACTTTAGTTCTGTGAATGAAAAATCAGTCCATGCCCAAAAGCATATTATATGAACACAAAGGAAGCACATTTATATGTGTTGATGTAGGGAAACCATTGAGCTCAAATGCATAATATCTCACCTAATGATGAAATATTTTCTTGGTTCCTATAGCCAACTACACAAACCAAGATTCTGCATGCACTTATTTATTCAAGAAACACTAACACACCAGGTGAGGATTGATATAGATATAATTCAATCCAAGATCAATGAAAATAGAAACAACTTGATCACAAAGATTACCTTCCATCTTGATAATGGATGCCAGATGATCTACCTTCCCATTATCCATTGTTGCATAGATCTGACGGATACTCTGACTAATATCCCCAACTTTTTGCACCTTTGAAGCACTATAAATATGAGGCCTACCACCCTGGTGCGATGGAAAATCCCTCTTGTGATGTTCTCCACCATAGGTCCAACACCTCAAAATATTCATTCCATCGCCCTTATTCTACTCCTAAGGCTGAGACCCATGTCCTCTCTCAACTACATTGAACTTCTTGTAAAGTGTCACATTTTCCTTGTCACCTACATCTTGAGGTCTTCCTCGCTTCTTAAGCCATTTCTTTTAGTCTTCTCATTACCTTTCTAGTCACACTTGAACTCAGGTTTACGCTTTAACTGCTCATAACAATGCTTCAACTTTTTTATGCCTTCCTCCAATGACCGAGGCTTATCAAACTCAATCTAATCTTTTAATGCTACTAACAACCCATTGATGAACCTTTAAATCTTTGCCTTCTCTTCCTTAAGATAAGGCGCATACCTCAACAAATCCAGGAATTTTCTTGTTTACTCATAATATGTCATGGAACCCATCCCCAACTCATAGAACCCCTTGGCCCTTTCATCATAGTATCTTTCTGACAAGTATTTGTTCTTGAAAAGTCTTTCAAACTCATCCCAAAGTAGCTCCTCTTGTCTAATTCCTCTAACATTATTTACGTCTTACCACCCGATATATGCCTATCCCTTGAGACTAAAGGTATCTATTTTGGCTTTCATGTTCTATGAATAATCACGCAATCTTAAAAACTTCTTCATCCCAAGTAGCTGTGCTTCTGCATCTTCTGACTTCTTCATCTCTCCATCAAAATTAGGAGGCTTGGATTTCTTGAATTCTTCTAGAAAATATTGCTTCTCACTCTTCCTATAAAAATGTTGGTGGTGATGGTGATAATGTCTCTCAGAACCAGAGATAGAATAAAATCCATGAGTGCTACCTGTCCTCTCGGGTGTATCCAAGGATCTGCCACACTGAATGTATCATCTTTTTCCATCTTTTCTCTTCTCTAAGACCTACTATCTATTCCCCATTAGACTTCTCCTCCTTCCTATATCCATCACTGATCCCCAACTATCCTTGGTTCTGTAACTCTGAAAAGGATTTAAAGAATCACTACATTGACTTATGCTTGCTTTTCTTGAGCCTTTGCAAGTCTTTCATGTGCCTCAATCAACCTTTTATTATTTTCCTTGCAACTTCTAATCTCTGCCCTCAGAATCCTCTAGGTATATATTAGATCAGGAGAATACTCTTCTCCTTTTTGCTCAATTGACTTTTCCCATTCCACTTAATTCACATCATGCATGTATGGGAGTCATGTGAACTATAATCCACCATTTTGCTCTTCATATTTAGCCTTCTATTTCACACAAACATACCATGTTAGATAAACCAAATTGAAGACATAATCAAGATCATACCTCAATGCATCTCAGGGGAGGCTATCACATCTACAGAAATCAATCTAGATTAGCACGATATAGATATGGTAATAACAACACATATCAACATCATGATGCATTCATGATAATAATACAAAATTGTAATAATGACTGCATACATGATAATCATAACCATCTGCATGTACCCTGAGGTCCAACACTATAAAACTCGCTTCAATACCATTCTGTAGCACTGGTACTAAAGAAAGGTTTAGAGGGAACAAAAATGCTCAAATACCACCCTATGGTATCAGATACCATCCAAAGGGAACAAAACTCTGCTCTGATACCAACTTGTGGTATCAGATACTGCCCAAAGGAAATAAAACTCTACTCTGATACCACCATGTGGTATTAGATACCGCCCAAAGGAAATGGAACTCTACTTTGATACCATCATGTGGTATCAGATACCTCCCAAAGAAAATGAAACTATGTTATGATACCACCTTATAACCACCCCATCCCACATTTACCCACTTTTACAAGTTCTCCAGGATATACATGAGCTGAGTTTTACTATGATATGACTTTAGCTCCAAGTTCAAATTATGGAAGTGGGTCCTACTAACAGGAAACCTACTGCCATCCCTTAGGGACCCCAAATCACACAAGTGTTTGACAACCACCCCTGATGATCAATCCCTGAACTAGAAATTATTTTCTCGGACTTTACACCCCAACCGCAGGCATGACACATTGTGCATGTGGTTGGAAGTCTCCAACCGCATGCATGATCCTCTCTCCATGTGGTTACAATTGAATTTTTCCAATTTAGAGGGTGCGGTTGCAATATTAGTGCAACTTTTTAAGGGATAGTCTATAGGCCTCTGCCCAGAACAACCCAGAACTATGTCAAAGCTTATAGTAAGTCTATACAAACAATACTAAGGCTATATCTTGTAAACACATGATAGACATTTCGTCAAACATATGGTAAGCATAGTAGTTATAGGTCATGAATGCATATATGATCATGATATTCTTAACTTCATATAGAATCATCAAGAAGGCGCAATACCATCTCAAGCTACCTGCAACAACACTTGTTAGCCCAAGCATACATTAACCATAAAATAACTTATCAAATCATGAACAAGATCCATAGTATGAACACATCATTTAACCATGCCTATAACCAACATATAACCATAATATAATCCAAGACAAATTAACCATAAGATCAACATAATAAATAGTACATATGCTCATTGGTCATAATAAGAAAAATAGCTCATATTAACATATACAAATGCCAACCAAGTCAGGGACTTCCATGTACCACTCGACCATAGATTGGGCTAAACCAAATCTCTCTTTCAGCCAATCAACCACGTGACATATTACAAGAATGAACGTCGGATCATGTGGGTTAAACCAAAATAAAACCAACTAAGGTTTCCAAAGGCCAAACCACCTCAACCCTCAGCCACATTGATCTCACCTAAACCAGTCCAGAAATCAATAATATCAAACAAGCTTGGATGCCTTTGACTTCCTTCACCAACGATGGAGGAAATTTCCTGTCTCCACCCATCCATCAAGAGTTCTAGGTGATCCAAGTGTATATTGGTGACCACCCACCTATTCCACCTAGACCCTCCAGTCAGTTTCATATGTTTCCTTGTTTATTTCAGCATTTACTATTTTTAACAGTTTTTCGGGTCCTAAACTTCCGGAGTAATTTTGACCCCCTAAACAGTTTTTTTTCTCAGGTTCATTATAGGCTCATAGCCATAGGAAATGGACTACGAAAAAACCTATAGTACTCAGAGAGACCTTTCCAACAAGATATCGTACATGCCAAACGGAAATAATATGACCAAGTTACGACCACGGGAAGTTGGTTGCCCAACTAACCCAACGGGGCGCACAAAATCTTGGTGTTACATCTCCTGGGGTTAGGGTTTTTGTTGGTTAGGTTTTTCTCATGTTTTCAAAAATAAATAGGCCCTTGACCCTCATTGTAACACAATTCATTTGGCATCTAGCCGCCACATCTCTTCTCAGAGATAAGCTACCATCACCCAAGCTATCTTATTTCCATTCTATTTGTAAGCATAGTTCAGTATTTTTTTATTAATGAAATGAAGTTTTTTTTTTGCTGCATCTCTGTATTTATGATTATATCTATAATTTGTTGCATTCCTGTTTAAGTTTGGATCACTATGAGAAATCCCATCTCCACCGTTGACCCTTGGGAATTTTCCTAAGACCACCTCAACTAGGATCCAAGTCTACAAACCATCCAAAGCATAATCAAAATAGATAAACCATTGCATCATGTTTTTCCACAAAATGGAAAGGGAAGGATGAAACCACTGTCAATCTAAGCAAATCCCATGTCAATGACTGCAAAATAACTAAATAAACCACATGCATCCAAATCTCAACAAGGAAATTACACATGCAACTTATTACTTGCAATGTACTCCTACTATAATTATTGATCCAACCTTCTTTCCTATTGCCCACCAATTCCTTTTCTTGCTTGATTTCTTCTCTCCAAGTCCAAGTGAATGATAGGATGCTCCAAGGATGCTCTAAGTGTGTAAGAGTGGAAGAAGAGAGAAAGAATAATCAAGAGTTAAGCCAAAAATTGTCAAAAAGTTGAAACTGATTAAAAGTTGTCAATTGTTTCTCTAATGCCTTTTTATCATTGATGTCTCATGTCTCTTCATTTCCTTTTTCCTTTTTCTTTCATTTTCCTTCATTTTCTCTCCAATTTCCTTTGCATGCATATTTGTGTCTCTTCACCTTCATTTCCTCCTATTTTCTTTTATTTCCTTAATTAAATGCCAATTATTAACTCTTTTCTTTTGCCAATTTCCATAGCCATTAATAAACCACAAGCGATGCCCACTATAATATTTATCCACCATTCATCTTGGAATATTATTCCCATGACCTTGATCTTATTTTATTTACATGGAAAATCAACCCAGGGTTGTTACAACTAGAACATAGTTTGACCTAGTCAAAAAATATACTACAATGTTAGAGTCATATCATAACCCCCTTCCTTAGAGACATTATTAATGTATTTGGTTGATTTAATAGTTACTTAATAGTCACTCATTATGAAAAGCATCCTCTTTGTTAATAAAGCCCAAATTAGTTAGCAGGATTTCATTAGAAGTGGGCCCATAGGTAGTTAATATTCTCCATAGATATATAATTGAGTATAAGGTTATGTAAAACAATTTCAAGAATTGTGATTGTATTTAGATCATTTCTCTCAATATTCCCCCCCTTGAAGAGACAAATGAACATAACTCTCTATTTTCTATTATCAAAGTGATATATCTTGGTTTATCTCTCTTTTTTCTTATGTTCTTGGGGTTTTGTGCTATATTTCATGTAAGGTAGAATACAAGTGGTATCATAGCTCTTTCTTTGTCATGATGTGGGATATTTTTTTTTTCTTTTGTTTGATAGTTTTGATAGGGAAAAGAGGTTGAAAAAATTCATGTCGATTTGAGAAGATTTTGTGTATAATTTGAAGAATCCAATCCAATTACTGAATTCCTCTTGAAAATATACCCAATTTCAAAAAAAGAAAAATGCAAAATATAGTTTAGGAAGTGAATTTATCAACAATTGAAAAATTGACAATTTTGCAGGGGTTTTGCGGGTGTGAATTTCATTGGAATAATTCAAGTTGATTTCTGAATTTTTTACTTAGGGTCTCTTTTAGTGACAAATTTCAGTCAAACCATTTCTAGAAGATCCAAAGAAGTGGTGTCATTTCACAATTGCGTTCGTAATAGCCAATCTAAGGAAGATGTGTTTCTTAATGTCTTTAAATAAAATAGGTACTATCAAAATAATTTTTTCTTGTAAGCTCTCCCATGAAGGAGAATACCTATAAGCATCCTCATACTCACTCAGATAATGTGAACACATGCTCTACTACAACTAAGTTGGAATTGATGGAAGGTTATCTTAAGCAATGCTATGAGTGTTGGGTATGTGTTATATTATTTGCATGACATATGCAACCACAAATACAAGGGGGTCCTAGGGGGGTTGTTTAGCTCCCCTTGATTACTTAGTAATTCCCCAAAAGAATTTTTTTGGGTAGTTATTTGGGTCCATTTTTGGCATTTTCAGCCCAAAATTTTGCTAAAGTGGTTTTATGGTGCATGGTGGCTTTTCCCATGGTCTTATAGTTTCAGTTTTGGAACTACAATTAGATTGGAGGCTCACGTACACACACACACATACACATGATGAAAAGGTTCCATTTGGATCCAAATAGAAGCAGTATCAGATACTAGAGAGAACCAGTTATGCTAACACATTATCAAGGAAATATTGATCCAATGGAAATATATACAAGTAGAAGATGCCACATGGGAACTATCAATGATTCTCCCACAATATCCTCATCCCTTGAGACAATGTTGATTTAGAAGGAGGAGGGCATGTTAGGGTCCCACTCTAACCCCCTTACTTAGATACATTATTAATGTATGTGGCTGATCTGAAAATGAGATCTTAGACTAATAGTAAGGTATTACAGACTCATGTGCATGGATTTGCCTATATTATTTAGTGCAATGGATCAATAAGATTGCGAATAACATAGACAACGAAGCAATTAAAGAAACATAATAGACAAACACACATAACATAGCAAGTTTAAATTGGAGTTCACCCAAAACTCTTGGGCTATGTCTCCTAGTCCAGCCTTCAGTGGTGACCTCTCTATTATGTCTTCAAGAGCAGAGTTTTACAAAATGTGAGCTCAAATTGAGTCTCAACACAACAGATACAAAAACAACAGGAGTTTGCTTGAATCCCTCAAGCCTCTCTAAGTACACAGACTCTTTCTCTCCTTCTCTCGCTCTGTTTTCTCTCTATCTCAGCACTGCTTGTCTCTTTCTTCTGTCTTCTATGGATTTTAAGCCAATCAGCGATGTCTATTCATTTCCTCTTCTAGGCTCTCTGGCTTCTAGCCTCTGTCCTCTCAAATCCCCTCTGAGTGTTCAGCAATCATTGCTGAACGCCTTCAGAGATGGTGGCCACCTGTTCTGTAACAGAAGAACCATCAGCGCCTTTGAAATCCTCAGAATAGTCATTCTCTGTTTACATAGAGAAATACACTAAAACACGAGAAAATCCACCAATCTACCATTTATTGGACCTGAAATATCATTAAATCCGCCCTAGAATCCTATCGGGTCCACCTTTATATCGCCATCGTATGTCCACCATTGATTTGAGTGATCTTGATCCAACAGTTGAGATTCATTTCGGGCGGCTCATGCGTATGGGGATTAACCAGGATTAACCACCCGAAAAGGGTGGTTTTCTCTCTCCGGCACCTGCCACGTGGCAGCCAATGTATAGGTTCGGGCGGAGCCCTGCCAATACCACTTATCGCCTACGGCCCGCCCGAAATCTCACTTATTACAAAACTCAAATGAGATAAAACTGCATATATATCCCTTTCGGGTCCGTTTTCATCGCATCGGGCGCATTTCCTTTGTATTTCATTTATTTGGTGAAAATGTGAAATACATAGAAAAATGTTGTTTTCTAGATCTCAAAAAATGTTAAATATCATCTATAACCCCATCGGGTCTGGCTATCGCAAGTCATATTTATATCAACCCCGCTCCGTTGTATTACTCTGACACAATATTGCAATACGATTGATCGCAATCACATATCGCATAGACCCCGGGCCGTTTGTAAGCACTCCTTTGTAATTTGCTGATTACGATATTGCGAGTTAACTTGGGCCGTCGATATGCGCGCTTGATCGACGGTCCTTCTTGACCCGTGCTGATCGCTATCACATTTTTCATATGGTAGCCTCCAATAGCATTCCGCCTACCTTCACCGATTGTGATACGTCGATCGGATCTGGACCATTGATCGGCCAGATCCAACTGCTCCTATGCATCGCTGTCCAAGCCTCTGATAACTCTGTTTTTGGCCATTTCTTCATGTTTTTCTCTCCCGATAGTGTTTTCTGCATTTTGTAAGGTTTTTCCTTATGCAATAGTTTTTCATTTTGAAGACTTAGAGGGTGTTTTGGATCCATTTTGGATCACGCCTTCCCACTGGAAAAGCTTTTGGACCACCAAAATTTGGTTTTTAAGCATCAATCAAGTGAGGATACAACTTCCTCACTTGTCCAACCTCTATCCATCTTGCACTGCTTGGTTTTGAACCTTTGAGTCTGATTCTAAGGTACTCAACATCCCCTTTGCGCGTAGTTCTCACCTTTCTGTCCAGAACTATATCTTCCTGCAACTCACTGAGATATTTAGGCAACAAATCATCAATAGAAGGCAACTGACTTTGCTTTCAAGATCTTCAATCAATGAAGGTTCAAACAGTCTCAAGTTCTCTACACTAACTACTAAATAGATGTGCATGTAAGCTGGCAAATCAAAGTGAAGAGAATTCTCACCAATTCTCTCAAGTATCTTGAAAAGCCCATACCTTATTGGCTTCAGCTTCTTACCTTCACCTTGCATTCTGTCTTTACTAATGTACAACTAGACTTGATCACTGTTTGGTCAATTTAGAGTGTCCTAAATTTCTATATTAATTGTCAATCCAGGAGTCGTAAACTGCTGAAGTGAGGTGCACTATATATGCAAGATAACCGATTGCTTACTTTTTGTCGTTTTTGATTTTTAGTTTGTTTTTGGGTTTATCTTTGTTGATTCCCTAATGTGAGATGGCAATTCTAAAAGTCAAGTATGGATATAAGTGTTCAAGGCAATGGTTTCCTTTAAAATGATTTCCAAACTTCAAAATTTTCAAAAAGGTTTTAAAACTTGCAATGATGAAATCAATTCCTAAAAGAGAATGAAAATGTACCACTATTCTAATTAAACAAACAGTGAACTAGTGACCATGAAACCCAGTATCCTTGTTGCTGTGTAAATATAAAAGAAACTTAACTCAAAGAAATCCAAAAGTTGCAAGCAAAGCAAAGCTAAGATCAAACTACATCAACTCATATTCTGACCCCTCACCATTTGTCTCGCTCTGGTTTTAGGAGGTAATCATAAACAAATTGAGCAATCTGATATCTAATTTGTAGAAAATGAAACTAATATTAAACTACACACTCATACTCCAATCCCTCACCATTTGACTCGCTCTGGCTTTCAGAGGTAACTGAAAATGACATGAGCAATTCAATAACTAACTTGCAGAAAAATAAACTAATATCAAACTACGCATTCATACTTCAATCCCTCACCATTTGACTCGCTCTGGCTTTCGGAGGTAACTGAAAATGACATGAGTAATCTAATATCTATCTTGCAGAAAAGTAAATGAACAAAACTAAAAGAAATAAAACAGTGCTGGAATTAGAACTAAGAAAATAAATCAGCAGAAGGACAAGAATAATTCCATGTCATTAGTCATTATAAAGCTATGTGCAAATGCCCGGGCTGCCTATTAGAATCTGAAACAAAGACACTGATCAGTTAACAGCATTAGAAAGCATAAAAACTATGGACAGCAATCAACGTGAATACCATAAGCAGTGCAATATATACAAATAAATGATTATGGCATAAGGAACAAAAAGAAATAAAGCATGAAACTATACAGCAATTAACAAAACCTTGGTGTGTACAGGGGCCCTCTGCACAACCTCGGGCAGTCAGCAATCAACCACGAATTGAGCTTATAAACAATGTCTTCTCATGTATTAAAATGCAGTCATAACACAGAAATAAAGTTACGGCACAGTGGGCTCGTAAACAGTCAAAATTACATTCAAAAAGCTAGCTAATATGCGTATGAGAACGCTTTATTTATAACAGAGGATGACATAACTACTTTCCTAAAATCTGCGCTAATAAAAAGACACGTGAATAACCACGTCCAGAAATCTAGCATTATGGTAGCCGTGAAGATTAAATCCAAGGAGGGTGGCTGTTAGATTCAGTTCATGGAGCAGTCCACAGGTGTTAACATGTCTCCTGAGATTTAGGAACGGCCACGCAAGTCCTCACGTGGTGAAAAACAGAGTTCTGCCACCATAGGACTCTTAGGTTGACCACCACTTGACTATCTTTGACCACGGCCTTATGTGAGTGATTCGGCTGAACCAATAGGACATGGTCCATGTCCACGTCATTTGCAACTTGCCCATGTGGCCGGATTCACCTGAAGACACCTGTAACATAGACTTCAACAAAAAGGCTGCGGAAAGTGACAAGATTCCGCAGCTGAATGAGCAAAAATCTAGATCAAACAGCAGACACAAGACATAGTTAGGAAACCATTTTATATGCTCTTTTTAAACTAATATGCAATGATTTGACAGCTTAGGAGGTCCAGGTAAATGGAAAAGGGCTAGAAAGGTGTATAGGGAAGATGCAAGTTTGGGACTCAACATACCCCCACTGTGAAGGTGTTGCATGTCCTCATGCAACCAAAATTTTGATCATCCCCCCTTTAATCCACGTGTTCTGAAGCTTCTACCAGTACATCCAGTCCTCTTCTCCTCTTCCTTGGTGCTACTAACATCCTGGGCTTCCTCATCAAACATCTGAATTTGAGATTGATTAATTCCCTACTCAACTTCCTGCACTTTTTCTTTAATTTCTTATTCTTTTTCTGCCACAGTCCTAAATGTAACATAGTGTTGTCATGAATGATTTTGTCCACTTTGCTTTGCTCCTTTAATGCTTCATTTTATTTTTTAATGTGTCTGTTTAAGACCTCCAATTCAAACACTTTTTATTTCAATGATTGGACTTGTGCTTCTTGTGCTATGTGAGGCAGAGTGGATGATGTGCTCGGGCCTGCAACTGTCTTCTCTAAGGATTCTAGATAATCATACACCTCTTGCTGATTTGGATCTATTTCGAGTGTTTTCCTTGGGATGACCTCAAAGTCTTGTTGAGGGGGAGGACTGATTTCTAACTCTGGCCAAGAAGGACTTATATCAACATCTGGAGGACTGGTTTCAATATTTGGCTAAGGATGAGGTGGGCTACGGCCAGCTGGAGGTTTCTCGGGTGTTTCCCCACCCAAGTCAATGAAGTAGGGTCCTTTTACTTGTGTTTTCCTCCACTTTCCTCTAATCCTGCTGCTTCTTCTTAAATGCTGTGGGCTAGTACTCTCTTCTTCCATACTCTGTTTTCCTTTTTCTTTCTTCTTGGCTGTAGCCGCTTGTTTTCGAAGATGCACTAGTCTTTCAGACAACACTTGATAGTCTTCCTCTATAGATGGTTCTGGTGATTGGTAGACATCCTCTATGCTTCTTTTTCCTTTCAATTTTCTCTGTTTTCTATCCTTGGTTCTTTCCTCCTTCTCTTTTTGATCAGCTTCTTTAGTTTTGCCAATATGAGAGTCTTGAATTATTGCACTTTTCTCTTTTCTCCTACTCCTTCTTGGTGTTTTTGGTGTACTGATTTCAGGTGCCTTGGATGGCTCTTGAAAGTAGTTTCTTACTAAAAACCGTTCCCAGGTATCCCTGTTTTTCTTCAATTGGTCTTCAATTAGAATCCTCACAAGCCCATGATGATATAAATGAGGTTCTATGTCTTCTATGTTCTTTTGGACTGTTGTGCACATCTTTTTCAAGCTCAGCAATAAGAAGTAGGGCAGATTGAGGGTTTGGTTCTCTAAAAAGTTCATCAATAACTATGTATGATACATGTACATTGCTCCAAAACGGCCTTCACAAGTAATGGACTTTTGAATGATTAATAGTAAGTTGGCCCAATCTTCTTTTAATGCATGAACAGGAATTCCTCTTGTGAATACAGTTACGTCCATACCTGGGTTACATAATATGACTCTCCAAGCCTGCTCGTCCAAACTCTTGTTTTTGAACCAGCGTTCACCTCCCTGGGGTAGATCTGTAGCAGCTGTTATGGATGCTTCGGTGACTGTGAACTTAAGGTCTCCAATTTCCACCACCTGGCCGTTAAAAGACCTTGCAAAAGCTTTTGTTATCTCCTTATTGTGGCCCTTAAATTTTTGAATGAAACGTAGCCATTTTGCCTTCTTCAACAAGTCTTTTACTTGAGGGTATCCTTCTAAGAACTTGGGCCCTTCCGGTTCTACCCTCAATAACCGACCCATCCTTTCTTTTGTTTGAAATTCGACTGCTAAGACGGCTAGGTTATGGGGTTTATGGAGAAGAAAACAGTGGTTGAAAATGGAAGCTGGAGAACAGGTAGCGGGAGTGTTCAGGGACTATAAGCAGAAACAGAGGACAGGCAGCCGAGGTGAGTTCACGAAATAGAGTGGAGACGTATGTGAACAAGGTGGTAATGTAGCCGTGGCTTCAATAAAATGGAAGGGAGGTGAAGTGAACCCAGAATTTTTAAACTGAATGGCTGCGTAGGAGATGTTAACACATTTATGAAATGGCTGCGGAAATTATGCGGTGGAGAGGAGCCGTAATTAAATGGGTCACATCTCATGATTACAAGTGGAGTGTGAAAGTGCAGTCAACTACGAGTTAAACCCAAGAATTAATCATGAGACCGTTTAGGGAATAAATGCATGGTTCGTGGAGGAATGTCGTGGAATGGTAATGGAGCTATCGTGGTAATCATTGCATATAGTGGAGCTTATGGTTTAATAACTATGCAAATTTGTGCTTTTGATTGCTATTTGAAAGAAATTTTTACTCATACCTTGGAATCTTTGCCATTTGTTGTCCATTAGCCCTTAATCAATTGCTCCCTATTGATGCCTTTAGATGCTCCATGTCTTCATAATATATCCTCAGTCATACCTGCATTTTCATGATTATTGAACTAACATCTTGACTATCAATTTGAAAAACAGAGTGGTGGCTACGGAAATTGCTTCTGGCTGCGGAAACTGACACAGCAACCACTTGGCTGAATAAAGATAGTTAGATAATAACTAACTGAATGAAATTGGTCATGAAAGAGACTTTTATTGATGAAATGGAATGAAATGGATGAAATGGAGTGGAGTGGAATGAAAATGAAATGGAGTGGAATGAAAATGAAGTGAAGTGAAAATGGGAAAGAAAGAGAGATTATTTTTTTTTGGAAAATATAGGGTGTCAGGTGTTCCTGATTTTCACTCTATATTTTCTGTATAAGACTGCCAATCAGTGATTGGTTTTCAGGCTTATACAATTTTTTATTTTTTATTTTTTAACAGAAAGGAACAAAGGCTAGGCTGGTGGAGAAGAAGGATTCTTCTTCACCAGCCTTATTGCAGAATTCTCTTGAAACATTTTGACAAATTCCTCTTTTGAAAGTGGCTTATGATACATCTTTAATCTGTGGCCATTCACAATAAGAGGAGTTTGAAATTCATCAATGGTCTTGATTCTTACCGCTCCATTGTTAAAGACTTTGTCAATCTCATATGGCCCAAGCCAATGAGTCTGAAATTTTCCTTTGAAGTCTTTAAACTTGGAATCAAATAGTAATGCCCAATCTCCCTCTTGAAACTTTTTCTCTTTGATGTATTTGTCATGCCACTTAGCTCTTTGATGTTGAACTAGATCAGTTCTTAGGATTGCTTCTTGTCTGATCTCATCCAGCTCATTCAACTGCTCCATTCTGTGCTTTTGGGCTTCTGATAGATCCATCCCCAACTGAACTACCATCTTGAAAGTTTTGACTTGAAACTCAATGGGGAGCAGGACTTCTTTCCCATAAACAAGTTCATAGGGAGAATGTCATGTTGTATTCCTCCATGTAGTTTTGTAGGCCCATAAGGCTTCAGGAAGCCTTTCTGCCCAATCTCTTCTATGTAGATGAACAATTTTGGTGATGATGCTTTCAATAACTTTGTTTGTAGACTCCACTTGGCCATTTGCTTGCGGATGGTAAGGAGTAGATTTTCTATGCTTGATTTTGTATTCTTCCATCAGCTTCTCCATCATGTTGGATGTAAATTGACTTCCCTGATCTGTCACAATTTCTCTTGGGACACCAAAGTGAGTAAAAATATCCTCATAAAGAAAACTAACAACTGAATTTTCAGTAGCAGAAAGTAATGCTTTGGCTTCTACCCATTTAGTGACATAATCAGTACATACCAATATATACTTCTTTTGTTTAGATGGTGGATTAATGGGTCCAATGAAATCTAAAGCCCATTTTTCAAAGGGTTCGATGAGTACCTGTGGTTGTAATGGCATTTCATTTGAAAGAGTCGGTCTCCCTACTCTTTGGCAGTTGTCACACCTTTTGACATATTCTTTTGTATCTTTGAAGAGGGAAGGCCAATGATATCCTAAAGAAAGGATTTTATAGGTCGTCCTTTTGTCAGCAAAGTGTCCACCGCATGGTTCATCATGACATGCCTTGAGGATGTCAGGCATTTCATCTTCCCTAACACATCTTCTGATCACAAAATCTGGCCCTGTTTTAAACAATTCGTTAGAAATCCATGAATATTTTGAACTCTCCTGAATAATCTTTCTTCTTTCACTAGGAAATAGATGTGGAGGTAGTTTCCCTGTAACCAAATAGTTAGCAATATCTGCATACCAAGGAGTCTTAGTAGTTACTGCAAATAAATATTCATCTGGAAACTTATCCTCTACAGGAGAATCTTCTTTAGTATTTTGGATCCTAGACAAGAAATCAGCTACTGTATTTTGTTTCCCTGGTCTATCCAACACAGTAATATTGAATTCTTGTAAAAGTAAGAGCCATCTTGTAACTCTGCCATTAGTAACAGGTTTGGTCATTAGATATCTAATCGCAGAATTATCAGTATGGACAAAAGTTTCATAGCGTGTTATATAATGTCTAAACTTATTGATTGCATGAACAACAGCTAAGAACTCTTTTTCAGTCACAGTATAGTTCAACTCAGTGGGAGTCAAATTTTTACTGGTATAGTAAATGGCATAAGGAACTAAATCCTTTTGACCCAACACAGCTCCTAGAGCTGTATCTGAAGCATCTGTGGAAATATGGAAAGGAAGTTTCCAATTTGGCCCTCTCAAGATGGGTGCTTCAGATATTCTTGTTTTCAAAGTTTCAAATGTTGATTGACAATCAGGATCCCATTTGAATTCATAGTCTTTTGTAAGCAATTTGAAGAGTGGAGATGCTATTTTGGTGAAGTTTTCTATAAATCTTCTATAGTACCCAGTAAATCCCAGAAAACTTCTAACATCTTTTTGACAATTTGGAATAGGCAACTTGGAGATGACTTCAACTTTTGATCTATCAACTTTAATCCCATCCCCTGAAATGTGATGTCCCAAAACAATACCTTCAGTAAACATCATAAAGCATTTTTCATGACTCAATGAAAGGTTTGTTTCTTTACATCTTATAAGGACTTTTTCCAAATTCTCTAATGCCTCTTCAAATGAATTACCATAAACTGTAAAATCATCCATATAAACCTCTACACAATCATGGATTAGATCAGAAAAGATTCTTAGTACTGCTCTTTGAAATGTTGCGGGTGCATTACATAATCCAAAAGGAAGCACTCGGTAAGCAAAAGTTCTCCATGGACAGGTAAATGTGGTCTTATCTTGATCTTCAGGTGCTACCTGAATTTGATTATAGCCACTAAAACCATCCAAAAATGAGAAGTACTTTTTGCCTGCTAGAGTATCTAATACCTTATCGATAAAGGGCAAGGGAAAGTGATCCTTCAAAGTTTCTTTATTCAATTCCCTGTAATCAATGCATACTCTCCATTTACCATTCCTTTTAGGTACTATAACCAAAGGAGAGACCCCTCGGCTATCTGAAATTGGATAAATGAAGTTTACATTGAGTAGTTTTTGGAGCTCCTCTTTCACTATCTCCCTAAGGTTTGGATTCATCCTTCTTTGAGGTTGTCTGATTGGTATACTGTTTTCCTTGATGTAGATATGATGAATGCAATTCTTAGGGTCAATACCTTTCATATCAGTATACTCCCATGCAAATGCAGTAGAATGTTTTTGCAAGATTTTGGTTAGCTCTCCCTGTTGTGATTTTTCCAAGTTTTTGTTGATATTCAATGTTTTACCCGGAAAAATCTCAATGGCGGAACTTCCAAACTCTTCCATAGAGTAAAGAGACATTTGTCTAGATGATAGATACTCAATGTCAGAATCTAACTGAAATTGTGTGTGGTCATATTCTAAAGATGTTTCAAAATTTTCTAATGTGTTCAGAATTTGACTATCTTCACTGATTTCAGAAATGGTAAAGACAGGTTGTATAGTGTCCTCATCATCGACCCATTCATTATCTCCTACTTCTGTAATTGCTTTTGCTAGAGGATACAAATTGAATTTCTTTGTCGAATTACCATCAGAAATATACATATCCCCATATCTACAACTGATGAAAGCATCAGCTGTGGCTAGCCAAGGTCTTCCTAAGATGAGTGGGTGTCCTCCTAGATTACTCTTGGGAGTTAAAATCATGAAATCTACTGGATATTCCCAAGAATCTAAGGAGACCGAAATGTCTTCTAATACACCATCTGGTTTGATAATTGATCGATCTGCAAGTTGAAGTAGAGTAGGTGTAAAAAGAATATTAGGAAGTTTTAGCTGTTCCATAGTCTGTCTACTCATAATGTTGATAGCAGCCCCTAAATCAATCAAAGTATTTGGAATTTCTACCCCATTGATATGTTTTTTGACAATTGGACTACCGGGATCTACGTACTTCTGCATGGTAATTTTTCCCATCATGATATCTGCAATTTTTCCTACCAGGTGGATTCTTCTTGTATCTCTTGGTTTCCTTCCTGGTCTTTTGAGACTCAACTCCTTTATTGTTTTTGCTAGAATAGGAATCTCTCTAATGGCTTGTAGCAAGGAAATCTTGATACAGACATTCTTTAATTCATCTAGAAAATCATAGTCAGGCAACAAGATTTGTTTTTCCACTCCTTTGTTAATTTGTAATCTTTCAAGAAAAGGAGGTGTGGATGAAGATGCAGGTTGCTCAACTATAGGAGTTGTGGGGATTGACTCTTTTTCTTTTTCTTTTTGAGTGCTTGGGTTTTGAAGAGATGCTTAAGATCCTTTATTGGCTTCAAGAGAATCTTCCTCATAAATGCTTTGCTTTTGAGCATCTATAGAAGGATTTTCTAAAACTCTACCAGATCTGAGTTGTACATCATTGAGAGGAACAATCATATAGGTAGGAAATTGTTGTCCTTCTACCATGTAAGCTATTTGAGGATTTTTATTATTAGGATTTGGCAATGGCTGGGAAGGTAGTTGATTTGTCTTTTGTTGGAATGGAATGGAAGCAAGAGTTGGGAATTTGGATTTTGTTGAGAAGTTTTTTGTTGTTGTGGAAATGGCAATGAAAGTTGTGGATTTTGATTTGGAAGTTGTGGAGCTTGTTGATTTTGAAAAGATGGAGGATATTGATAAAATTGAGCAAATCTCCCATAAGGATTTTGCATACCTTGTACCCATGATTGAAATGGATTTTGAGGTTGGGACCAAGGTTGTTGCCAAGGATTCCAATTTGGTGGGGGTTGAAAGTTTATGGGGTTGTTAAACCCTTGATTTTGTTGCCCCTGCTAAGGTCTCCTTGAAACAAAGCAAAGAGACTCAATTGAATTTGGATCTTCTTGAAAGACAGCTTTGAGCCCGGGAATTGAAGGACAATCCTTGGTCTCATGGCTCTCTGAACAAATCCTACATGTTTCTACAACTTTTGCATCCAAGGGGCATTCCCTTAGAGCATTTTTATTCCTACATTTTGGACAAAAGATGGCCAAAGCTTCAGCTTCTGCTTTCTGCTTGTTTTGTATTTTAAGGGTGTCTAGTTGCTCACTAAGGCTCCCTAAAATATCAGTTTTGAACTCATCAAGCATGTTGCCAATCTCAGCCCTACTTACTGATCCAGTTGCAGATTTGTTTGCTCTAATGAGAGAAGGATCTCTAGGCCCTTTTCCAGTTTTAGATTTTCCCCTTGAGAGATGGACACATAGTTCTGCTATATCATGAAGTGGAAGTTGAGAAATATCTCCTTTTCCCATCATGTTTAAAATATCTATCCATTCATCTCTAATGGCTTTTAATAGAAGGGCTTTCAAGGTCTCCTCATCTAGGTTATTCATTTTTGCTCTTTTCAGGTTGTATTGAAATCTTTCAAGTAAATCCTCCAAGTTTTCATCTTCTTTTTGCACCATTTTGAATACCTCATCCTTATGATTGGTGGGCATACAATAGTCCAGGTATCTATCCAAAAATGTTTGTTTCATATCATTCCAAGTCCTAATAGATTGAGTGACTAATCCCATGAACCATTTTAGAGCAGCTCCCTTCAATGTTGAAGGAAACAATTTGAGCTTTTGAGAGTCTTCCATATAATCATAAGTTCGGCACACGACTTCAAACTCAAATAGAAATGTTTCAGGATCCTCACTTCGCAACCCATAAAAGTTTGGGAGGACAGATGGTGAAATGTTTTTCATTGTTGTACGAGATTCCTCATCAACTATAGGAAATCCAAATGAGTTATCTCCATCCCTATTTCCCCCGTTGTTACCTCTACCACCTCCATTGTTTCCTCCTCCTCTACCTCCTCCTCCAAATCTGTTTACTACTTCCTCTGTCATGATAGTTTCCCTAGAGATTTCAGAGTCCTCTGGTTCTTCTACTAATGGCGAACGAGGAGGAATTTCTCCCTCTTCTTCTTCTGGTGATTCTACTTCCTCGATTACAATTTGTTTTCCTGTAGAAGTAAAGAAAGGGTCTTTTCCTAACTCAGATTCGATGGATAGTGTGGGAGAGTCTCCTAATTCGGCTGCTGCCCCTTGAATTCCAGGAATCCTAAGGCTGGGAGTGTGAGTTGGAGATGATGGAGGTGTATCTTGTCTATGCCTTGAAGTAGATGGAGTTGTACATATTGAACTCTTGGCCCTAGCTATAAACCTTCCCCTAGAATTTCTTGCTCTATGCATGTCATTTTTTTTTTCTTCAAGTCGGGCTAATAATTCTCTTTCTAATCTTCCAGATCACTCTAGGTGCAAGAAGAGAGCATACTCAAGAAATTATTGAACCAATAACTCTCTTTTCTGATCCTCTAGATCACACTAGGTGCAAGAGGAGAGCATACTTTGAGAAGTTATCAATTTTTACCTTCCTTGAAATTTTCTTGTTTTTTTTTTTTTTTTAAGAAATTGGCTACCTAGTTTCACTTCCCCGGCAACGGCGCCAAAATGTTTGGTCAATTTAGAGTGTCCTAAATTGCTATATTAATTGTCAATCCGGGAGTCGTAAACTACTGAAGTGAGGTGCACTATATATGCAAGATAACCGATTTCTTACTTTTTGTCGTTTTTGATTTTTAGTTTGTTTTTGGGTTTATCTTTGTTGATTCCCTAATGTGAGATGGCAATTCTAAAAGTCAAGTATGGATATAAGTGTTCAAGGCAATGGTGTCCTTTAAAATGATTTCCAAACTTCAAAATTTTCAAAAAGGTTTTAAAACTTGCAATGATGAAATCAATTCCTAAAAGAGAATGAAAATGTACCACTATTCTAATTAAACAAACAGTGAGCTAGTGACCATGAAACCCAGTATCCTTGCTGCTGTGTAAATATAAAAGAAACTGAACTCAAAGAAATCCAAAAGTTGCAAGCAAAGCAAAGCTAAGATCAAACTACATCAACTCATATTCTGACCCCTCACCATTTGTCTCGCTCTGGTTTTAGGAGGTAATCATAAACAAATTGAGCAATCTGATATCTAATTTGCAGAAAATGAAACTAATATTAAACTACACACTCATACTCCAATCCCTCACCATTTGACTCGCTCTGGCTTTAGGAGGTAACTGAAAATGACATGAGCAATTCAATAACTAACTTGCAGAAAAATAAACTAATATCAAACTACGCATTCATACTTCAATCCCTCACCATTTGACTCGCTCTGGCTTTCGGAGGTAACTGAAAATGACATGAGTAATCTAATATCTATCTTGCAGAAAAGTAAATGAACAAAACTGAAAGAAATAAAACAGTGCTGGAATTAGAACTAAGAAAATAAATCAGCAGAAGGACAAGAATAATTCCATGTCATTAGTCATTATAAAGCTATGTGCAAATGCCCGGGCTACCTATTAGAATCTGAAACAAAGACACTGATCAGTTAACAGCATTAGAAAGCGTAAAAACTATGGACAAAAATCAACGTGAATACCATAAGCAGTGCACTATATACAAATAAATGATTATGGCATAAGGAACAAAAAGAAATAAAGCATGAAACTATACAGCAATTAACAAAACCTTGGTGTGTATAGGGGCCCTCTGTACAACCTCGGACAGTCAAAAATCAACCACGAATTGAGCTTATAAATAGTGTCTTCTCATGTATTAAAATGCAGTCATAACACAGAAATAAAGTTACGGCACAGTGGGCTCGTAAACAGTCAAAATTACATTCAAAAAGCTAGCTAATATGCGTATGAGAACACTTTATTTATAACAGAGGATGACATAACTACTTTCCTAAAATCTGCGCTGATAAAAAGACACGTGAATAACCACATCCAGAAATATAGCATTATGGTAGCCATGAAGATAAAATCCGAGGGTGGCTGTTAGATTTGGTTCATGGAGTAGTCCACAAGTGTTAACACGTCTCCTGAGATTTAGGAACGGCCACGCAAGTCCTCACGTGGTGAAAAACAGAGTTCTGCCACCGTAGGACTCTTAGGTTGACCACCGCTTGACTATCTTTGACCACGGCCTTCTGTGAGGGATTCGGCTGAACCAATAGGACATGGTCCATGTCCACGTCATTTGCAACTTGCCCATGTGGCCGGATTCGCCTGAAGACACCTGTAACATAGACTTCAACAAAAAGGCTACGGAAAGTTGAACTGGCTGCGGAAAGTGACAAGATATTGCAGCTGAATGAGCAAAAATCTATATCAAACAGCAGACACAAGACATAGTTAGGAAACCATTTTATATGCTCTTTTTAAACTAATATGCAATTATTTGACAGCTTAGGAGGTCCAGGTAAATGGAAAAAGGCTAGAAAGGTGTCTAGGGAAGATGCAAGTTTGGGACTCAACAATCACCAACTTGGAAGCTATGCTCAATTTGATGGTTATCATGCCTTGCCTTGTACTTGGTCTGGCTTCTTTCGAGCTATTCCTACATTGCCTGGTGAATTTCTTGGATCTGTTCAATGAACTTGGTTGCTTTGTCCACATCACTATGTCCATTAATTGCTATGTCTTTTTCAAAGACAAAATCCAAGTGAGACCTTGGTGTAAAACCAAAACAAGTCTCAAAAGGAGATCTTTGTGTAGAAGAGTTCTTGGCACGGTTGTAAGCATGTTGCACATAACACAAATGTTCATCCCGGATGATTGCTGTAATAGCCCCTAAGCAACTGGATCACTGTCCTGTTGACCACCTCTGTTTGGCCATCTGTTTGTGGATGAAATTTTGTGCTCTTCTTCAATCTGGTGTCCATCAACTCCCATAGACTTGACCAAAACTTCCCAACAAATCGGGAATCTCGATCAGATACAATAGAAGTGGGTAACCCAAAATGAACCCATACACGTTGAAAGAACAACTTTGCTATTTGTTCAGCTGTAATCTGCTTTTTACAAGGTATTAAAATACACATTTTTTTGAACCTATCCATAATAACATATAAGTAATCATGAACCTTTCTAGATTTTGGCAATCCCCCAACAAAGTCCATGGAAACACTTTCCCAAGGATGAGAAGGAACTGGAAGTGGAGTGTACAAGCCTAATTTTCTATTACTAAGCTTGCTTGTAGCACACATGGTACACCATTTAATATATCTAGAAATTGTTTCATGCATTCTTGGCCAATAACAGAACCTTTGCAGCTGTGCAACTGTTTTACTTACACCAAAATGACCTAATATTAGAGAAGTATGTGCTTCTCAGATTATGTTAACTCTTTCAGTTTGAGGAATGCATAACTTTCCCAGATGATATAAGAGTTGATCCTTAACATGATAATCCAATTCTTCTACTTGTTTGCCATGACTTAAAGTTGCATATACATCTTTAAAATCTACATCTTAAGCATATTGTTCAATGTAGCTTTCATGCAATACTGATTATGCTTAAGTATAGTAGATGCATTTATGATTCGTTTGGATAACATATCTGCAACCTTATTGTGTATTCCTTTCTTATATCTGATGACAAGATGAAACTGTTGTAGAAACCCCATCCACCTATAGTGTCTTGATTGTTGCAATTTAGTTGTGCAAATATTGAAGTGGCTAATGATCTGTACGTATAATTGTTTCTTTGCCCAATAGGTAATGTTTCCACTTTTTCACACTATGCACTAATGCATACAATTCTTTATCATATGTGGGATAATTAACCATTGCAGAATTAAATGTCTCATAATGATAACATATGGGTTTACCATGTTTCATAAACACTACTCCCATGGCATAGTCACTAGCATCTGTTTCAATCTCAAATGGTCTTTGAAGATTTGGCAATGCTAGTACTGGTGTTGTACTAATTTTTTTTCTTTCAAGGTGTCGAAGGCTTTCTGCTATTTGCCTCCCCACTAAAACACCTTGTTCAATCCTATTAAAGCATGTAAGGGAGCTGCAATCAAGGAAAAGTTAGCAATAAACTTTCTCCAATATTGTGCTGCTCCTAGGAAGCTCCTAACTTCTGTAGCAGATTTGGGTTTAGGCCAGTTCACAATGACTTCAACCTTAGAGGGATCTATCTTCAATTCACCACCCCCTACAATATGACCCAAATAATTTAAAGATGTTTTTCCAAATTCACATTTTGATAATTTCACATAGAGATTTCCTCTTTTCAAAACATCTAGAATCTGCTTTACACTCTTCAAATGTTCTTCCCATGTTTTACTGAAAACAAGAATGTCATCTAAATATACAATTACAAAATCATCAATAAAAGGTTTGAGTACATCATTCATAACTCTCATGAAAGTGGCAGGAGCATTAGTTAAGCCAAAAGGCATAACTAGCCATTCATATAGCCCTTGCTTCGTTTTGAAAGCAGTCTTCCATGCATCTTGTTCTGCTACTCTGACTTGATGATAGCCACTACGCAAGTCCAACTTGGAAAAGTAAACTGCTTTTTTCAGCTGATCTAATAGATCATCAATGCAAGGAAGAGGATAATGATTCTTGATCATTATTTTATTCAATGCTCTATAATCAATGCACATCCTCCACGAACCATCTTTCTTTCTCACCAACACAATTGGAGATCCACATGGTGATGTGCTTAGTCTTATGAACCCTTTATCGAGCAGCTCCTGTACCTGCTTCTTGATCTCTGCATTCTCTAAAGCGGATAACCTGTACATTCCGATGTTAGGCAATGGAGCATCTTGCTGCAAATGAATATCATGTACTATTTCCTTTTTGGGTGGCAGACCTTTAGGTTCTTGAAATAGGATATCATATTCTGAAACAACTTTATCTAAATCAGCTTTCTGTTTAGCATCACAGCCTTCAAATACATTGGTCTTATTAGGGTTCTTTTCCTTTACAACCATTAGTAAAAATTACTTGCATGAATTTAAAATTATTTTCATCTGCCATGAGTTTATGAAAGTGTAGTTATTTTTGAGCTGATGAGCTCTTACAATATATTCTATTCCATCTTTTGTGAGTTGATACTTACTTTTAGTTCTATAGAAAATGGCTTTTCTATCATACAAGTAAGGACTTCCTGAAACAATACCACATATATCCAAGGGAACTATATCCAACTCAACCTCATCTACAAAAGTTGACCCAATAGCAAACCTAAGTTTACATTGTCTACTCACTTGTAGCTTTGCTTTATCACATACC
The DNA here is from genome assembly GCA_031772625.1 of Pinus tabuliformis. Lineage (NCBI taxonomy): Eukaryota > Viridiplantae > Streptophyta > Pinopsida > Pinales > Pinaceae > Pinus > Pinus tabuliformis. Next base: position 1,503,091,946 of record CM062817.1, on the reverse strand, counting down.
CAACCTAATGGATATGGCTTCTTGTGAAGTGTTGTTAGTAAGCCCAACTTCTTTACAATTGTTTCAGAAATCAAGTTTACTTGTGAACCACTATCAAATAACGTATCAATCTTTTGATGCTTGGAAGAAATAACTCTAATATGAAAAAGATCATGTCTTTTCCTCTCATTATCTTCATTATCAATGGATTGTGCAGAATTACTTGTAGATGCTTCAAAAATTTTACCTTTTATACTTGTGGCTGCGACTGTTGTTTCATCACCTGAGTCTGACCCCAAATCTTTCTAAATAGCAGCATCAGTCTTCTCCTTTTTACCACCGAACTTCTTGGGTTTCAGCTCCGAATGCAAAGACCAACAATGTTCATCATCGTGCCCATCCTTCTTGCAGTGAGTGCATGAAGGTTTGTCTTTTTGTACAGCATTTGCCTTCCTCTCTTTCCATTTATGCTTCTTCTTTTCCTTGTTCTTGCTTGTAGATGGTTTTGATGATTCCCCAATCTCTCAGTTCACATTCTTGCCTCTAGCCTCTAGATGTGTAGCTTGAACTGATACATCATCTAGGCTAGTGGGATTAAACATGAGAATGGTGTGCGTCAAATAGCTATGTAGACCACCTATATACTTTAGCAAAGTTTCAGGTGAGTCTAGGGATATGCCTAGAGTTAAAGCTCTTTTCCTAAATTCCTGGGTATAACTTTGTATACTTTGGCCCTTTAATTGGTGAAGAGTTTGCCAACTCATCATTGCTTGATGCATATAAGCTAGTGGATAGAATTTTTTTTTAATGGAAGAAACAAATTCATTCCAGGTAGAAAGAATTTTACCATGCTTCTTTAAATCAGCTTGTGTCTTACCTTCCCACCACACCAAGGCAGTTCCTCCAAGGCAAAGGCTAGCCAGCTGAATCTTTCTCCTCTCTGAATTAATGTTTTGCACCCTACAATATACATTAATCTGTCTAATCCAGTTATCTAGCTTTTCTGCATTTAATTCTCCATCATAGATTGGCAAATCAAATTTCACATCTAATTTAATCACAGATGTTTTCTTCTTTTTCTTTTCAGGGCTAGGAGATGAGGATGATGGAGGTGATGGTGGAGGAGATGATGGGGGAAGTTTTTCCCCTTTCCCTTTGCCCTCTGGGGCATCTAGAGAAGGTTCCTCTGCTCCTTTGTCTTGTTTAGAGGTTGAAGTACTTTCACCTCGACCTTTCTTAAATTTTTTATACATATCTTCCACCATGACTCTCGTGGTCATGAAACTATCCATGAACTAAGATTTTTATTTCAATGGGGTTTGTTCTGCCATTCTCCTCCTAGGATAGACTCTTCCAATTTCTAGATTAGCCTCAACAAGTTCTCCTTCTCCTAGTTTGAGCTTTGATCTAGTTAGCATTCAACAATCCAACACAAGCTTTTCTAACCTTAGCAAACCTAAAGCTCTGATACCACTTAATTTGAAAATGAGATCTTAGACTAATATTAAGGTATTACAGACTCATGTGCATGGATTTGCCTATATTACTTAGTGCAATGGATCGATAAGATTGTGAATAACATAGATAATGAAGCAGTTAAAGAAACATAATAGACAAACACACATAACACAACAAGTTTAATCTAGAGTTCACCCAAAACTCTTGGGCTACGTCTCCTAGTCCATCCTTCAGTGGTGACCTCTCTATTATGTCTTCAAGAGTAGAGTTTTACAAAATGTGAGCTCAAATTGAGTCTCAACACAACAAATACAAAAATAGCAGGAGTTTGCTTGAATCCCTCAAGCCTCTCTGAGTACACAGACTCTTTCTCTCCTTCTCTCGCTCTGTTTTCTCTCTATCTTAGCACTACTTATCTCTATCTTCTGTCTTATGTGACTTTTAAGCCAATCAGCGTTGTCTGTTTGTTTCCTCTTCTGGGCTCTCTGGCTTCCGACCTCTGTCCGCTCAGATCCCCTCTGAGCATTAAGCAATCATTTCTAAACGCCTTCAGGGATGGTGGCCATCTGTTCTATAATGGAAGGACCATCGGCACCTTTGAAATCTTCAGAATAGTCATTCTCTGTTTACACAGAGAAATACACTAAAACACGGGAAAATCTGCTAATCTGTCGTTTATCGGACCTGAAATATCATTACATCCACCCTAGACTTCTATCGGGTCCACCTTTATATCACTATCGTATATCCACCATTGATCCGAGTGATATTGATCCAACGGTTGAGATTCATTTTGGGCGGCTCATGTGTACAGGGATTAACCACCCGAAAAGGGTGGTTTTCTCTCTCCGACACCTAGCCACGTGGCAGCCAGTGTATGGGCTCAGGCGAAGCCCGGCCAATACCACTTACCGCCTACGACCCACCCCAAAATCTCGCTTATTACGAAACTAAAATGAGATAAAACTGCATATATATCCCTTTCGGGTCCGTTTTCATCACATCGAGTGCATTTCCTTTGTATTTCATTTATTTGGCCAAAATGCGAAATACACAAAAAAATGTCGTTTTCCGGATCTCAAAATATGTTAAATATCATCTATAACCCCAGTGGGTCCGGCTATCGCAAGTCATATTTATATCGGCCCTGCTCCGTTGTATTACTCTGACGCGATATTGTGATACGATTAATCGCAATCACATATCGCATAGACCCCGGGCCGTTTGTAAGCACTCCTTTGTAATCTGCTGATTGTGATATTGCAAGTTAACCTGGGCCGTCAATCTACATGCTTGATCGACAGTCCTTAAGGACGCGCGCTGATCGCTATCGCATTTTTCATATGGTAGCCTTCGATAGCCTTCCACCTGCCTTCACCAATTGCAATACGCCGATCGGATCTGGACCGTTGATTGGCCAAATCCGACAGCTCCTATACATCGCTGTCCAAACCTCTGATAACTCTGTTTTTGGCCATTTCTTCATGTTTTTCTCTCCCAATAGTGTTTTCCTCCTTTTGTAAGGTTTTTCCTTATGCGATAGTTTTTTATTTTGAAGACTTAGAGGGTGTTTTGGATCCATTTTGGATCAGTGGCTTGTTAACTAGTCAGTTAATTGTCACTCACTGTAAAAAGGGTCCTCTATGTTATTAAAGCTCGAATTAGTTAGTAGGCTCTCATTAGAAGTGGGCCCATAGGTACTTAATATTCTCCATCAATACATACACACATAAATAAATACATACATAGATACAAATTTAGTAGAAGCTTATGTAATGTTTTATCAATAATTGTGATTGTATTTAGAGCATTGCTCTTGGATGTTTCCGCCTTGAAGAGGCAAGTGAATATAACTCTCTATTTTCTATTATCAAACATATATTCTTGGGTTTATCATTCTTTTTTCTTGTTTTTATGGGTTTTTTAACTATATTTTATGTGAATTACACCACATACAACCTAAAAATGTCAAGCTAATAAAATGTAGAAACTAGAGGACATGAAGACGACCACTAAGCCACTTAGAGAAAATGTTTGAGAACCTAGTTGGTAATTGATGGTATTGACTAAACCATATTAATTGAATATGAATAAGAGGAGACAAGTAAGAAACCAAGAGGAAATATTTTCTTGCACTAGAACTTGTGATCCCTTAACCCAGTCCACAATTGAGCCCTTGAACTTACTACTAATTTAATAAACAACTTATAATGAGTGGTAAACTTACAATATAAGTGCACACCTATCCACAAAATCCTAGGTATGTAGTGGTACTAAATGCTATGATTTCTATTAAAGGCTAGTGTTTCCATTATCTTGTGTCTTTGCGAACCAATTACTTGTATGATGTCCCCTATTGTTGCCATGATTTCCCTATTGTCAACTCTCACTAGAGCAAGTTGATTATCTTCAAAGTGGTGCATGTTATGAACCTTACATGTTAAAAATGATAAGTAACATTTTATTACAGTCTTATTCAAGGGGAAATCCTCATTTTACAATGAATATAATGTAAAGGACAATATTTAATGATCCTAAGACTAGGTCTCCTTAGTATATATGTAGGAGATAAAGGGTACAATTATAATAAAATGGGGCCATGAAAGGTTCTAGCCTACATAACAATATAACAATAGCAATGAATCACTAAATATATAGGTATTAATAATGGGTTTTAGAGTTAACATGAGGCTTATGTAGGGCTTAACAAGGCATAACCACAATACAAAGACACACAAACACAAACACCTCATTCATCACTATTTCACTTGCAATGATGTATACATACTTACTGCATGTCTCTGCCAAGTGGAGCGAACCACTATCCTCTATTAATTTGGCAATGATAAATCATTTTTAGACTATAGCTTCATTTAATGGTTGCCCACCATGGGGTATGATATTTCAAATATTATATACACTTTTACAACAATTTGTAATAACATTAAATATTTATGTAGATTTTTTTGTTTAAGAGTGCCCAATATTTTAGAAATGACATAAAATCCATGAAATAAATAAAATGAAAGTATTAGATATATATGACAATGTTATTGCTGATGTTGGATGATTTCACCCACTTTCTATAATACATGGAGTGACACTAAGTCCTATGGATGATAACATCAATATTATTAAAGTGACATGTAACATCCCTTTCCACTATGAAGATAAACTATATGGATGTAAACATTTGAGAGAGAAGAAAGGGAGTTTCACTCATTGACCCAATGAAAATATGTTATAGAGAGGGAAGTAGGTAAATGTGAAAATATTGATGTTGAACATGTTCAATCAGTGTCAAACTATGATATTTTAGATATTATATACACTTTTAGAATACATTGTAATAATGATTTTTCTTAATATCTATGTAGATTTTTTTGTTTTCGATTGTGCCCAATATTACAAAATTGACATAAAATATATGAAAGTGATAATAATGTTATTATTGATGTGAACGACAAAGATAATAATGAATTTTGTAAAATGTCATTGTACAATATTGATAATAAAGTGAATGACAAAAATAATAAAATTTGAGTCATATTAAAGTATATGTGTGGTCATAAATTATATGTATCCTTTAGGCCATAACTAAGAACAAAGTTGACAAAGATTATATAATGTGATGGTGATGTTATGCTATCATTACTAAATGGACTATGTAGGTTTTAAGGCTTTACCATGTCCTTTTCTTTACTTTCCCTTTGAAATGTGTAACCCCTTTTAATCTCGAAGTGATTATTTGCTTCATCATGGCCTTTGCTTCTCTGGATAAAGTAACTACCTTTTCTATAAACAACTATTAGAACATTATTACCTATGAAAGTATGCTTAAACTTAGATTTAAAATTTAGATATGCCACTCATAATGTTTTCTTTTAGTTTCATTTTGATTTGAAAAGTTATATATTTCGTGTATACTCCTCAAATGTCATGTCCCTAACTAGGCATTACATAGTTCATCTTAATCATGTTTAACTCATCTAATTAGAGATTCAATTAAATCATTCTAATATTCTTTGTCTTTTTTTTATCCACCTAAATCTCTGTGTATATGTTGTCCCTTCAAAATATTAAGGTGCATTTGATACATGGGGTCTTCAATTTATGAACCTATGACATATCTTGTACAATCATAGGATATTAAATAGTACCCTTAATTTCACTAGATATTAACAGATAACTCCCAGAATCCTTTTGTTGAAACACCCTCCCATTAAATGCCTATTTTTACTAGATATCCCATGTCTTTACTAGATACCCCTTTTTATACCTCCATACCTTGCATCCCCCTCCTCCACCTATCTCCTTCCCCTCCAAACAATGCCTACAACATATTGACTTTATTTTTCACAATTTTAAAACCTCCCTTATAAATGAACATTATAATATATTGGTCAACAAAGTGAAGGCCCAATGATTTCATAGCAAGTGATCTTCATTTTGCATTACTTTCCCTTTCAAGGGAAATGGATTATTTTTTAGAATTCTGAAATTTTATGATTTCCTTTCAATACTTCATTACCATCCTTTGATTCAAGTCATGAATGGTCTCTAGCATGATGTAAAATAATGTAAAGGAACTTTGAGGGCTTACATGCTTGGAGAGTAGTAGTGATTTTTCAAGCTAGCCATCTTAGTAAACTTGTGCATGGAGACTTGTCATAAGTCATTAGAAATAATTGTAGTTACATACAATAATTTCAAAGAATAAATCCGCATTAACCATAACGAAAAAGGTCTCTACAATTTTTTGGTTATTTCTAGGATATTAATAAAATCATCACAACTTTTCTTATTTTCTCATCTTTGAGTTGTCATTCATATGTTTGAATTGGTGCCATTGTATATTTTGGATGGTCGTGATTACCAACTATTATACATACCAACATTTGGGAAGTTGTACAACTTTGTAATGAATTATGATAGACATACTAATCCCATAGTTGATGGATTTGATGAAGGTTAAAATCATGTCACAACCTTGATGAGCTTACTCTTTGTTTCTTTATTCATCCATATCATGTCAATTCCTTAGATTCTATCACGGGGGCTTCACTGGGGGAGCAATACCAAACCACATGCATTCATATTGGGGGGTATATATTGAGGAAAATATGATATAATATATTGAGAATTATATTGTACGGTAAAGGGTGTTTATATTGGCAGGTTTAAACAATTGAGCTCAAAGTTAATAAAAATATATAAAGGGGTATAAAAAATGTTAATGAAAAATGAATACCTACAATATCTAGTGAAAGTAGGGGTTTTTTAAGTTGGGAAGGTTTATTGGGTTTGTATTGGTAGGGGGTTGAATAATGTGTTTTTAGAGGTATTTTCCAATATGTAGTCAAGTAAAGGGTATTGTTTAGTATGCCATGAATGCATGTGATATGTCAAAGGTTTATTGAGTGAAGCCCCCGTGGATTCTATCTAAAAACTATCTTGTTATTTATGAATTTATATTGATTATGTTATCTTTCTCTCTGTAGATATTTGTTGTGCCACATGGCACACTACTGTTGACATGGAACTTATCACATGGCTTGTTACGCTTTAACAATTTTCTAACAAGTTACTTGCCACATGGCATATCAATAATTTCTTATACATCAATATGGCATTGAATGTGTTAGTGTAATGTTGGTTATACATTGATAAGCAATGTCAAAGTATCATATTCTTTTAAAACTATGGATTTCCACACTGCATTGATGTGTTTATTGTTGATCATATTTCAATATTGTGTTAGTTAACCAATGAATCATGGACATCAAGTAATGACTCTCATTTTGGATATTGTGGGTTAATTGACATGTAGTCATTGTGATAAATGTCAAATATGTGGTACCGCATTGTTAGCATCTATTTGACATTAAATATAGTCATGTTTGATGTATATTTAACATTTTAAACATCTATTTCACATTGAAAAATATGATAATAAAAATAATTTAATAATCTAAGTTTTAGTGGAAGATTTGTTTCAACTTTATGTAAATTTGATTTTATATAGCTAATAATAATAATAATATTTATAAAATGTGAATATACATACTTCAAACTTAGCTTTTTAATATTAACATATAAATTATAACAATAACAAAAAGAATCTAAATTTATTTAATTTCATATATCTTACCTAATATTATGATAAGAAAAAAGGTAAACATTTTATATTTTTTTTATTGCAATTAGGTAAAAAAAATTATACCATCCCTTAAATATTCCTACTGCAATTAATTTACACTACTTTAACATCTAATATCTATATTTCTATGAATCCAAAATTATTCGTTATTAAATTTTATACCATAAATGTTTATCCTTCGTTCTAATCATTATTTTAAATAGTTAAAAAAATTAATTTATAAAATATTTAAATTATAATTAATAATAAATATACATAATAAAATTAATAAATAAATTTTTTTTTACCTTTCCATTCGCAAAGAAATTCAATTTCATTGCATTCTAAATTCAAAAACCATTATTTCAATTTTAATTTAAATAAAATAAGACATTTTAAATAATGATATTTTAAGTTCTGCTTAGTAAATATTGAAGCCATCCATAAAATATCTATATGAATTTAGAGAGAGGAATCTAAGGTTAAGGAAGGAATTTGGGTTATATTCTTAGGTAGGATCATTTATTTTGTAAGAGACCTAAGGCAAACCATGACAATGTATGCAAACCGACAAACTAAAGGTTTTGGATTCTTTCGGAAGAAAATAAAATATATAAAATATCAACTCTTTGACTTTAACAACTCGGTGAACCAAGTTGAACCCACATGGGGCAACTCTTTTCATTGATTGTCCATGAAAAGTTGACTCTAGTTGTTCTATTTAATAATTATATACATATAAAGATAGGCTCCTATGGGCTTCTTAATTGACTTTATGCTAACTTTGTGTGTGATGTGTGCCATGAACATCAAGTTGAAACAACTTAGCAACATCCACAAAAAGGAGTTTTCCAATTCATTTCCACCTTAAATTATCTCTCCATGGATCTATTTTCTCTTCTTTCTGGGTATTGTGTATCTTCCAACTTTATTAACATATTTATCTAAGAGTAATTAATGATTTAACATTTTCATTTTTCTAAAAGGAAATTATATTTTTTTTATGTCAACTTCATTCACCTAGAGTGTATATGGTTGTATATGGTTTTGGGTATATATTTTTGGTGGTCTATTTCATGTTAAGATTAATGAGCAATATTTTTACCCAAACCAATGTACAATATTTTTTTTATAAGGTGGGAAAATCTATCATAATTCAATTGTCCAAGCAGCAATGAGGACAACCATCTATGGCTGCTATCCATGAATGTAAGCTAAATCATCACTGTTATTCAAGGAAAACCATGCCACCTGGAATAACCCACTGGTGATCAATAAGGGGGTAGGCTTTCACTCCTACCAAATATCTCTAAGTCTTGGGCCGTTAACCTGTTTCCTTATGTCTGAGAAAAACGGGCTCTTAGCCAAACAAAAACAGTTTTAAGACATTCTCCAAACCCAACATACAACACTTTTGTTTGTGTGTATACATATATATTATATGTTAATAAATACATATTAACAATAAAATGAACATGCCAAATAAATAACAATCACCTATTAATAATTAGATAATTCAATTAACAATATTTATAAATAAATATTTTTATTATTAAAATATAATATAAAATTATTAATATTTTTTATTCTTACTTTATATTATAATATATATATATATATATATAATTGAAAACAATTATATAAAAATATTTATTAATATTTAATTTTTATAAAATTTAAAACAATTATATAATTTTATTTTTTTAATGAAATTTAAATTATATTTATTTTTTATTTGTTTATTATTTATATTATTATCTACTTTATTTTTATAATATTATTATTATTTTTAATTCTTTCACACATATAACATAACTATGGTCTCACCAATCATATTTTAAAATAATTTCATAAAAAATAACATTGAAAATGTTTATTTCATAAACTCCATTTACACTTTGGTATTTAGTTGATTGGGCAATAGAATACCCTAAGGATACCCATAGAACCAATACTACATTGATATATATTTACATTGATGCCATCCTTCATAATCATCTATCATGTGTACTTTTTGAAAATATCAAATATTCACAATATAATATATACTGAAAACAAATAAAAACATGGTCATTAATTTGGTTGCTAGATTCCAGTTTACTAACATATTAAATATCACAAAATCATTATTAAGATCATGTTATTATTCATAATTCATAATCATCATCTCTCTTTAATGTATAAGTAATTATGAAAAGTTTTAATAGTAAATATAATTGCATGTAAAGAGGTGATAAAGTAAATAAAGGAAAAAAAATATTATAAATATAAAATTTTGAATATTTTAAAAGATAATATGGTGTAATATTCAAATGAAAATATAGAATATGTAATAAAGATAATGATATAGGTAAGAAACACAATAATATGTGAAGAAATAGTGTAAAAGTGAACAGAACATTGTACTCTGATGAAAGACGAAATATATATATAATAACAATAAATTAGAAATGAAGATAACATATTGAAACCAGATGAATTATTATTCGGGAAAAAAAAAATGAAATGAAATTATTAATAAAAATTGAATAATATTAATTAAGATTTATATAAAATTTAAAAATATAGGATATTGAAATTTATTATAAAATAAATAAATAATATTAGTATAGTTTACAGATGATTTTTTTTTCGTCATTTTTTTTAATCAATTTTGCTTAAAATTTAATAGTTTTTTAAGATGTTAAATTGTAGCAAGAAAAAGTTTTATTTGACTTGTGTTTTAGTCAAATGGAGAAGTTCAAATTTCCACATTAGCAAGATGACTTGAGTTGCAATTAGCAAGAGTGGCATGGTCAAGTCACTTAGTTAAGTCAATCAATTTGAGTTTGTAGGTAAGAAGTAGAGTTGTGCATGAGTTGATTGCTAATATCTAGTAATCTAGAGGAGTTATAGTAACTGAAACTCAGTTATTTGACCTCTAGTCATGAATAAAGTCAGTAGGAGTTCAGTTGAGTAGTTGTAATTGTTGTTAACTCACTCATCTCTTAGTTAACTAATCAATTTACTAAAATTAGCCTCAGTCATGCATGGAATTCGAATTGCCTAGTTGAGTGGAGGAAAAAGGCATCAATGTAATCATTATTGTATACTAGTGAATGTACATTGTTTGCATGTAGCAGGTGAGGCTTTTCTCTTGGGAATTGTGCAAGCAAATAGGAGCTTCTCCTATTCTTTAGGAACTAATTTCCTCAAGAATTGCGCAAGGAAATAGGAGGAGAAGGAGGCCAAGATTTGGCTAAGTATTTGCCAGAGCATACTCAGGAGAAGGATATCATTATTGCAGTGTAGGTTGAGCTTCAAGTATTGAAGTTATCATTGTAATATATCAATATTTTCATCTGATATAATAGAAATAGAGGAGGGCTTTTTCCTAGTTGGGTTCATCCGTAAAAAAATTATGTTCATTGTGATTGAATGCTTGCATGTGTAACTATTGTATGTTTTTCTTTCCGTGGATTGAGTAGAACAAATTTGTGTCTATTGATTTCAGTATGAATTCATTAACAACTTCAAATTTCAAGTTATTTCTACATGGTATCAGTGCTATTGAAAACTATATAGAAACCAGATTCATGATCATCTCTCAAAGAAATTTTGAATAATTGAGTTTGTGGAGAAAATTTTCTTCAATATAGGAACAATGTCTTTCAATGGATTGAGGCTTGAGTATGCATTGGAGGAGACTTAAAATTTATGTGCTTAAAAAGATAGGATGGAAGTTGTTTTGGATGACAATGGAGTATTGAAGTACACACAAATTGATACTCCAAAACCAACATCATTAGGTGCACAACAATTGGCCAAGTGCAAGAAAGATACTGCAAAATCCAGGAGGATTATCTTGGAAGGAGTCAGAGTTCATGTGTTTTCAAATTTGCATGGTAAGGAGACTGCTTATGCAATGTGGAAAACCCTCACAGATTTATTCCAACCTACAGTGATGTCAGGAAATTGACATTGAAAGATAAACTCAGAAACATTTGAATGTGTAAAAATGAAATTGTTGTTCAATACCTATCTAGATGCACTCATGTGAGAGATGAACTTTGAGGATTTGGAGAAAATGTGCCATCATCTGAACTTGTGAGCTTATCTCTCCTTGGTCTTCTGAAGCCCTCACATAACTATCAAGGTTCAGTTAATGGAAGAGACAAACTCCCAGATTAGGAAAAACTTTGGTTTGATTTGGTGCAGGAGGAGATTAGAACAAACTTTAGAGATGGTGTCACATCCAAAGCTAATAAGGAAGAAACTTGTTCCTTAGCTGGCAAGAGAAAGAAATCCAAGGGAAAGAAGGCCCAAGGCAAGGCATAATCTAGCCAAAACCATGGCAAGAAGAAAGACCTCAGTAAAATTAAATGTTTTCACTGCCATGAGTATGGACATTATGCAACCAAGTGTCCACACAAGAAATCTAGTAAGAAGCCTACAAGAGGAGTAGGAGGAGATGCTCTCACATCACAATTCAAATTGTATTTCACCCTCATTGCATGCATGGAAAGTACTATACGAGGTAGTGTATGGTACTTAGACTTATACCAAAGGGATTGGCGTTGTCACCTTTAATAGGTAGTAAGGTTCCCATCTTCACCTGAAGAGTGTAATGTATGTGCCTGTTTTGGAGAAAATTTTGATTTATGTAGTTGTACTTGAAGACAAAGGATATGATGTGGTGTTCAGTAAAGGGAAAGCTTATCTGAAGCATGTTGCTACTGGACAAGTAAAACAAATTGGTGTTAGAGTGAAAAATCTCTATAAGCTAGAGGTGGATGCTTGTGCTGCAATGAGTAGCAAGGCAGAAAATGTTCATGGCCAAGATGTTGGAGAATTTTGGCATAGGCACATGGGACAATTACAACATGAAGCTTTGAAAATCATGCAGCAGATCACCACTATACTTCCAAAATTCACCCTTGATCAACATGATGTTTGTAAGGGATGCAGTCTTGGAAAATAAATTAAATCCTCCTTCCAGGGCCGAGATAGCAGGGTAGAATCCATCTTGGATTGAGTTCACTCTGATGTGTGCGGACCATTTTCTACAATCTCAATAGTAAAACACATGTACTATGTGATTTTTGTAGATGACTTTTCTCTCAATTGTTGGATCTACTTCATGAAAAATAAAGATGAAGTTTATTCAAAATTTGTTGAATTTAAAGCCTTAGTTGAAAATGAGTCTGGACAAAAAATAAAATCCCTAAGAAGTGATAATGGAGGAGAATTTGTGTCTAATTCCTTCAAATAATTTTGTGCCAAGGAGGATATTAAAAGGGAATTGACTACACCTCATAACCCACAACAAAATGGGGTGGCAGAGAGGAAAACTAGAAGCATTGCTCTTCCTGCGTAGTGGCTTAGCCTAATAGATAAAGTAGTGGATAGACTTATAGCTTCCAATCCAAGTAGTCTATTTTCAATAAATAGATCCTCCCACATTAATCTCATGTTGTAGAACCTGCGATGAGAGAAAGAATGAAAGCATGCTCGATATCACTGATATTTGGATGGATGGAAGGTAGACCAATTGGAGAATGAAAACAACTTTTTTTTCGAGGAGCTACCCATTCTTTCTTTACATTCCACATAATCCAAAAGATAGGTAAAGGCATTGGTCCTATTTGTGAGTGTCACTCACTAGTTTACTGAGTTCAAGCAATAGTTTCCAAAGCCAGTAGGAGCTCAAGAGCAATGTTGCATGATCAAGCATTGCCACTATACCTAAGGGTAGAAGCATGCAATACAACCGTTCATTTGCAGAATAAGATCCCTCACAAAATTCTAGGCATGATCACATCTGAGGAGGCTTTCTCTGGAGGAAGCTAGATGTCTCCCATTTTCGCATTTTTGGATCCATGGTCTATTTTCATGTCTCGAAAGATAGTAGGAAAAAGTTGGAGCCTACATCAAAGAGGGGGGTGTTTGTAGGATACATAGAGATGCCTCATATTTACGGGGTGTACATGCCCTCACTCAGGATGAATGTGATGAGGAGAGATGTCATATTTGATGAGGAGAAGGAAAGAGCTAAGAATTCCACTGTAGGAGGAGCTTCTAGCTCCAAATGAGGAGCCTCAATCAAACCTTCGGGATGTTGTGGAGCAACCACAAGTGGAGGAGCAGAGAGTAGGCCAAGTGGAGGCACCCACACACACAAAGCCTTCTAAATATGTAAGGAAGATAACCAAGGCATCTGACAAGTTGGTGCAGGATGTTGAGGAGTGTGTTGGAGCTCCTAGATCCTTGTGCAAATAGAGGATATCACCAGACATGTATATTGGTTATATGAAACTCATGACATAGCTTATTGACTATGAGCCTTCTTCATTTGAAGAAGCAGTTTCCCAGTAGGTATGGGTAGATGCCACGATGGAGGAGTACGACTCTATCATGAAGAACCATGTGTGGGAAGTGGTTTCCAGACTTGAGAACACGTTTGTTGTTGGTTCCAGGTGGGTATACAAGGTAAAAAATGTAGTTAATGGAAATATTGAGAAGCACAAGGCCAAATTTGTTGCTAAAGGCTTCTCACAGGTGGATGGAGTAGATTATGAGGAGATATTTGACCCTGTGGCAATATACTCTTCTATTAGGACTATTCTAGCCTTGTCAGCACAGTTGGGGTAAAGAATCCACCAAATGGAAGTGAAGAATGCCTTCCTCATTGGAGTGGTTGAGGAAGAGATTTATATTGAGAAGCCTGAGGAGTTTGAGTCATTTGACAGGGAGACACATGTGTGTAGACTCAGGAGAGACCACTATGGTCTTAGGAAAACACCTCGTGTTTGGTACACTCGCATAGATACATATCTCAATAGATTGGGCTTCACTATGAGTGAAGAATATGTCAATCTCTATTATATTATGGTAGATGGCAGTCTGCTCATCTTAGTCCTGTATGTGGAAGAATTGATACTTACAGGGGATAAGAAGTTTATCCATTCTTACAAGGAGGACCAACAAGAGAGTTCGAGATGAAGGAAATGGGTTTGATGCACGACTTCCTTGGTTTGGAGGTGTGACAGAGAGATGGTGAGATATTTGTTGGTCAGGGGAAGTACACCTCTGAAATTCTTCAGAGAATTCATATGTAGGATTGTAAGCCCATGGAGACTCCTCTAGCTACAAACTAGAGGAAACATGATGCTTCTACAGGAGAGGCAGTAGATGGCACTATCTATAGACAATTGGTCAGATCCTTGATGTACTTAGTGAGCACAAAGCCTGAGATATGCTTTGCAGTTAATTAACTTAGTCAAATTATGGTGGAAATCACCAAGCTTCATTGGAAAGTAGCAAAACATGTGTTCATATACCTAAGAGGCACAACAGATTATGGTTTATAGTACAAGCAGACAGATGGCATGGAGCTCCAAGGCTTCACATATGTAGGTTGGGCAGGGCATCCATTAGACATGAAGAGCACTTCAGGAGCTATCTTTAGTGTTGGGTCAGCAACATTTTCCTGGTACAACATGAAACAGATATTTGTAGCACTCAACTCAACAGAGGCTGAGTATATGGTTGTTATTCAAGCAACATGCGAGGCCATTTGGATGAGGAAAATTCTTGTTGATCTCTTCAGTTTGGAGATGGATCCTACTGTGATCCACTATGACAATCATAGTTGTATCAAACTCTCTGAAAATCCATTGTTTCATGATAGGTCCAAGCACATAGACATCAGGTACCATCACCTAAGAGATTGTGTGCAGAGGAGGATCATGATGTTGTAGTACATTCCCATAGAGAAGCAAGATGCAGATATTTTTACAAAGGAATTGTTAAGAGGAAATTCGAGCTCCACAAGAGTGGGATAAGGGTTGTTCAAAACCCTTTTCTTGCTAAGAGGGAGTGTTAAATTATAGCAAGAAAAGGCTTCATTTGACTTGTGCCTTAGTTAAATGGAGAAATTCAAATTTCCACATCAGCAAGATGACTTGAGTTGCAGTTAGCAGGAGTGACATGGCCAAGTCACTCAGTTAAATCAGTCAATTCAATTATGTGGGAAAGAAGTAGAGTTGTGCATGTGTTTATTGCTAAGATCTAGCAATCTAGTGGAGTTATAATTAGTGAAACTCAGTTATCTGAGCTCTAGTCATGAATAGAGTTAGTAGGAGTTTAGTTGAGTAGTTGTAACTGTTGTTAACTCACTGATATCTCAGTTAACTAGTCAATTTACTAAAAATAGCCCTAGTCATGCATGGAATTCGAATTGCCTAGTTGAGTGGAGGAAAAAGGAATCAATGTAATCATTATTGTATACTAGTGAGTGTACAATGTTTGCATGTAGCAAGTGAGGCTTTTCTCTTGGGAATTGCGCAAGCAAATAGGAGCTTTCCCTATTCTTTAGGAGCTAATTTCCTTAGGAATTGTGCAAGGAAATAGGAGGAGCAGGAGGCTAATATTTGGCTAAGTATTTTCCAAAGTAGACTCAAGAGAAGGAGATCATTGTTGTAGTGCAAGTTGAGCTTCAAGGATTGGAGTTGTCATTGTAATAGATCAATATTTTCATATGATGTAACACAAACAGGGGAGGGATTTTTCCCAGTTGGGTTCCCAAGTAAAAATACAGTGTTCATTGTGATTAAATGATTGCATGTATTTCTATTATATGTTTTCCTTTCTACAAATTGAGTAGAAGAAATGTGTGTCTATTGATTTCAGTCTGAATTCAATAGAACTTCAGATTTCGATTTATTTCTACATAGGAATCATAAGTTTAAGTTATTTAATTTGGAGAGTTTGAGTTTCCTATAAATTTTTCAGGGAACTAAATTCATTTATGCATTCAAAAACACATTTTAAACAACAAGAAATTAAAGTTTATAACCCTATATAATTAACTACAACAAACCAATTATTAATCAAACAAAAAGATGCAATGGCAAATAGATACACATTAGCACACATATTTTACCCTAGAAACTCACATCGGAAGACAAGAAAGATTTTTCTATTTTCTGTATATTTTTCTTAGATATATATATATATATATATATATATATATATATATATATTATGGAATCAATAAACTTCCAATCCATTTATCTTGGATTAAAATACAATTATAGTTCTTTAACTTAAAATACAAAATCATGGGCTAAACCACCATTGGTTAAAAAACCACTAAACCCAAAAACCATGTGATGAAAACCACCAAAACAAACATAAAAAAACTACCAATTAGTTTATTTTTATTTTTTCCCTAGGGCACTACTTAGAAAGCATCACGTAGAGGAGCTTCTCTCCCACTACAAACCCCCTGTAACTGCACCCCCCGCAACCCCACTATGCTTGACACAACATGCAATGCATGGAAGTATTCATACAAAGAATATAACACATATCCAACAATTTTGGAAATGTTGTTTCTTTTCATACATGGGGCTATAGGAGTACATGATCAACAATCTAACGAAATATTGCTCATTGTTTCTCTACACTAAGAGAACTTTTCAGTGCTTACATATTTTTTTAATGAATCCAAAACATTCTTCAAAGTGTCCACCATCACAAGAAACACCTTTTTTTCTTAAAACATATCTCTCACAAAGTGATATTAAAGATCAATATGCTTTGTCTTATAATGATTTGTTGTTTTCTTCGCTAGGAAGATTTCACTCTAATTATCATAATCCATCCTCATAGCTTGTGTCCAATACCTTAACATGATCTTTGTACCATATTGTTTTCTTTCTATATATATATATATATATATATATATATATATATATATATATATATATATATATAGATATATATATATATATCTTGTGGCATCAATAAACTTCCAATCCATTTATCTTGGATTAAAATACAATTATAGTTCTTTAACTTAAACTACAAAATCATGGGCTAAACCACCATGTGTCAAAAAAACACCAAACCCAAAAACCGTGTGATGAAAACCACCAAAAAGAAACATAAAAAAAACTACCAATTAGTTTATTTTTATTTTTTCCCTAGGGCACTACTCAAAAAGTGTCACGTAGAGGGGCTTCTTCCCCCCTACAAACCCCCTATGAGCCCCCTCCCCAACCCCACTACACTTGACACAACATGCAATGCATGGAAGTATTCATACAAAGAATATAACACATATCCAACAATGTTGGAAATGTTGTTTTATTTTTACACGAGGTTGTAGGTCCGAGTACATGATCAACAATCTAAGGAAATATTGCTAATTGTTTCTTTACACTAAGAGAACTTCTCAATGCTTACATATTTTGTTAATGAATCCAAAACATTCTTCAAAGTGTCCACCATCACAAGCAACACTTTTTTTTCTTAAAACATATCTCTCACAAAGTGATATTAAAGATTAATATGCTTTGTCTTAGAATGATATGTTCTTTTCTTTGCTAGGAAGATTTCACTCTAACTATCAAATTCTATCCTCATAGCTTGTTATATCAACCCAATACTTGAACATGATCTTTGTAACCATATTGCTTTCTTTCTTACATGAGTAGATGTCATGTATTTAGCTTCTATTGTTGACAATCGGGGTTTTTTTAAGGATTCAAATATTATGCTAAGGTATAGTATTATAGGAAACTATTCTGGTTTGAAAAATCATACATATAGAATGTAGGCAAAATATTCAATAAAAAACATGTAATTTACTATTAAAAATGGAAAAAGATTGGCAAATATCATCAACTTAATCATATGTGTGTAAAAAATAAATGAATTTTTAACCAAATGGGTAAATATTGTTTTTGGAAAATGTCAAACAAATCCAATTGGCGAAATTTCACCCCTAAAAAATTCCATTAGGGGAATTTTAAGGTCTAAAATGGGCCTCCTAAGAAAAATGTATAGCCAAAATAAACTTTATAAGAACCGATAGGATTCAAGATGATGATGTCAACCATGGGGGATGATTCACCATTTTTGGAGTAAAAAAGTAAAAAGATTAAAAAATAATAAAATAATAAACCTACTTTTTCAACTCGTATTTTCAACTTATCTCCCTAAGGTTTTGCTCAAATTTCGACCGAGAGTACTTGTTGGATGCAAAATTTAATTTCCCATCCAAAGAGTACCCGTGTTGCATACTTTCGATGGACCCTGGAATCACGTTTTTCATGTATTTCTCATTTTTTGTGTAGTAGATTCCGTCGAAAGTATGCAACATGGGTACTCCTTGGATGAGGAATCAAATTATTCATCCAACGAGTGTTTCTGCTCAAAATTTGAGTCATCCCATAGGGAGATAAGTTGAAAATATGAGTTAAAAAAATAGTTTTTTCTTTTTTTCCCTTTAAAATTTGATGATGTAATCTAATCTTATTTTATTATTTCCACTATTATTTTATAATTTCCTTAGGAGACCCATTTTAGACCTCAAAACTCTCCTAATGCTTGTTAATGTAAAAAAAATAACCAATTGGCGAAATTTCACCCCTAAAAATTTCATTGTTGAGAGTGCCACTACAAATTGTGTCTTGCTCATACAACTGATTTCTCCTCCAAATAGGTGAAACATATACCTCACTTGTAAATCTTTGTGACCCAGATCTTGGCCCATTATGAATCAACAAAGCCATTTATGTCCAACACTTTGTCCTACCCTAGTCTTCCTTAATAACACAATCCATAGCTAGTAGTACCATGCAAATACTTGAAAACCCTATTTATTTTTGTTTAATGTTCCTTCATTAGTTTTGGCATATATCCACTCAATGCTCTCATTGCATGTGTAATGTCCGATCTAGTAAAAATCATTGTATACATCAAACTTCCAATTGCATTGGCATATCTAACACGAGACATGTCGTCTTCCTCTTTTGCCTTGGGACACTATTCTAAAGATAAATTTTCACATACATGAATAGGGACCTTTATTAATTTACATTTTGTCATATCAAATCTCTGCAATATTCTCTCAACAACTCTTTTAATTTTTATGCCCAAAATGAAATTTGCAACACCAAAATCCTTCATGCCAAAAATTTTAAAGGACAACTGAGTTTTCACTTCTTATATGATTTCCTTTTCATTTCCAACCAACAACATATCATCAACATACAAGACCAAATAAATAAGAAGATCACCAAATAATTTGAAATGCACACAATGATCGAATTTACTCCTTGAGAATCCAAGTCCCAATATATAAGTATCAAATTTTTGATACCATATCCTTGATGATTTTTTTAACCCATATAGGGATTTTTTCAACTTGCATACTAACTATTTCTTTCCCTTCACCATAAATCCTTTTTACTAGTTTAGTAGATTCTTCTTCTAGATGTTAATTGAATTTAGCCTTGGTGGTTGGGCGAAATAGTTGTTATCCTCCCTGCCCAGGATCAAGTCTCGAAAGTTGACATGTTTACACTCTAGAATAGAGTAACTATGTTGCACTCTTAAGTGAGTCTATATTAAGTGCTAGCCTAGTACCAACAACCTCTCTCTTTCCTTCGGGATGAGAGGGAGGTGGACTTTCTTCTCCTAATGGTACCCAATACCCAAAAAATAACTAAGGAAAAAAATATTTCTTCTTCCAAATCCCCATATTGGAATGGTGTCTTAACGTCCATTTGTTCTACTTCAAAAACAAAAGTAGCAACAATAGATTATTGAAATCTAATAGAAGTTAACTTGGTAACAAGAGAAAAACTCTCACCAAAGTTAATTCCCTTTTCCCATGAATAATCTTTTGCTACTTTTTCTAGCTTTGTATTTCTCTATTTTGCCTTCTACATTCAACTTGTTCTTAAACACCCATTCCCTTCCAATGGAATTTCTCCCAGCCGAAAACTCCGCTAGATCCCAAGTCTCAATTTTATCTAAGGCTACCAGTTCTTCAAACATGGCCTTTTTTGAGAGTTTTCCATCCTTTGAGTACACTACCTCCCTAACAATTCTAGGATCATCATTAAAATAAATCAAATTTTGAATGGAAATCAGGTAGAGTATATCTTTATGGCTATCTTCTTTGTCGATTTGATCTCCTTATTACTAGAGTTTGTGGTTCTTTTCTTATTCTTATTCTTCTATAGAGTCTGATTCATCATCCTTCAATTCAAACTCTATCTTCTTTGGTTATATCTCCCTTGGTAGGACTTTCTTTTACAACATCTTTGATTTCTCTAAATGCTACATCTTGGTTATATATAACCTTCTTCGTTTTTGGGTTCCAAATCTTATAACCTTTCGGATCATCTTTATATCCAATAAAGTATTAAAGATACACTTTTCAACTCTCTTTTCTAACTCACCCCCATTCTCCTTCTGAATGCATAAGTATCACAACAAAATACCTTGTGATGTTTAAGAGAAGGTTTATTACTACTCCATACCTCATGTGGAGTCTTATCATCCAATGTTGATGAAGGTGATGTATTTACAAGATAACATGTAATGTACATTGCCTCTGCCCAGAATTCTTGTCCTAACCTAGCACCACTATGCATGCTCCTTACTTTCTCCATTAACATCTTATTCATCCTTTCTACAACTCCATTATGCTATGATGTGTATGGATTAGTATTTTTCCTTGCTATACCATACTTCTTGTTGAATTATTTAAATTCATTCCTACAAAATTCTCCATCATTATCTATCCTAAACACCTTAATGTTCTTCTCTATATGATTTTCCACAAGAGCCTTATACATTTTGAATTTGTTAAAGACTTCAAATTTCTTCCTAAAGAAATAAATCCATGTATTTTTCAAGAAGTCATCTATAAATTAAACATAGTACATATATTTACCCAATGGTGGAACCAACATATGTCCAAACACATCACTTTGCACCAATTGTAATATTCTCTTTACCCTCATAGAACCATAGGAGAATCATACATGATTCAACTTCCCATACAGAAAATGTTCACAAAAATCAAAATCCAAGGAGTAATTAGATATACCTTCTACTATACCATTAGCATGTAGTACTCAAAGATCCCTCTCTTTGATATTTCCCACTCTTTGATGCCATAACATAGTATTTTTTCCAAAGAGTATATGATTTTTTCTTTCTACAACTCTAATCTCAAGAATATTGAAGTTGTTTCACCAATCACTAACAATGCTTCTTAGCAGCTTACACAAAGTTCCAATCTAGAGTCCCCTTAGCAATACCATTTCTCCTCAAACCATCTTGCAAGTATCCATTTCAAACACTATTTTTACACTTGCATCACTCATTTTGCTTATAGAAATCAAATTTTTGGCCACTCCTAAGATGTGAAAAATACCGAGTGTTCTAATCCTTCCACCCATGACCTTGAACTTGAATTGTTATCGTCCTATGATTTTGGTTATTAAGTCATTTCCTAGGAAAACATCATCACCATCATTTCTTTCACACTCACAAAAGCACCCCATGTGATGATCCATATGAACAATTTCCCCTGAGTCAACAAGCCATGCCTCATGATCTACATGTGTACTTGATGATCCAAGAATGTTTTCGCTTATAGATGTATAGAAAAGAATCACATGCAAAATTGCATCTTAACACAGAAATGTACACATAAGAAAAGAAGAAGTAAACACACAAAAGGCACAAAACAAGACACCAAGGCTTGATAACATAGTTTGTCCAATTCGGACTACGTCTCCGGGCCCAGCTCAACAATGGGGAGGCCTTTCTTATTAAAATGGCATGAAAGAAAAGAATTACAATCATCAACTGTCCACAAGAGGCTTATACCTCCAATCTGCAAGATAGCCTGTGAAATGGATGCCTGAGATGGAGAAGTAAATAGCACCAAAGTGTCCGTAGCAATGAAGGGGTTGGAGTCATATAAACTATCTAAACACAGAAAAATAGCGCTCTCGGCCTCCTGCGAAACGAAACAGCGTGCTGCTCAAAAATGCCTCCCCCGTTCTTTCTAATTATCATGGTTTTATAATGGATTCTTTGGACAAGATCCCATTCAAATCGGGGCTTGTCTGGTTCATAATGGAGGCCTGTATCATGGATGGATCGGCGGGCATAACCACCTCTTAAACTGGCTTGTTTATCGTTGAGGGGATAAGGCCTTAAAAATCCTAAAAACACTGAAAATCCACCCCAAAACCAATTACCCGGAATTCAAAAATCATAAAATCGGGCTTATATGACTATCAGGTTTGACCTGAGGTCACAATCGGCGTATCGTTGTTTCCAAGGTCCTGTTAATGGGGAAATGCGGACCGCTGATCGCTGATATCAGCATCGGCCGATCGCATCGGTCCCGCTCATATATCACCCAGGGTGTCCCGATAATGGTTCCGCTCTGCTCGCTCACCAATATGTACACAGTAAGTCCTCTGATCCGGTTGCCTCCGGTCCGCCAATCCAATTTGATCGGAGATCGGTGATCGGGGGTTCCACTGCACCCCTCTTAATTCTACCTCCACAAGTCCTCATATTGTGATTTGGCCTTTAAGGCTTAAATCCATTTTTCAAAGGAAAAATCCTCATTTCCTTAAGGATCAAAGCAACCTTCCCTGTGTGATAACCTCATCATCCGAACTCGGATTGAAGTGCCGTTCATGCTGTTGGAATCAGAATGACGAGATCTACGCTCTGATCCTGAGTTGACTTCCTTCCGATCACTTTGATTTCTGAGTTTTTCCATGCCATTGTATCTGAAGATCAACCTGGATCAATCCTCCCATTGAAGAGCTTTTGGACCGCCAAAAGCTTTTCATTAGTCAATTGGCAAGTAAGGGAACTGTTCCCTCCCTTTCTCTTTCTCTATCCATCTGGCCTTGTTGGGGTGCATTCCCTTGAATCCAACTTGAAGGTTTTCTACATCTCCTCGCCGTGAAGTCCTGGTTTTCTGTCAAGGATGATGTCTTCGGGCAATTCATTGAGATATTCTGGTGCAAAATCATCGACTGTAGGAACTATGCCCACCTCGTCAGTTTCCATGATCAAAGGTGGTTCATACAACTTTAGGTTCTCCACATTCACTACTAAATACATCTGCATATATACTGGCAAGTCAAGACGAAAGGCATTGTTCCAAATCTTCTCCAATATGGTGAACGGTCCATACTGGATTGGCCGCAACTTCTTTCCTTCTCCCTTCATCCTATCTTTGCTGATGTGGAACCACACCTTGTCGCCCACTTGGAATTGATGGTCGACTCGGTGTTTATCATGTCGAGCCTTGTAACAGGCTCGAATTTTCTCCAACTGCTCTTGCACTACTCGGTGAATCAATTAGATTTGCTGAATGAACTGCTAAGCTTTGTCCCTATCATTACGTCCACTGGAGCCATCTTCCCTTCCAAAGACCATATCAAAAGGGTCCTTTGGCAAGTAACCAAAAGATGTCTCGAATGGTGAACGCTGCGTAGATGAATGCACTGCTCAGTTGTAAGAATGTTGTATATAGGGGAGATGTTCATCCCATAACTTGGGATGTTTCCCACAATAGCCTCGTAATAAGTGTACCACGGTATGGTTAACAACCTATGTCTATCCGTCGGTCTGCGGGTGAAATGCTGTGCTTCTTTTCAGTTTGGTGTCCATCATCCTCCACAAACTCATCCAAAACTCTCCAAGGAATCGAGTCCCGATCTGACACAATTGATGTGGGTAATCCAAAGTGGACCCAAACATGTTGAAAGAAAAGAGAAGCAGTCTGCTCTGCGGTAATCTGCTTTTTACAAGGCATAAGAATACACATTTTTCTAAAACAGACAACGACAACATACAAATAGTTGTGACTCTTCCTAGACAAAGGTAAACCTCCTACAAAGTCCATTGACACCCTTTCCCATGGACGACTCGGAATAGGGAGTGGTGTGTAGAGCCCAAGTTTTCTATTAGAGGGCTTTGAAACAGAACACATCACACAACCCTTTACATATCGAGTCACAATGTTTTTTCAAATGAGGCCAAAAACAAAATCTTTGTACATGACATAAAGTCTTTTCCACACCAAAGTGTCCAGACACAAGAGAGGTGTGGACCTCTCAAATTACATGTACTCTTTCTCCTATGGGAATACACAATTTACCAAGGTGATACAACTTTTTCCCCTACAAGTGATAGTTGTCCAATTGTGAACCATGGGTTAGTTTTGCATAAACCTCCTTAAAGTCATCATCATTAGGATATTGTTCAACATAACTTTCAAAATATAACGAAGCATTATGAAAAATAACAGAAGCAGAAATAGGAGGGCGAGATAGCATATCGGCCACTTTATTGCTAGTGCCCTTCTTATACTTTATTACCAGATGAAACTGTTGAAGAAAGCCCATCCACTTGAAATGACAAGATTGCTGCAACTTGGTTTGTGACTAAAGGTACTGCAAGGGCTGATGATCTGTATGGATGATGGTCTCCTTGTCGATTAGGTAGTGTTTCCACTTTTTCACACTCTACACCAAGGCATAAAGCTCCTTGTCATAAGTGGGATAGTTTATCATAGCTTGAGAAAACTTCTCAGAATGGTAACAAATCGGCTTCTTTTGTTGCATTAGTACAGCTCCCATGGTATAACCACTGGCATCGGTTTCGATTTCAAATGGTTGTTGGAGATCGGGTAAGGCTAAGACTGGCACGGTGCTAATTTTTTCCTTCATTGTTTCGAAGGACTTCTATTGTCTTCCTCCCCATTGGGAGACCTGCTTCACACTTGTCAATGTGTGCAAAGGTGCTGCAATAACAGAGAAATTAGCAATAAATCTCCTCCAATACTGGACTGCACCTAGAAAGCTACAGACCTCAGTTACACTAGTAGGCTTAGGCCAATTTACAATTGCTTCAACTTTAGAGAGATCAATTTTTCACTGACCATGACCAACAATATGACCTAGGTAACCCAAAGAGGTTTTCCCAAACTCGCACTTTGACAATATAACCAAGATTTTTTCTTTTTTCAGCACATCAAGCACTTTCACATGACTCACATGTTCAAACCAACTTTTGCTAAAAACTAGTATGTCATCTAAATACACAAGAACAAACTCATCAATGAAAGGATGAAATATATCATTCATAACCCGCATAAAGGTGGTTGGAGCGTTACAAAGCCCGAAAGGCATCACCATCCATTCAAACAACCCCTGCTTGGTCTTGAAGGCAGTTTTCCACACGTCTTGCTCCGCAATTCTAACCTGGTGATAGCCACTACGTAAATCCAACTTTATGAAATAAACAACACTTTTTAATTGATCCAATAAAGCATCTATGCGTGGGAGGGGATAGCGATTTTTCACCGATATCTTGTTGAGCGCACGGTAGTCCATGCACATCCTCCAGCTGCCATCTTTATTTGGCACTAGAATAATCAGCAAACCACATGGAGAGGAGCTTGGCCTGATGATGCCTTGGTCCAACAGTTCCTGCACTTGCCTCTTGATCTCCTCCATTTCAATTGCCAACATCCTGTACAAGTCGATATTTGGCAAAGGGGCGTCGTGCAATAGATGGACTTCATGTTGGATTTCCCTCTTCAGAGGTAGTCCCTTCGGCTCCTGAAACAGTTCATTATAACCAAAAATCAATTCCATTAATTCATGTTTATGTTTCCCATCACAGCCCTGGAACATATCAGCGAACTTAGCCTCTTTCTACCTTATGACCATAAGCATGCATGTTTTACTAGAATTCACCAGTCATTTAATTTGCCCAGTGCTTACGAGGCTGGCATTAATCTTATTTTGATGAGCCCGCACTATGTATTCTACCCCATCCTTGGTGATGTGATATTTATTCTAATGGCGGAAAAAGACTGTTTTTCTGTCATACAAGTATGGGCTTCCTAATACCATGCCACAGATATCCAGTGGTATAACATCCATCTCTACTTTGTCTACCAGCTTAGACGCAATCACAAATTTGACCTTACACTACTGGGTTACATTCAATTTCGCTTTATCATGTATCCATCCCAACGAGTAAGGTTTTGGGTGAGGTTTTGTCTCTAAGCCAAGCTTCTTTACCAAGGATTCTACAATTAAGTTTGCTTGGGACCCAATATCAAATAGAGTTTCTACTTTGGTATGATTTACCACCACCCTGATATGAAATAATTCAATTCTTTTTCGGTCATTCAAAAGGGACTCATCTACAGAACTGGTACTTTCATGCAATTCAGAATCAATAGGAGGTGTAAGGGTACCTTTTGTTCCCGCTGCTATGACCAGCGCTTCATCTCCCAAATCTGATCCAAGGTCTTGTTGTGTCGCTGCTACTGTTTTTTGCTTCCCTTTTCCTCCATACTTCTTTGGACGCCTTTCGGGTAATACTTCCAACAGTGATCGTCATCATGGCCTTCCTTCTTGCAGTGATTGCAATAAGGCCGCTCTCCCTCTTTAGCTGCTGATGTTTTCTTATCCTTCCCTTTCCATTTCGCTTTGGATTTTCCATTGGGAGGTTTGAACGGTGGCTTTTTGGACTGATCCTCTCTTTCATTCTTGCCCCTGTTCTCAATATGAATTGCTTTTATGTTGGCTGAATCAATATTGGTTGGTTTAAACAATAACAAGGAATGCCTAATATAACTATGCAGTGAGCCAATATACTTAGTTACAACTTCAGGTGCATCAAGTGCAATACCCAAATTCAGTGCCTGCTTACTAAATTCTTCTATAAAACTCTAAACATCCTACCCTTTGCCTTGCCTTAAGTATTGCCAATTCATCAAAGATTTATGTTTGTATCCTAAGGGATAAAACTGTTCCTTTAACGCAGAAGTGAAATCAGACCATGAGGAAAAGAGCTTACCCACATTTTTACTACTCTGTAATTTTCTCTCCCACCAAACGAGAGCTATGTTGCCCAGTCGTAGAGAGGTTAGCTGGATTTTCACCTCATCCTCTATGTTTTGCTGAATCCTGCAGTAAACCTTAATCTGCCTGATCCAATTGTTAAGCTTTCTTGCGTTACTTTCACCATTAAACATAGGAAGATCAAATTTAACATCTAATTTTAAAAAAGGTTTCTTAGATGCATCCTTTGGATTTCTTTGATTATGGTGGTGAGAGGAAGAAGAACCTTCACTCCCAGAAGGAGAAGGAGGGGGGTCTTCTCCACCATTCCCATGTGCTGAACCTTGTCCTTTTGGATTTATCTCCTTTGCTTTTTCTAGTCTTATAACTAGCTGACTGATATTTTCTGCCATTGAATAGAAAGTTTGTCTAAAATTGCACTCCTCTTCAATATGAGCATCATCTTCAGCCATGTTTCTTCTCTGAGGTGCATGCTCTGCCTCTGGATCGAAAGGTTCTAGATTCCCTTCACCTCTTTGAAGCCTGCCTCTTGTTAGCATGCAAACATGCAATTCGCATCTAAAAAGCCCTGCTCTAATACCACTTGATCCAAGGATGTTTTCTCTTATAGATGTATAGAAAAGAATCACATGCAAAATTGCATCTTAACACAGAAATGTGCACATAATAAAAGAATAAGTAAACACACAAAAGGCTAAAAGAAGACACCAAGGCTTGATAACGGAGTTCGTCCAATTCGTACTACGTCTTCGGGCCCAGCTCAACAATGGGGAGGCCTTTCTTATTAAAATGGCACGAAAGAAAAGAATTACAATCATCAACTGTCCACAAGAGGCTTATACCTCCAATCTGCAAGATAGCCTGTGAAATGGATGCCTGAGATGGAGAAGTAAATAGCACCAAAGCGTCCGTAGCAATGAAGGGGCTAGAGTCATGTAAACTGTCTAAACACAGAAAAATAGCGCTCTTGGCCTCCTGCCAAAAGAAACAGCGTGCTGCTTGAAAATGCCTCCCCCGCTCTTTCCAGTTATCATGGTTTATAATGGATTCTTTGGACAGAATCCCATTCAAATCGGGGCTTGTCTAGTTCATAATGGAGGCCTGTATCGTGGATGGATCGGTGGACATAACCAACTCTTAAACTAGCCTTTTTATCGTTGAGGCGATAAGGGCTTAAAAATCTCGAAAACACTGAAAATTCGCCCCAAAACCAATTACCCGGACTTTAAAAATCATAAAATCAGGCTTATATGACTATCGAGTCCGACCTAAGGTTGCAATCGGCGTATCATTGTTTCCAAGGTCCTGTTAACGGGGAAATGCCGACCACATATCGCCGATCGCCGATATCGGCGTCAACCAATCGCATCGTTCCCGCTCATATATCGCCCCGGGTGTCCCAATAATGGTTTCGCCGACTGGTTTATTGTCGATCACTCTGCCCGCTTGCCAATATGTACACAGTAAGTCCTCCGATCCGGTTGCCTCCGGTCCGCTGATTCGATTTGATCGGAGATCGACGATCGGGGGTTCCACTACACCCCTCTTAATTCCGCCTCCACAAGTCCTTCGATTGTGATTTGGCCTTTAAGGCTTAAATCCATTTTTCAAAGGAAAAATCCTCATTTCCTTAAGGATCAAAGCAACTTTCTAGGTGTGATAACTTCATCATCCAGACTCGGATTGAAGTGTCGTTCACACCGTTGGAATCAGGATGACAAGATCTACGCTCTGATCCTGAGTTGACTTCCTTCCGATCACTTTGATTTCTGAGTTTTTCCATGCCATTGTATCTGAAGATCCACCTGGATCATTTGAAGAAACCAAGAACGCATCCACTCCTGCATCTGAGGATGTTTTTGCTTCTATAGAACGAGCATCATCAAATCCATTCCCTCTCTCTGTAATTTTGGATCTATAATCTTCCTAATAATCCCCTTCTTTCCCACTTCTCCAACATACCTTTATGAATTTTCGTGGAAGTTTAGAGATTTCTCTAGATTTAAATCTCCAGCTTGAATACTTATATTTATTTCTATTATGGGATTCTCCTTGTACATACAAGGCATCTCTCTTCTAACATTCCATGTTTTTCCATCTCATCTCCTATAATAACAAGGATGTGATTATATCGTTGAAACTCAAATTAGTTGCATTACTATCCATGACAATAACCAAACTACCCATGAGTCTAGCAAAATAACAACAAGCTAATACACTTATCTTTATCTAAAATATTAATTTTAATAGATAATAGCTAACTTACTTTTATGTGGAAATTTCTCTTCTGTGGACAAAAGGGAACTCCCTAGATCTAGTGGTCTAATCTAGAAACAACAAGGGAAAAAAGATCTATGTTTTCCTTAGAGAAATCAGAATATGGAAGAAAGACCTACTTGGAATCTACAGTAAGCCCTCATATTCTTGCTTGTAAGCTCCAGCTCTAGCTCCAAGCGTCGTAAATGGAACCTGTAAAATGACTAAAACAAGCAAGAAAACTACAATATCCACATAGCATAAACTAATGTCTCTAATCAATGAGTCAAAAGGCATTGAAATACATAAGCATCAACATGACACAAGTATAGGAAAACAAAGTGCTTTTTGTATTAATAAATGAAGGAGAGAGTTACAACCATTTATAGATGCTTGACTTTGTAAATGTCTCCCCAATTATCTTGTCCTTCCTTGCCACAAAGCAAACCTTCAACCTCAACCCTAATGCATTAATGGATGGTGATTCCTTAAGCTCAAAGTAGTAGCATGAGGGCACTAGTAATCTCCAAAATCCAACTCAGACTCTATGGGAGGCAGTGAATTTATAGGGTAAAAGTGGTAGTTTAGGATTTATCAATCTAGGCTTGAGATTCACATATGAAGGAGGATAAGCTCTAAGGATAAGAGATAAGATCTCTAGAGTAGGAATTCGAGATCTCTATCAATGGTAAATGGTTAAAACCACCTTAGAAGCTTCTAAAAGGAGAATTTTCGTAACTATTTTTTATTTTTTCCAAAATTCTAGAATCATCACACCTGCAAAGGAGGGAAACTTGCACTGGTTAGTGTAGGTGCTCAGTTATGCAACTTGCAACCATTGCAGGTGGATTGAAATGCAGGGTGCATTGGGGCCAAAAACATAGTTTTTGAGCTGATTGACCCAAAAACTTAGACTTTTTGGAGAGCTAATGTGTAGAGATTTGCAAAGGGACAATGAAAAAGTGTCAGGGGTGTTGATTGATCCGGTTTTTAGGGCATTTGATTAGATGCAAAAAAAATGGCCTGTAACAGTGACAACAATATTGAAGGCAGTTTAATGCTTGTCACCAAGTCTCCATCCTTCATCCTTAGCCAATACAATTTTTTCCTCCTGAACAATTTGTTCAATGGGGACTTGTAATGATACAAAATTGCTAACATATTCCCTAATGAGTCCATTGTAGCTTCTCCTAAAACATTTAGTAATATTGAATCTGAAAAACACAATTGTATTGTGTTCTTTGCCTTCTGATATAATTTGGTCTAGTCTTTTGTTCATGTCCTTGTCAGTGTAGTGCTTGGATCCATGGTGATCCATTGATCTTTGTCCACCAACAAAGCTTCCATGTTGAGCTTCCATGACTCAAAACTATGTATCCCTCCCCTCTCCTTGTGACCTCCCCTGTTACATCTACCACAACAGACAATGTGTAGAGGTAGTAGTGCAAAGAACTATCCAAAGTTTTCGCGAAGAAGGTTCCAATAATAATTATGAAAAATCAAACCAAAACAACCCAAATATTTCACCAACAAGATTTTGGATTTCAATGAGAATTATGAAAAAAAATAAAAACCATTTAGTGTTATAGTAAGTTCCCACAACCAATATTTCTGGGGCTATAGCTCCATTAATGCACTGAGGCGGTATATGTCAACCTTTGGATTTATACTTACCTAAATCTAAATATAGTAGAGAGATATCACACCAATTTTAAACTAAATAGATGGTGAGACCCAGAAACTCAATACAGTAAAAAAATGTCACTGGTATATGTCAACCTTTGGATTTTATACTTACCTAAATCTAAAATATAGTAGAGAGATGTCACACCAGTTTTAGACTAAATAGATGATGAGACCCAGAAACCCAATAAAGTAGAGAGATGTCACACCAGTGTTAGGAAAAAACAGATCGTCAAATCCATCGTTATTATTAGGTGATTTGCCCCTCAATATAGTTAAAGTTTTGCCATTATGGTCACTATGCTTCCTTCGAGCTGTGAAAATAAGTGAGACTGGTGTGAAAACATTGTCACTATGCTTCCTTCAAGCTGAGCTTGAAAATAAGTGAGACGGGTGTGAAAACCAGGGCGACTCTGTTTTGAAATTCCAACCAAGCTCACACAAATCTGACATTTTCATCTTTATCCACCAGGATGTGCGTGAATGGCTACCTATCTTGATGTGCTCCCAGGGAAGACTCACGAGGGTGGTGAATTGCAGGGTCACGAAGGTTTGCCCTTTCAATAATTGTATGCAAAGTTTGTCGGACGTGGGAAGTTAGATGATTGGCTTGTGCGCCTTGGGTGGCCCCTGCGACTATGAAAACCAATCATGTCATTATAAAACATTTGATTACCGTTAACAAATTATTTCAGAACGCCAAAGTAAAGCAGGTTTCCATGGCGTAAAAGAGGCGACGCGGTTTGTGGACGTGGTGGCAATTTAAAGCCCAGATCAGGCCAAACGTTGACTATCTGAATTATTGAAAAATATATGGAAGGCTCAGGCCACTTTCATTTTTATTTTACAGCAAGGAACCCCAGTGCTGTGGGGATTTAATAATGGATCCATGGTTGGTCTCAGTACTGTGAAAGGAGCGCCAGCAAGACGAGATAATTCAATATGCCTATTGATATGGCGAAGGTTATCGAATAAGGTACTAAAAATTCTTTCTATTATCTATTTTTCCTTTCTCAACTATCTGAATTTGTCTGGTTGCTTCAATTCTGGACACATAACATCATTTACTTAAATACTATATTGACCAAAACCAGTGCAACTATGGTACTGGTAGGTTTCTATGATTTTGGTAAACTTTAAGCAATAGTCAAAACTGACATGATAACTGTCTATGGAGTGTGTTTTGGCTTGATTTACAGGGATTTGAATATTGAATCTTATTGTTTACTTAATATTTCATAGTATAGTTATAACTAATTAAGTTTTTAGGGACAATCGTGTAACTATTTGAATATTGAATTTTATGGTTTACATAATATTTTATAATTAGTGATTGCTAATCAAACTATCCTTGTGGACAATGGTATACAAAGCATTTGAATTTTGAATCTCATAATTTACATAATATTTATAGCAATCCGTAATTGAGTTGTATTAAACTACTGTGTACAAAAAATTTGAAAATATAAAAAAGATTTTTGAGAATCATGAGAGGTAGGTTAGAATTGTGAAAATTTTTTGGTTACACTTCCGTGAATATTGTTCTCCAATTTTCATAATTCTAACCTGCCCCTCATAGCAATCTTAATCATTTTGTACATTTTTTTATGGGGAATTGTGAAAAGCAGAGTTAGAATAATGAAACTTCTAAAGCAGAGCTAGGTTATGATATATGACCGATCAGTAACCATTTCATATAGCTTTCAATGTAGAATTTCTACTTATCTGTGTGATGAAAATGGCCAGCTATCTGTGTGAAGACAAGACCTCGGAAACTTATATGGAATGAAATATTTGATTAATGTCCTCATTTCTTCCCATGGCCAAGGGTACATTATGCCTGCTATATATTCCATTCCTATTTCAAACGCTTTATTAGATATTTCTTCTTGTATTTCGCTTCCAATTTGTCTAATTTTCTCATTCCAGTAATTTTTGTTCATCTAAATACAGGCTTGTCTGCCAGGTGCTTGCTGATTGTTCGGCTTTACCACAGTGTAATTCTGCATTTCAATGTTTCTTCAACTTCTCTACAGAGAATACCTGCTAAAGCAGCATATTAGTTGGCTCTAATACACATCCAACGAAGAAGGCTACTTACGGCTTTTCCCAATCAGGCGGCCAGCAATCATATTAATTTAAGGGATGGATTCCAATCTGCTTAAAGAAAATTTGAAAGGTACAAATCGTTATGCTGATTGCTGCTATATGTGGATTCATAACTAGCAGGTCTATCTATGAAATATTTTGCATAACATTAAATAAATTCAGGCATGTCTCCCTTTGTTATAAATACAAAGGACTTTGATTTCATGGATGTGGGACTGTCCTTTGTGTTATAAATATTAGGCCTGAGGGTACAGTGCTCATTTCTTCTGCAGGCATGGATAGTGGACAGGCCAAAAATAAACACCTGGCAACTAGGTCTGATGACGGGCTTGAATCAAACATCATGGATAGTTGTCACAGTAGTTTAAATGATATTTATAGCAGTGCAAATTCGGATATGCTGATAGAGAACCTGCTGAAACTACAGCCTGATCTCCAGAACTCAAAAGAAAAGAATGAAAAACCAAGGAATGGATCAAAGAAAAAAGGAGACGAGTATGGGGTTCTGGAGGAAAAGATCAGACAGTTCCATATTGGAATTCCCAAGCTGAAAGAAGAGAGTGAGACCCCTCAAAACATGAAAATTGGCGAAAGTACTGATGTTTTCCAGAAAGAAAACATCAAGATTGAAACAGAATTACAAGATGAGATCAGAAAAGACCAGAAGATTCAAAGGGCAATTGAAGATTTGCAGAAAAAGTTAGTCAACTTAGAAGAAGAAAACAAGGCTCTCAAAACGGAATTGCAAAGGCCCCTTAAGAGGAATCTTGAAAATAAGGAATGGAGTGGGGCTACCCTACTCAAATCTGATAAAATGAAATGTAAATCATCAGAGCAGCAGGAACAGAATCCTGTGGTGAGCAGACAGAATGAGAGATATATTGAGGAAGAATGTAATAATTTGCAAGAGGAACTGCTATTGCAGGAAGGGAAGAGCAGCCTTAGGATTGAAGCATCCTGTCAGCAGCAGGGGATGAAGAGTTTTGGAGATGGAACCTCTAATTTATTGATGGAAAATGAGGATCTTAGAAATAGGCAATCTGATTCAATGCAAGAACAAATTACTCTTTTACAACAGGAACTGCAAGCTAAAACTGAGCTTGTTGAGATCCAACAGAAACAAATTGGGGATCTCCTACAAGCACTTGTAAAAGGCAGCTGTGAAAACGCTAGATTAACAAGCGAACATAATAGATGTATGGCAGAGCAAGGTGATGCCAATAGTTTGCAGGCAGACCTTGCACGTGCACAACAAGAAAAACAGAAGCTACGAAAGGAGCTTTCAGCAAAGGTCACTGACCTTAAGAACCTTCATATTCTTTTCTCTGCCTTGGGAAGGGAGAAAGAAATAATGGCATCAGAGTTGATACTGAAAACCAGAATAGTGGGTGACATGGAAGAAGACTTGAATGACCTAAAAGACCAAAACGAGACACTGTCAAACAAGTTAGAAAACCATGCCAGGGATAATAAAAACAAAAGCCGAGATATGCAAAACACAATTGTTTCGCTTCAGAACCGCAACAAACTATTGGCAGAACAAGTGCTCAAGACATCGGAAGGATATCGTTCCTTGAAGTGGAAATCAAAAGAACTACAAGAAAAGAACAGTGGATTGAAAAGGGAGATAGGCAACCTCAAAGCCTCCATTCTAAAACAGGAAAAGCTTACCTGTGTTCTTGAATCAGAAAGCGCTGCACTTGTGAATGAAATCACCTGGGGTAAGCAGCAATTGCATTTTCTGCTGAAAGAATACCAGGGCTTCCGAAAAGAGACAGAATCACTCTCAGAACAGCAATTAACGAAGCCTGATAAGGAGAAAAGTCTCGAAGGCGAAATTATTTTTCTTGAGCAACTCCTGCTTCACTTCGAGAAAGAGATTGCCAGCATCAAGGCAGAATCTGATAGAGGGGTCAAAGAAAATAAAAAACTCAAGGGGGAAATGGCAGTGTTGCGGAATGAACTGTTGCATCTGCGTACTGACAATGGTGTATTTGTGCAAGAAAAAAAAGCTAGATGAAAGCAGAGATGGTAGTATCAAGAGACTAGAAGATACAATTGAGGTTTTATTTTGCAAACAGGAAATTCCTCAGGCAGAGGCCGAAAACATCATATGGAGAAAAGCAGGCTTAAACTAGATGATGTCATAGATTCAGAAACCATTTACAACTAAACGAAATGTGTTTGCCCAAAAACAAGACGATGCAGTGTTTTGACAGAAGATGGGCCCTGGCTCTGAGGTCAGGGCCCCCATGAACTAAATTACGAAGTTTCACGTAGTCCATGATTTGCAGAAATCAAAACCATATTCATCAGAAGCTCCGTTCATTGATAATGAGAATACACAGACATTGAACTGGACAGCGGACATTGATGGGATGAGTCCTGGTGCCTGGAAAACACTGTTCAAAATTTCAAAATCCTTTTAATTTATATGGTGGTGTTGAATTTGTTGTACAGCATGGATTTTGGATGTAATTGTAAATCACAATGCCCTTCTGTATATATAGCACATTGATGCTGTGAAACTAAGGTAACATTTGGATAAATCTTAGAAGATATATATGAGAATCTTAGTAGAGATGTAAGAGTAGTTAGATCTACTTTCAAGATTATATAATGCATCTCAATCTTACCATGTGTACTGTGTTTGCCCTCAAACTATATATATACACCATAAACATAGTTCATTATTTCTGCTCGGGCTCTTCCCACGTGGAACCTGAATTGTATTGTTTTCATAACTTTTCTCATCTTCTAATGTAACAAATAAAAACCTATATGAAAAAAATATATATATATATTTACATCACTATATAGGCCTCGATAATGGACCCTTTAGTGAGGATTTATGAATTATTAATGAGCAATTGAATTGAGTTCGTATATACGCGACATCAATGTTATATATTTTAATGCATGTATATCAAACCTCGCAGTTAGTGTTGAATATATGGTTGATGGTAATTGAGTTTCACATGGCCCACGGTAGGTTGGCCGTCTGCGACCTGACCTTGGTTACCTTGCCTGTGTACTTTGAATCCTGTGGCATGTGGTTAGAGGAGATTGTTGCATGTCTTTGCTAGTTGATATTGATCCTGGTTAACTCTTGTCTCGTTTTATGCCATCCAATCATGGCTAAGCAAATCGACGATGGGGAGGGTTTAGGGTTTAACCCCCTAACCACTTTTCCGTATCCAACAGAGGTTAGCACCAGTTGTTGTCTTCAGTCCTTAGTTTCTTGCTGCTCTGCAACCAATTTGTCTGGTGAGGTTTTCCGCCAGTGCAGGGTCCTTCTGCTATTTTTCATGGAGGCTATGGTTAGCCTTGCGAACGTAGGTAACCCCAACAGCTTGACTTTACGTGGTTTTGATTATTTTCATTGTCTGTGTTTGTCTTCCGCATTGGACCTCTGCCTGGTGTCGAGATTGATTGAATGTCGCCTCTGTCCAGGGTGGCTCGATAGTCTGCTCATGTTGTGGACGAGGCTCTGCTCCAACAAACCTTTTTGGGAGGTAAGCATACAAACCAACAGGTTCTTTTCTGAATATTTATAGCCTCTCTGTTATGAGTTTTTTAACTGATGGGGTGTATTGTGTTGCAGGTAGGTTGCTCGATGCGGAAACTCTCTAGTTCCAGGTAAGAATGACCCTCTTTCTGTCATCATGCTTCTTATAAATCTCGTCGGGTTAAACTCTTACTGATTCCTTGGTTGCTTGTGGTTGTATGCAGGTATTTTCCCCAATCTACCTAGTTCAATCAAGCTTGGAATGTGTCCCTTAAAGGTTCAAGAATTTACGGCTTCCATGGTCACTTCCAAGTTGGAAAATCTTACCTCAGGGCATGAATATTTAGCTACAAATTATTAACTACTCGACGAGAGAGAGACTATGCATCAAGCCGAGTTTTTCGCCGAGAGTTGCTTAGGTTTTGGTTTTTAGTTTAATTAACTGTATAATAGAAAGCCAAACACTGTGCACAACACATGTATTTTGTGAACATTCAGCACTTGTTCGACTGCGAGTCTTTTTGTAGATATTTTCTCTGTTTATACATTGTTGAGTTAAGTTATACATTGGATGGCATTTTAGGGGTTTTATTCATATCGTTATAATCAGGTTGTTGAGTTGTTCTGAAATGTGGCATTGTTCTCTTTAAGTTATTATTACAGTGATTGTATTTCACCAAACTCAGTGCATTTCATTTGAATGACAATGAAGTTGTTTCATCTCAGATTTAATTGTAGGCCCAGATTACTCTGTTTCCTTGCTCAGGGTATTAGAAGTTAGTGAGTTTACCTTAGTTCATTCGACATTTCCGGAATGATTCTTTTAAGGATTGTTTATACATTAAGTCACCTAGATCACTTCTATGATGGTTTTCTTTTCAGCTCTACAGTAGTCCTGTAGTATTTCATGCGATTTATTTATATTGTGACTCATGTATCCGTTCGGCATTTTCAAAACGTTTCATTTTAATATTATTTTTACAATGAATAAGCTAGAATTACCCCTATAATGGTTTGCAGTACATTACTCAATTTATATTTGACTCTATAGCATAATACATAGATAAATTCCTTAGTGATCATATAATGTTTCATACAGGTTGTTCCACTGCTCATAATAAGAAAATATTCTTAATACTTTAATAATGCATGCATATTTATCCGTTGCATGAAGTTATTTGTCCATACTTTACTAGTATTACATGTTATCTTGCCTGCATTGCTATAACATACTGTCCACTGTTTGCATTGCAAATTTGGTAATTTTGATTCTCTGTTTTAATGCATTTTTCAAAGAATTTCTTTTCCTAGTTGTTCTGTCATTTAAGAAATTCTTCCAGCATTAATTTGTAATAAAAAGTTCTAGTTTATCATTTACATAAATTTTCCACAGTCTAACATTAATTCATAATGGATCTTACTATGATACTTATCTGTTCAATATTAGCAAACTGTAATATTCAATCCTCTCTGGAAAGTCTCTCCTCCCAACCGCGATCCTGGCAATTATGTCTAGACCCTCCCACGAGCACTTTCTTCTGTTCACAGTTAAAATAATTCCAGCCACAGTCAAGTACCCTGGGCATCCAGATTCATGTCATGCCTCAAGTCCTATACCTTTTTACTGACTGTTTTTTGAGAATTCTCCCACTGGTTTATTCCACCCAACTCTAGGATCCCTCCTGGCTTCTTTTCCCCCATCTAAATCTCCCTTCAAGGTAGATGGGTAACCGTCTTTTTATAACTGTTTCTTTTAATTAATGTAAACAGTTTCTATTTTTGTAAAAAGTACCAGTTCTCTTAATTACGAATAATTTAGGTAACCAAATGTATGTTTCTTGGCCCTCCGACCTTAGTCATTTATTATTTAACATCATAGGGTAAGAAAATTAAAGTAATAAATGGTAAAGATCAAACTAAGTAACCACAATAATTTTTATGCATCTTGGGGTGTTACATCTCCCCCCCACATGAGGAACACCATCCCTGGTGTTCTTTCTGCTTTCAGAAAATACCGTCGGATAAACTTTCTCCATAAATTACTTATCTTCCCAAGTGGCCTCATCCGAGCCAAAGTGCTTCCACTTCACTTTAACCTGGGTGATGGCTCACTTCTGCAAAGTGGTTTCTCTCCGATCAAGAATACGAAGAGGTTCTGCCAGAAACTCTCCTTCCGGTTCAACTTGCACAAAAACAATTCATAGTCACAACCTCTTCAAAACAGTCTATCCAAAAGGCATATATTCCACTTAACCGATTACCTGAATATTTTCCCAGTTAATGATATGCTGAGGATTGTACACATATTTTTTTAGCAAAGATACGTGGAACACATTGTGGACCCGTATGTGGCTTGGTAACACAAGCTTATAGGCCACTGACCCAATTCGTTCCAAGACTTGAAAAGGTCCACAATACCGGGGTGCTAACTTAGCACAACCCCTCCATTGTAAGGAACTTTTCTGGGGCTTTACCCTTAAATATACATGATATCTCGGCTGAAATTCTCTGTATGTCCTTTTTTTATCTGCATACACTTTCTATCTATCCTGGGCAGCCCTTAGATTTTGTCGAACCTTCTTAACAGTCTCCTCCATTTCTGCTAGCATGTCAGGACCCAATGCTAGCTTATTAACTAGATTATTCCAATCTATGGGTACCCTGCACTTTCTTCCATACAATACTTCAAAGGGGCTCATGCCTAGTGATTCATGATGTCCATTATTATACACAAATTCCACTAGGTGGAGATAGTCTTCCCACTTATGTGGTTGTTGCATCACAAACATGTGTAGCATGTCCTCCAACACTTGATTTACCCGTTCGGTCTGTCCGTCCATTTGAGGATGGTAGGCAGTACTAAATTGGATCTGAGTACCCAATCCTGAAAAGAGAGTTTTCCAGAATGTGGATGTAAATTTTACATCCCTATCGGAAATCACTACCTTGGGTATTCTGTGCAGACAAAATATTTCCTTCATAAATATGTCTGCGATTTCCACAGTTTTGTAAGTGGATTTCACAGGTATGAAGTGAGCAGTTTTGCTCAATTTGTCTACTACCACCATAATTGAGTCGTGCTGCTTCCTGGTGCAAGGTAAGTCGGTGATGAAGTCTAGAGATATGGTCTCCCATTTCCATTCCGGAATGGGCAATGGTTGCAACAAACTCGTGGGATGTTGATGTTCTGCCTTCACCAACTGACACTCCAAACATTTGGACATGTACTCAGTAACATCCTTCCTTAACCCAAGCCAAAAATACCCTTTCTTGATGGCTGAAAACAGTTTTTGGTAACCTGGGTGACCAGCACATGGTTTCCTATGAAACTCATCCAATATCAATTGTTTAACCGAGTTTTGGTTAGGAACATAAATTCTGTCCTTATAGGTAAGGAGGTTATTGGAATTTATTTCGAAATCTGATTTTTCCTTTCTCAACAGAGCTTCTTTTGTCTGTTGCCAAAGAAAAGTGTACTTCAGATCTTTGATAGATGCTTCCTTTATGATTTCAGGAATATTTGAGCGTACTTGGCTCATTTGGACCTCATAAATACAATGTACTTTTCTACTCAATGCGTCGGCCACTCGATTTTCCTTCCCTTTAAGATGCTTCATTTCGAAATTGAACTCACTTAAAAATGTTGTCCATCTGGCCTGTCGAGCATTTAAGCTAGACTGGTTGAAGAAATTTGTAAGGTTGTTATGATCCGTTAACAACAAAAATTTCTTCCCTAACAGGTAGTGTTGCCACATTTTAAGTGCATGCACTACCGCTATCAATTCAAGGTCATAAGCAGAATATCGTTGTTCATACTCCTTCAGCTTCCGTGACTCGTAAGCAATGACCTTTCCTTCTTGTGTCAGCACTCTGCCAACACCTTCTTTACTCACATCTGTGCAAACCACGAAAGACTTTTCTAGATTTGCTACCTTTAACACAGGTGCAGTGGTAAGCAGGTGTTTTAGTCTTTCAAAGCTTTGCTGACACTCAACTATCCATTAGAAAGTGCATCCCTTTTTCTGTAAAGAGGTCATTGGGAAGGCGATTTTTGAAAATCCCTCGATAAACCGATGGTAGTACCCGGCCAAACCCAGGAATGATATGATATCAGCAACATTCTTTGGAGTTGTCCATTCCATAATGGTTTTGATCTTTTCCGGGTCTACTACTATTCCATCTGCTGATATAACGTGACCCAAGTATTGAATCTGATCTTTGAAAAAGTCACACTTGCTGAATTTAGCATATAACTGATTTTCCCGCAGAGTTTGCAATATTATTCTCAGATGTTCTTTATGCTCCTCCTGATTCTTAGAGTATATTAGAATGTCATCAATGAAAATCAGTACAAACTTATCAAGGTAGGGCTGGAAAATACCGTGCATTAGACTCATAAAGGTGGCTGGGGCATTTGTGAGGCCAAATGGCAACACTACGAACTCGTAATGACCATAACGAGTACAAAATGCAGTCTTGTAAATGTCCTCCTCCTTTATCCTTATTTGATGGTAGCCGGATCTTAAGTCGATTTTCGAGAATACTTTAGCTCCTTGCACCTGATCAAATAGATCATCGATACATGGTAGAGGATATTTATTCTTGATGGTCAGTTTATTTAATTGACGATAATCGATGCATAATCTCAAGGTCCCGTCTTTTTTCCATACAAATAGTATGGGGGATCCCCACTGGGACGAATATACTTATTGTCTAGAAGCCCCTGAAGCTACATTTTGAGTTCTGTTAACTCTGTTGAAAAGTGTGCAACAAGAAATGCTTTTTGAGAATGCAACAAGATGATGGAGCTTAGTGGAAAGGAGTCGCCTTCACTAAGTGGTCCCGCAGGCAGATTATGGCGCAAAGTCTATTTTTAGACTATGTCTATTTTTAGACATATGGATTATGGTTTATGAGTTGCAATTTGTTGTTTATGGATGATTGGTCATGTTGGGAAAAATAGATGGACTTCTATTTTTGGATCACAGCAGCAGTGATCAGAGTCTATTTTTAGACTGCTAGTCAAAAATAGAAAAGTCAAATATTATTGTCTCATAATAATATTTAGACTATAAACTTTATCTTATTCTCTTGAAGCACTTCATTTTGAGCTACAGATGTGGCACATGCAGCTGTCAGAAGGAAATACGCTTTCTTTGTGGGTCAGTTGAGCTATTGCATGCAGGACATCAGTTAGAACTCATGCATCTGAGTTCTGTGGAGTTGGATGAGTAGTTAATGGAGTTGTGTTCAGTTTGACTTAGTTGAACTAGTTGTATTTAGTCTAACTGGCCAATAGACTAAGTGATGAGTTGTGTGAATTAGTTATTAATTAACTCACTAATTATTAACTCATAATGCAACTAAAGAATACATCAGTTAACTCAGTGCATGTACAGTTCAACAGGGACAGGTGTTAGAGGTTGAGATTGCTATCAGTTGTGACTATAGTTGTGCATGAGATCTTGCACAAGCAATGTATTGAGTATGCCCATGATAATTGCACAACATATGCCTAGTGAATAGCCTATGCTCACGTGATTTCCAGTGTGAGTGATTTTCACAAGGTAAATAGGAGTTTGGATCAGCCATTCATCATTCATTCTCTTGCAGGATTGTGCAGTGGAGGCAGGCAAAGCAGCGGGGGAGATTTGGAGATCAAATCTGAGCTAGTTTTGTGTGTAATAGGTGGAGATAGTGCTGGATACTTGTGAGGAGTATTGTACTATGTAATGTTACATGTTCTCAATCATTATAATATACAGATAGTGTGGGGTTTTCAACTGTAAGCTTTCCCCGAGTTACATAATGTGTTAATGTGCACATGCGATTGATGTTTCATTGTTTTTTGATGCTGCTAAATTGATGATCAACGTAGAGGAGGTTATGTATTATGCATGTATTTCGCAATAGTGTATAATCGGGATAATCTCTGTTGAATATGTGTTTATTAATCAAAATTTCTACATGGTATCAGAGCCAGGTTATTTGTAGAAAAAGTTTCTACATGGTATCGGAGCTGTTGATCATCAAATATACTATTCAGGAAGTGTTTACATCTTATTTCTTCAGGCAGAGTCTGTAATCGGGCCAGGTAGCCTCTGGATTCATCCTTCTTTTGGAAGGTGAGATATCCGGTGAATGCCCATACAGTCGATCTCTGTACAAGAAATACTTTGTTCTCACAAATTCTAGATCAAAGGCGGTTGAGTTGTTGACCTGGTGGAATTCGAATTTGCAGCAGTGTTTTCTTGGTGGAAACGTTGCAATGTCTTTCAACAGATTGCAATTGGAGTATGCTCTTGAGGGCAGCTCGAATTATATTGCATGGAAAGACAAGATGGAGGCGGTGTTAGATGACAATGGGTTGAAGGATTTCATAGATGCTGAAGTCCCAAAACCTACTAATGCTGCTGAAGTTGTGGTTTGGCAAAAGAAGACAACAAAGTGTCGAAGGATTCTATTGGAGGGCATGAAGGATCACATTGTGTCCAGCCTGCATGGAAAGGCTTCTCCATATTTGATGTGGAAAGCGTTGACAGATCTATTCCAAAGCAATAGCGACCAGAGGAAGTTGGCACTCAAGGACAAACTCAAAAACATTAAGTGTGAGAATGGAGACAGTATGCCCAGGTATCTCACAAAGTTCACCCAATGCAGGGATGAGGTGGGAAGTGTGGGGGTGACTATCGATGATGAGGACTTGGTGAGCTTGGCTCTCCTTGGTCTTCCGAAGAGTTGGCATTTCTATCAGGACTCTGTCAATGGTCGGGAGAAATTGCCAGGATGGGAGAGACTTTGGTCGGATCTTGCGCAAGAGGAGATCAGGCGGAATACCAGGGACGGATCTTCATCAAAGGCATCTGATGAAGAAAATTGTGCTTTGGCTGCTAAAGCAAAGAAGGGGAAGGAGAAGGGTTCTCTTTCCAAATCCAGTTCTTCCAATGATGGGAAGAAGGGTGACAAATCGAAAGTGAGATGCTTTCGTTGTCATGAGTTGGGCCATTATGCTACTAATTGCCCAAAGAAGAAATCCAAGAAGGGATCCGGGGAAGGATCTGAAGGTGAGGCACTTGCTTCACAATTTGAGTTGGATTTCACACTCTTCGCATGCATGGTTTCATCCATGATGGGAAGTGGTTGGTTTCTTGACAGTGGAGCTTCTTTCCACATGACCAGTGACAAGAGTTTGTTTAGTACTTTGGAGGAGAAAGATCTCCAGATACTCATAACGATGGGTAATGATGAGAAGTATAGTATCTCAGGTGTAGGCACGGTTATTTTTCAGAGGGAGCATGGAGCTCGCCTTACCTTGACCGATGTCA
Source organism: Pinus tabuliformis (assembly GCA_031772625.1). Taxonomy (NCBI): domain Eukaryota; kingdom Viridiplantae; phylum Streptophyta; class Pinopsida; order Pinales; family Pinaceae; genus Pinus; species Pinus tabuliformis. The sequence continues at coordinate 1,503,047,783 of CM062817.1, read as the reverse complement.
AGTATGTACCAGGACTGAAGAGAAACTTGGTGTCGATTGCGATGCTGGAAGATAGAGGCTATGGTGTAGTCTTCAGTAAGGGAAAGGTTTTCCTTAGACACATCATCACTAGACAGGTGAAGCAAATTGGTTCACGGGTCAAGAACTTGTATGCTCTTGAGGTTCAAGATGCATGCAAAGCCTTGAGCAGCAAGGCAACTGATGGAGACTTGGTGGTTGAGAGGGAGCGTATATTACCTCTCAACATGCAGAGCCAGAAGAAGTCTCAGACAATTGTGGAGGAGCCACGATTGGTGCAGCAACTTCAGGAGGTTGTGGAGTAGCCACAACAAGGGAAGCTGAGAGGAGATCGAGTAGAGACATCTACTCATGCAGAGACCTCCAGTAGGGGGAAACTTCGAGCCAGGTGGGCTGAGGGATCACATGTAGCCATACCTCCAGGTAGGAGGTGGGGTGATATAGAGTGATCGTTCCAAGGAGGAGGGCAGGATCCTTGAGGTACCCAACCTCTTGGATGAGACCTTGCTACGGGAGCCCCAATGTGTAGTAGCAGGAACTGACTGATTGGGTAGAGACAGACGCGGATGGAGCGGCAGAGAGAGCGAAAGTGTAGGGAATCCCAGGACAACGCATAGCTAGCAGGCTGCAGCAATGTGAGAGGCACAAGTGTTTTGCACAGTGTTAGGTGGCACAGAGAGGTGTGCAATGGTGCGATATGCATGGAGATGTTGCAGTAGCGCAGATGTCAGAGAGGGAGCACTTGTCAGCAGCAGGTAGAGCTTCAACATCAGAGTATGTTCCTAGCCCAACAGAGTGGTCAGTTGGGAGTGTTTTTGTTCCAAGTGTTGTTGGAGCAAAGTGGACCGGGTAGATGTGTTGCATGCAGAACATTCCAGAGTTATAGGATCGGGTTTGAGAGGAAGCCTTTCTTGTTGAGAGGGAGTGTTGAAAAGTGTGCAACAAGAAATGCTTGTTGAGAATGCAACAAGATGATGGAGCTTAGTGGAAAGGAGTCGCCTTCACTAAGTGATCCCGCAGGCAGATTATGGCGCAAAGTATATTTTTAGACTATGTCTATTTTTAGACATATGGATCATGGTTTATGAGTTGCAGTTTGTTGTTTATGGATGATTGGTCATGTTGGGTGTTAGCCTCCTGCTGCAGCAGGTATTCATCTTTCATGATCGACATTTTTACATGCCAAATATGTCATACTTTGCATGCTGCAATGTTCCATATTTGCTACAGAGGCCAAAGAAGTGTCCGTGAGAGTGTGCTAGTCTAAGTGCCATTGTTGTGTTCCATTTTTGATGAGTTGATCCATTTTGATGAGTTTTCAGTTAAGGGAGGGCCAAACAGCTTAATCTTGGTCTCCCTAGGTTCAATTTCCTGTTGTAGAATATAGAGAATCATTATCTGCCCAAACAGCTTAATCTTGGCAGATTTGTAGATAGGTAAAGAAACAAGGGTGCTCAACAGCTTAATCTGAGCCCCTGGATGCAATAAGTGTAGATTTAGATAGGAGGACAACAAGAAGAAAAGAATGAAAAACTGGGTATGCTAGTTCAAGTGCACCCAAACCAAAAAGAAGAGAAAATGCTAGGTGAGTAGGCCGGGTAGGTAGCTTTGTGGTTGCAAAATCATGGCTTGTGATCCATTTCATCTTTTCAAGTGTCATATCTATTCATATCACAAGTTTGAGGCAGTGTTCCATTTGAAGGACTTTAAGCGAGGCATGTCTAACTTCCCCTTCTTCCTCTTTCCCCAAATCACTCACTAACTTCCCCTAAAGAGGTCAAGATCTGCTTGACATCTCTTAGTTTCATCATTCTTCATATCAGTTGCCTTGGTAAAGATCTGCTTTACTCAAGGAATGTCCATACTTCCTCTATAAGTCATTTCCCCCCTTAATAGCCTAAGATCTCATACTTAGCGCTTTTTCTTATCATTGTCATGTTAACTACTAACTTTACTATCTAACTCCCTATCTATCTCCCCTTCCCTTACTAAAACTATGTTAATAACTCCCCTATATACTTATCCCCTCCCCCTGGTTGAAAAATAACCATAGGTGTGCTTGGGAATTGCTAAGTTTACCTGAAACTTAGCAAGAGCCCTCTTTTCCCCCCTCAAACCATCTTCTCATGCATTTCGGACTCCTTCCGATGCATAAAACCCTTCATCACTCCATAAAACCCCCCAAATGCTTTTTGACTCCTTCACAAAGCATAAAATTCCCTTCATATGTATAAAATCCACCTTTGGGTCTTGTTTTGCCTTTTCAAAGGCATAAACCCCTTTTTAAGACCTACACCCTTCTCAAAATGCATAAAACCCCTCTTAAGTGCCTTTGGACTACTTCCAAGGCATGAAATCCCTCTTTTTAGGCTATCGGGCCCCTTCCGATGCCTTAAAGACCTTTTATAAACCCAAAAACCATTCAAAGGCCTTGAAAACCCTTTGCCGAATCATAAAAAGCCCTTTTGTATAGTAAAACCCCTTTTATCGTTTAAAACCGAAGTTTTTCATAAAACATAGGTTTTATCGTTAAAACCCACATTTTCCGCTTTATTGCATCGCATCGCCCCGTTATACATATCGCTGCCGTCCAATCAAGCCTCAGATCCGACGGCCCATAATAAGTCACAACCCCCCCCCATTTCGGCGATCGCAACAATCCGCGCCCCGTGCTCTCCTCCGACGCGAAACTGCGACTTAATCGTAGCCATCCATCGCCCCCGCCAATCCAACGGTCCGCATCGTTTCGGCGATCGCACGTATGTAAATCCCATGTCCCCGCCGATTGCCGAAATGCCGATATGATCTCAGCCGTCCATCGGGCCCGCTTATCCAACGGTGCATATTGATTCGCAGCACTCCCATATATGGCACTGACCAACGGAGCTGAAAAGTTATAAAAAGCAGTGTTAAAGGATTTCGGGTCTGCGGACCCGTTCTATTATAATTCTGCCGATTTGGGTTCGCCGACGGGCTGGACCCGAAACCCACAAAAGAAAGGGCCTATAGCATTTCGGGTCCGCGCACTATATCGCTCGTCGGAGGTTTTGTGTGTTGGACCCGCCGGATCGCCGATGCCGATATAGCGATATGATCTGGGCCGTTGGATCGGCCCGCGCCGGATCCAACGGCCAGGATTTAATGTTTGCTACAGTGTCCGCTAAAGCGCCCAAATTTCATGAATTTGCACAGTTTTGAAAGCATTTGTGTATTGTAATAAAAAGGGCCATTTTTAAGTTTTGTGTACAGCGCTCCCGCCCGCCACAACTGCAAAGGAACGATGCTTTCCTTGGCTATTTTGAAATCGCTTCAGGCCCATAATACATCCAAAATGCATGGTTTCTCCTCGGCGGTCTGTTGGCGCCCCTTTTCAGTGTTTTTTGCAGCAATTTTATCAGTTTGAAGTCAGTTTTGGAATCGGCAAGGGCCGATAGTTTCCCAAAGGCGGCAGAAGGTCTCGCAGCAGTTATTTGGGCCGAACAGCGGCCATAAAGGGCGATGGGACAGTCAAAGTGAATTAGAAGCCAAGAAGGAGCCCAGGTTCATTGAAAGTGTATCAGAGGAAGCGGCAAAGAGTATCAGTTAGTGTTTTTGGTGGAAATCTGTATTTCCAAAGCAAGCGAACATTAAGAGGCCCCCATCAAAGTCAATAAAGCAGCTCAGAGCCATCAAAGCCCACTAGATCACAGTTATGAGCATTAAAGCCACTTTACAGCAACAGAACCGCTTGAGAGACACTGTTAAGAGGATTTAAGGCCCAGATTTTGCAGAGACAGTGTACAAAGACACATAGGAGCAGTGCTGCAAGTCCCAAAGTGCAGTTATGGAAAAATTGCCAGCGCATTGCAGCAAAAGACCAATATTTATTCATTCTTGAGGCTGCTGCCCCAGCGCAGCTGTTAGATAGACATTCTTTCATTTATTTTCAATAAATGTTAGGTTAGAATCATTCATTTCTCCAGATCTGCCATCAGATCTGCTGTTGTAGATATTTTTAGATATTTTCTCTATTTATACCACCCTCTGTATTGTGAAAAGGGTTGGTTGGTTGTATTTCTCATTCTAGACTTGCGCTGTAAATATTGAGAACTTCTGTAATCAAAGATTGCTGGAATATTTGCATCTGAAGTGGCTGGTTGTGCTTTCAATGGCTGAAGAGCTTGATATGGAATTCTCGTGCTTGCTCATGGTCCAATAAGTCTTTCCTCCCTCTGTTTATTAGTTTATATGTATCTGTATCATCTATATATCATAATCTAAGTTGCAGGAAGAAGGAATAGTTCAGAACTGGTTTTCATGCCCTCTGTCCTCAATTCTTGTAACTTTTCTATGTTTTCCTCTGAATTAGTGATGAATATGTATGCTTAATTGATCATGTTTAAGCTATTTCCTTCATTATATGAATGCTGTTTAGGAATCCTTTATTGCTCCTACATAGTTTTCATCCACTTTCCCTCTTTGGCTAGATGAGAGATCCTTAACTGCCTCTCATCCCCTGACCTCCATTTCATCCTTGTTCCAGCAATTAATCATTGTGCCATGTGTAGCTATCCTGCTCCATATTCCCCTCTTCTGCCAAGGAAAACACATCCATCAAGTTCACATTCATAGACTCCATGCCCAATGGTTTGAACTTCTTACACTTTGCATGCCAACTCTGCTTGAATAGATCAACCATCCCACCAAACTTAAATCAAACTCGTGCATCATATCTAGCCTAAAATCATCCCTTAAACAAAGCTAAATCCTAAAGAGAGAGCCCTCTCTGACTGCTGGTAGGCTAGGACCTGCAGTCCAAAGATTGGTTTGTGGTTACCTCGGCCGTATTCCCTTAGGAGTCAAAGGGAACAACCTAAGTGATAACATTGGGAAAAATAGATGGACTTCTATTTTTGGATCACAGCAGCAGTGATCAGAGCCTATTTTTAGACTGCTAGTCAAAAATAGAAAAGTCAAATATTATTGTCTCATAATAATATTTAGACTATAAACTTTATCTTATTCTCTTGGAGCACTTCAGTTTGAGCTACAGAAGTGGCACATGCAGCTGTCAGAAGGACATACGCTTTCTTTGTGGGTCAGTTGAGCTATTGCATGCAGGACATTAGTGAGAACTCATGCATGTGAGTTCTGTGGAGTTGGATGAGCAGTTAATGGAGTTGTGTTCAGTTTGACTTAGTTGAACTAGTTGTATTTAGTCTAACTGGCCAATAGACTAAGTGATGAGTTGTGTGAATTAGTTATTAATTAATTCACTAATTATTAACTCATAATGCAACTGAAGAATACATCAGTTAACTCAGTGCATGTACAGTTCAACAGGGACAGGTGTTAGAGGTTGAGATTGCTATCAGTTGTGACTATAGTTGTGCATGAGATCTTGCACAAGCAATGTATTGAGTATGCCCATGATAATTGCACAACATATGCCCAGTAGAATAGCCTATGCTCACGTGATTTCCAGTGTGAGTGATTTTCACAAGGTAAATAGGAGTTTGGATCAGCCATTCATCATTCATTCTCTTGCAGGATTGTGCAGTGGAGGCAGGCAAAGTAGCGGGGGAGATTTGGAGATCAAATCTAAGCTAGTTTTGTGTGTAACAGGTGGAGATAGTGTTGGATACTTGTGAGGAGTATTGTACTATGTAATGTTACATGTTCTCAATCATTATAATATACAGATAGTGTGGGGTTTTCAGCTGTAAGCTTTCCTCGAGTTACATACTGTGTTAATGTGCGCATGTGATTGATGTTTCATTGTTTTTGATGCTGCTAAATCGATGATCAACGTAGAGGAGGTTATGTATTATGCATGTATTCTGCAATAGTGTATAATCGAGACAATCTCTATTGAATATGTGTTTATTATTCAAAATTTCTACAAACTCAGGTATACTCATGCGATAAGGGATGCACCCGGTTCTATGGTGAAATCAATATCACACTTTGGTGGTAATCCTGTAATGGATTTAGGAAATACATCAACAAATTCTTGAATGACAGGAATTTTTTCCAAGGAGGTCATCTTATTCTTGGTGTTTGTAAATCCCACTTGAACAACATATATTTGACATCGTTTCCTAATACATTTTCCTACCTGACTAGCAGTGATACGACGTAACTTGGTATTGGTTTTAATTCCTTGGAGTTCTTTCCTTTGGCCTATTTCAGAAATAAAACTGACAGTTTTCTGTTTGCAATCCACTAGTGACCAACATTTTTCCAACCAATCCATCCCGATTAAAATTTCATAAGAACCCAAAGGAAGGATATTAAGGTCAACATAAATGGGTTGCCCTAAAATTGTTATGGGACAACGTTCTATTTTTGCAATTACCCTTTGTTTTGTTTCGGTGGCTAACTGAACTAGCGATGGTTTTGGAAACGTACTACTCTGCAGTTGACACTTTTCTACCACCTTAGGACTAACATAGCTTAAGCTAGCACCAAGATCAAATAAAACAGAGACAGGTTGCTTAGCAATCATACCTTCACATTTGATCATGGTGGGCTGATATTTTGCTTGATGATCATCCAGAGCAGCATTAATTCTGGGCATGTTCCTTGCCACTTCTCCAACCGTGGATGCTTCCTGCATATTTGATAATTGATCCATCCTTGCCTTATGCGGACAATTTTTGTAATAGTGGGGCTGTCTGCATCCCCAGCATTGCAGCGACGGTTTTGACTGCTGGTCATTAACAGATTTCATAACTTCCTCTGACTGTTTGTTTTTAGAATGTGCAGCTTTGGGTTGATTCCTTGCTGGAAATTTGCTGAGAGATTTTTGTTGTATATTTCTGCCACTAGAGAATTTTGGGTGTCTGTTTGGAATCAAGTTTCTACCTTTCCTATTCGACCCTCCTTTAGGTCCTTCATTTTTCTGTTTCATTTGCTAGTAGTAGATGCAAGCTTTCTGCACTGCATCATCCATTGTTTTGGGGTAGTCAAACTCTAGTTTCTCCTTCATAAAATTGGATAAGCTACTGATGAAGCGCTGAATTTTGGCCTTTTCCTCTTGCATATAAGGCACATAACGCAGCAAGGAGGTGAATTGTGTCACATATTCATCCATGGTTAAGGTTCCCAATCTTAACTCATGAAATTATTTTTCTTTTTCATCATAATAACGTTTAGTTAGATACTTATCTTTGAAATGCTTTTGGAATTCATTCCATGTAACCTGCTCTTCGTCAATTTTCCTCACTGTTTTGATTTCTTCCCACCAAAGGGTAGCCTTACCCCTTAACTGATAAACTGGCAATCGAGCTTTCAATTTATCGATGTACTCATAAATATGAAAAACCCATATCAATTAACCATGCTTTTGTTGCCTCTTTAGATTCCCCTTCAAAGAGTGATGGTTTAATCTTTTTAAATTCTCCTTGTAATTCAGATTTCTATCTTTTTGTCTTGCACTGGTCGAAAACATTGTCCAAGCATCCTTCTTCATCTTCCCCATGCTTTTCTGCTGACTCAACATTTTCCTCTCCATGTTGAGCCATTGGGGTCTTCTCCCTGTCTTCAGCACTGGGGTCGGGATGTCGTTGGTTCTGTCGATTGGACAGACTTCTGAGAATTTTCTCCTGTTCTAAACGTAGCCGCTCATTATCTGTTCTCAAATTTGTCATCTCAGCACGCAATTGCTGAACAATTTCGAGTAAAACGCATTAGCTTGACGAAATTCCTCGCCCAGCTGTATCCAAATATCAGGATTCACATTCAAATACATTGTTTATGGCGGGTTGGGTGGTCCTGGGCTCCTTTGCATCCTGCCCCTTTTTGTATTGATGCAATCTCTATGTTCACACATATATTTACTTAGTTAATTTAAGGAAATTACATCCATTTCGAATATATATCTTTTCTCGAAAGAGTCTCAGTGTACGAACCTGAGTTTGATACCATCTATAACAAATAAAAGCCTATATAAAAAATATATATATATATTATTTACATCACTACACAGGCCTCGATAATGGACCCTTTAGTGAGGATTTATGAACTATTAATGAGCAATTGAATTGAGTTCGTATATACCAGACATCACTGTTATATATTTTAATGCATGTACATCAAACCTCACAGTTAGTTCTGAGCATATGGTTGATGGTAATTAAGTTTCACATGGCCCACGGTGGGTTGGCCGTCCACGACCTGACCTTGGTTACTTGGCCTGTGTACTTTGAATCTCGTGGCACGTGGTTAGAGGAGATTGGTACATGTCTTCGCCAATTGGTATTGATCCTGGTTAACACTTGTCTCGTTTTATGCCATCCGATCATGGCTAAGCAAATCGACGGTGGGGAGGGTTTAGGGTTTAACCCCCTAACCACTTTTCCGCGTTCGGCAGAGGTTAGCACCAGTTGTTGTCTTTGGTCCTTAGTTTCTTGCTACTCTGCAACCAATTTGTCTAGTGGGGATTTCTGCCAGTGCAGGTTCCTTCTGCTATTTTTCATGGAGGCTATGGCCAGCCCTACAAACGCAGATAACCCCAATGGCTTGACTTTACGCGGTTTCGATTATTTGCACTCTCTGCGTTTGTCTTCTGCATTGGACCTCTGCCTGGTGTCGAGATTGATTGAATGTCGCCTTTGTCAAGGGTTGATCGATAGTCTACTCATGCTGCAAACGAGGCTCTACTCCGACAAACCTTTTCGGGAGGTAAGCATACAAACCAACAGGTTCTTTTTCAAATATTTATAGCCTCTCTGTTTTGAGTTTGTTAACTGACGCCGGGGGGTGTATTATGTTGCAGGTAAATTGATCGATGCGGAAACTCTTCGGTTCCAGGTAAGAATGGCCCTCTTTCCGTCATCGTTCTTCTTATAAATCTCGTCGGGTTAAATTCTTACTAATTCCTTGGTTGCTTGTGGCTATATGCATGTATTTTCCCTTATCTGCCCAGTTCAATCAAGCTTGGAATGCGTCCCTTAAAGGTTCAGAAACTTACGGCTTCCATGGTCACTTCCAGGTTGGAAAATCTTACCTCAGGGCATGAATATTTAGCTACAAATGATTAACTACTCGGCAAGAGAGAGATTGTGCATCAAGCCGAGTTTTTCGCTGAGAGTTACTTAGGTTTTGGTTTTAGTTTAATTAATTGTATAACAGAAAGCCAAACACTATGCACGGCACATGTATTTTGTGAACATTTAGCACTTGTTCAACTGCGAGTCTTTTTGTGGATATTTCCTCTGTTTATGCATTGTTGAGTTAAGTTATACATTGGATGGCAATTTAGGGGTTTTATTCATGTCATTATAATCAAGCTGTTGAGTCATTATGAAATGTGGCACTGTTCTCTTTAAGTTATTATTACAGTGATTGTATTTTGCCAAACTCAGTGTGTTTCATTTGAATGACAATGAAGTTTTTTCATCTCGGATTTAATTGTAGGCCTAGATTACTCTGTTTCCTTGCTCAGGGTATTAGAAGTTAGCGAGTTTATCTTAGTTCGTTCAGCATTTCTGGAATGATTCTTTTAAGGATTGTTTATACATTAAGTCACCTAGATCACTTCTATGATGGTTTGCTTTTCAACTCTACAGTAGTCCTGTAGTATTTCATGCCATTTATTTCTATTGTGACTTACAGTAGTCCTGTAGTATTTCATGCGATTTATTTCTATTGTGACTCATGTATTAGTTCGACATTTTCATAAGGTTTCCTTTTAATATTATTTTTACAATGAATAAGCTAGAATTACTCCTATAATGGTTTGCAGTACTTTACTCAGTTTATAAATTCTTCAGTTTATATTTGACTCTATAGCATAACACATAGATAAATTCTTCAGTAATCATATAATAATCATATAATGTTTCATACAGGTTGTTCCACTGCTCATAATAAGTAATCATATAATGTTTCATACAGGTTGTTCCACTGCTCATAATAAAAAAAATATTCTTAATACTTTAAGAACACATGCATCTGCTCATAATAAGAAAATATTCTTAATACTTTAAGAATGCATGCATGAAGTTATTTCTCCATACTTTACTAGTATTACTTGCTATCTTGCGTGCATTTCTATAACATACTATCTACTGTTTGCATTGCGAATCTAGTAATTTTGATTCTTTGTTTAATGCATTTTTCAAAGAATTTCTTTTCCTAGTTGTTCTCTCATTAAGAGATTCTTTGTAATAAAAAGTTTTAGTTTATCATTTACATAAATTTTCCACGGTCTAACATTTAATTCATAATGGATCTTACTATGATACTTATATGTTCAATATTAGCAAATTTTAATATTCAATCCTCTCTGGAAAGTATCTCCTCCCAGTTGCAAGCCTGGCAATTAAGTCCAGATCCTCCCCCGAGCACCTTTAAGTCCAGATCCTCCCCCGAGCACCTTTTTTTGTTCACAGTTAAAATAATTCCAGCCATAGTCAAGTACCCTGGGCATCTGAACTCCTATCCTGCCTCAAGTGTCTTGTACCTTTTTACTGACTGTTTTTTGAGAATTCTCCCATTGGTTTATTCCACCCAGCTCTAGGATCCCTCCTGACTTCTTTTCCCCCATCTAAATCTCCCTTCATGGTAGATGGGTAACTGTCTTTTTGTAACTGTTTCTTTTAATTAATGTAAACAATTTCTATTTTTGTAAAAAGAACTAGCACTCCTAATTACCAATAATTTAGGTAACCAAATGTATGTTTCTTGGCCCTCCAGCCTTAGTAATTTATTATTTAGCATCATAGGGTAAGAAAACTTAAAGTAATAAATGGTAAAAATCAAACTAAGTAACCAAAATAATTTTTATGCATCTTGGGGTGTTACATCTAATCTTAACATGCATGTTTTATTGTTTTCCATTTATTAAATTTAACTAGAGATAGTAAATTCATATTTCTGTTGTATTGTTCAATCAATTTTTTCCCTTTTCTTTTGTCCTTGTATAATTATTTTACATTTTAAGGTTTTTAATGAATTTGTCTATGGTATTTTGAAATGTATAAATAAATATAATATTTTAAAATTATCTAATTCAAATTTATAAATTTTACATCTTTAAATAAAATTAATTCAAAAATATTTAATTTTTTATATAAACATAAATTAAAATTTATTTACAAATAATTAAGAATTTTGTTACACATTTTTTTTAATATATATTTAATTCTATTAATTAAAAAAAATATATTAATAATAATAAAGTTATAATTTGATTAATATTTATTATGTATGGATACTTATAAATATTTACCAATTATTTAATTTATATGATTTTGTTAGTTAAATTAAAATTTTAATATTATACATAATTAAAAAAATAAATATAAAAGTTTATATATTAAAAAAAAAAACAAAAACTAACTAAAATTAATTCCAATATATTATTTTAAAACTTACAAGTCATAAAACTAAATTAACATAAAATTTAAAATCCTATAAAAATTAAAAATTAAAAAAACAAAAAACAAAAAAAGAAAAAAAGCATTTTCATATAGCTACCACTTTTTGTTTTCTCATATCTATAATCTACCTGGTAAACGATTGCAGATTTCACTCCCTAACAAATCTTTACAAATTTATCTTCATGACAACCCATTTATACCCATTCAATGACAAATCACTTACACTCATTCTAAGTCGTCCTTTTATTTTCTTCCAAAATAAAAATTAAACTTATCTTATGATGTTAAATATACATGTTTAGTAATATATTTATTATTATTTTAATTGTAATAAGTTATTAAAATTTAGTATAAAATTATAATTTTCTGATAAGGTGAATTTTGAGAGAAGACGATGGATAGGGCCTATACAGTTATCTGACATATTCAAGGAAAGAGTAATAATTTTTTTTGGATATATGGTATTAGTAAATCATGATATTATAACAAAATTTATTTACAAATTAAAAAAATATATAATAAGTCTAGGATAAATCTTTATGATTAAGAATCATGTCATATCTTTTATCTTTATGATTAAGAATTATGTTATATCTTTTTTTAAATCTATATATGTTTCACTCATATATTACTTTTTTTTATAATTAATAATAATAATTTAAAATATAATTGTAATTTAGTTAATTTTTAGGATTTGTTTTTTTTCAATTTTTGTAATGTTAGATATATCATAAAATAAGTGCTTTCAAGAAGATTGTCCACATTTACCAACTATTTAATTTATATAGTTGTGTTAATTTAATTTATTCAATGTATTTAAGTTATTTTGTGATTGATATTATGAAATATATATTTTTTAAAATAATATTAAGTATAATTGTTTTATCATTCTCATTTAATAATACTTTAATTTGATTAAATTTAAGAATAATTTAAAATTTAACATAAAGTTAATCTATTGAATATCACAATAATTTTGTGAAATTTCAAATCTATATATTTTTTTTAAATTAAATTTTTTGGATTTCATTAACAAAATAAGGTTATAAAGCTCTCATTTTCATATCCCACTTAACAATACTTATCTACCCAAATACAACAACCCTACATAGCAATAATACTCTCTAAAGTTTAACAAAACTTAACACCATTATACAAGCCAATTTCACCATCGATACATAAACAAAGTTGAAAACCATAGTGTCAGGATGCCACATAGTGTATCTCCCTTCTCTAGGAACAAAAAGCAACATAATGAAGCATAATTTTTAAACAAGACCCAATGTCATCAACCAAGGTGAAATACCACTCTAGAACCATATATCTTCACAATCTAGGAACATAACCCAAATAAAAGCAGTGCTAGTGGTCCTCAGAACAAGCGGGAAGTGACCATTATGCACACAAAGTCATAATAAAGATCAATGTCGAGAAATTCATAACCCATAGAAGCCCACAGGAACAGAGGGCCATCCATCGAAACATGGAGCCAACATAAACGCATGGATCCATGTCTAATTCCAGTTAAACTAGAGTCATCTCAAAAACACATCAACGAGGGCCATAACCTGACCTCCCTAATTCAGAGCCCAAAGAAATAACAAGATAAAAGAGCCAACCATAAAAACACAGGTCCATCCATAGACACACAAAGCTATCGATAACATAAGCTAATCCACGGTGATAACCAAAAATCTTGATAGAGAAACAACTCTCCACATTATAAACTAAACTGTCAACCATAAATATGTTCTTGAACAGTGTACTTCTGAACCAAAACATAATGAGGAATCCCATGAAGAAGCCATACCTTAGAGTTCACATACCAAAATTGATTACAAAAAGACATGAAAGGCCACCATATTTAGTCATGATCATAAGAGGATATTGTAGCTAGCGCTTGAGCCTTAGAGCCCAGAGTATTCGTGAGGTCACCAAAGGCAGAATCACTCACAAGAAATCCTTCTACATGGGCCAAACAGGCATCCAAATTGTCTAAGCAAAACCTTTGATTACAATGCATGTGTTTAATGTCGTCCATTGAGGAGAAGACATTGTAATTTTCCACTTGCTTAGATTCTTTGAAGATAAGCCGCAACAGGGTAGTCATTTGTTGATTTAAAGCTAGAGAGTTCAAAAAATGTAGCCTCCTTCTCCCACGTATTCCAAGAGCAGGAACCCATTTCGTATATTCGCCAATCAATTTAGAATTTGAATGAAAAGGGTGATCCCGTACCTCTTTACTTTCCAACAATTGAACTTCTTTCCTCACCTCTCGAGGTACAACATTAAAGAAAGTACCTATAGAATCATAAGCAAAAGGACAAACCCTTTTCTTCCCTATAGTAGAATTACATCCTCTACCCTCATGTTACTCATTCTCTATCTAAGAGGCATGAGCATTGCAGAGAGGGAACACTTACGACAACAACTAAAATACCCTCAGCCTATAAAGCAAGAAGAAGCACTAGACACAATACCTTAATCCCGAGACTTGCAAACCACTATATCATCACCCAATTACCACATTGCTGATGCAAATTCCACCAAATTCTCAAACTCTCTGAAGCCCAAAAACATGATACATAAGACTCTACAATACCATGACAAAGGGTAAGACTTAGCTATGCTCTAGCATAACACAGAGAGGCAAAGACAAATCCCTGTCAGCATAGCACCACTAGAGAACACCAGACCCGGAAAAATTCAACACCGCAATAGAAAAAACTTGCTTGAACTCAAACTAATAGATTCTAAAAAATTCAAAATCTTAGAACAGTTAGCACTAACAACCAATAAACATTAATCACCCTTGAGGACTAGAAAATAACCCACAATAGCACAAGCATACATAAAATTTGAGTAGACCTACTAAACCAGTGACTCAATACTAGAAATTAGAAAATTATACACATAACAGGCGATAGCGTTCTCACCATAACAATAAAAAGACTGAGGCTCAACATCAGAATAGAGAAAAGACTAAGGTCACACACCTTGATGTAGATACTAGCATCAATTATATTCTTCAACAACAACTCTTCATACTAGTAATATTACCCACTAGAAGAGCGATTGGGAAACAATAGATGGAGGTCGAGGGCCTACCCTCACCTCCACTCACACTCACCTCTTATGATCCAGGGGATCCAAAAAATGCTCAAAAATTAAAGTGCTCAAATTCTCCCAAAACTAATGCCAAGTCATAGAGCTCGTTGTTTTGATTCTAACGATGCTTGAATCGCCTCAATCCGACACCGTATGAGTTAGGTATGGATGCTGACATGGAAACTTGTGGTTGGTAGTACGGATTTGACGGAGACGAATCACAAGAGGGCACATGGCAGTTGTTGGTTGGTTGTATGGTTGGTGAGGTGGTCTAATCATAGGCCACCACGTGGGCCAATCAAAGCGTGCCACATGGCCCTATGAAAAGTCGCAATGTGGGCTTAGATATCATGCCAAAAATTTGTTATCGTTGAAACAGGCTCCGACGGAATTGAACTTCGAACCTCCAACTTGCGAAATGAACGTCTAGCGGTATGCTGCATGTGGTTAAGAGTAATGGGTGGGTCGATGGGTGCATCTAACCGGGCCAGGTCAAGGTCATATGGCAAGTAACAAAACCAGAGGTTGGGCTATCGGAGTAGTTTAAAGGGCCAACGATCCATGATTATGTGTAAGCCCAGGGAATTGAAAATGGAGAATGGGGGGAGGGCACGTGGCACTACCTCCCACGCCCCATGGCCTTTTGATTACATACAACCAAGGCAGGGAAAAGGGGCGGGGGCCATCGGCCCCATTTGAATTATTAAAAAAATATTTAGCATATAAATAACAAACACACCATTGCAACCGACCCTAAAGGATCAAACCCAAGATCTCCGAGTTCCAAACCAACACACCGACCAATAGGCCACATGCTTGTTTGTTGAATAGTTAGTAAAAAACTTTGATTTTTTTGTAGAGTTTGCAGACAGTTTGGAAAAAGGGGTGTATTTTTCTCATCTGAAAGCCTTTTTGAGTGCAATAAGAGCTGAGATAGGGGTTTTTTAGCATTCTGGACAACATGGGAGTGTTATTTTTGTAATTTTAGGTTTTATTTTGATGTAATGATAATTTAAGCATCTTAATAAAGCAATGACCATTAGAAGCTAGTCCCAGAGACAACATAACCCAAGGTGGGTGAACTCCTTATCAATTTGAAATTGTCTTATGCTGCATTTTTGTCCTCTTTTTTACTTTAAAATTTCTACAAATTAACTTATGTTTGTGTACTTTCACAACTTTGATATGTTGCGTACAAGGACATAAACTAGCTTGCAAGTTGCTCAATAAAACTTTCACTTTTATTTTTGGCTTAGTTTGGTATCAGAGCATGGGTTTTGTGAAGGTCTGATAGTATTTGCAAGGTTTTTGAATCCTTACAAGGTCCAGGCTCAAGAAAGGAAAGGGAGAACTAGAAGAACCTAATCCTCAAATTGGCACAAGAAGACCACACACTCACCAAGTCAAGGCACATGAAGGAGAATAGGAATTGATGTCTAAGGATGAGAGAGATTTCAAAAAATCTTTCTATGATATGACTGAGATGATGAAAGTGTTGTATAATGAAAGAAAAACATGGTTGCAAGGAGAAAGTTCTAATCAGACGAAAGGTGATGATGGTGATGGGAGTAAGCCTCCACTTCCTCCTCCTCCTTCACCCCCTTCTTCACCTCCTTATTCACATATACCAACTCCTCCAACATCTCCAAAAGGATCTCATTTTCTTAAGTTTGATGTCAAGTTTGAATTGCCAATGTATGATGGAGAATTAAAGCAACTGAAAATTTGGATAATTGTGTTCGTCAAATTGAAGTTTATTGCAAGATCCAAAAGATTGATGACGATGTCACAAAGATCCAAATTGATTCTATTTGATATGGAGGTGTAGCTCTTATTTGGTGGGAGGCCATAACTCAAGAATCTTTGAAGAAAACTAGTAAAATTATCTCTTCTTGGAATGATTTTATAGTTGCATTAAGGAAGCAATTTTATCCATTCTCTTACATGAAAAAAGAAATAATGGATTGGAAAAGCTTTATACAAACTAAAAGTCAAAGTGTACAAAGTTATACTCAAGAATTTAGAAAGAGATATTTAATCTTGGGTGTTGATTTGACCTCACAAGAGAATCTTCTCAAATATATAGGTGGATTGCATAGTTATTTGAGACATAATGTACTTATGTTTAACCCCACCAATCTATATGAAGTATGTGTTTAGGCTACTCATTTAGAATCAAGAGGCAAGAATGTTCCTCAAGACTCCAGTAAGAAACCCTTTAAATATGGTGATAAAGGGAAAGGAAAAGAGAAAGGCAAAGGAAAGAAGAGTGTTACAATCAAGAAAGACAGAGAAAAACTTGGTTGCAAACATTGCTCAAAAGATGGCCATGATGAAGACCATTGCTGGAAATTACATCCAAAATTTAAGCCAAAGAATTTCAATAACAAAGGGAAAGAAAACACTATTGCTAGCACTCAACAAGATCTAGGATTTGGTTCAAGTGATTAAACCAAGACCACAACCATGGGATGAAAGGTATATCTTCTACCGCAAGTACTAGATCTTCTAGCAAGTTTGTTGAATCTCAAAATGATAAAGAAAGAAGTGAGATTTTTCATATCGGGGTCATTACAAAGCATACAAAGGTTGATACACTATTTGATAATGGATCTCAAGTCAATCTTATTTCTGAAGCAATTGTCAAGAAACTTAATTTAGAGACAACACCTCATGCAAGACCTTACCCTTTGGGTTGGGTATGTGATAATGCTAAAATGCAAGTGAAAAGAAGATGTAAACTCAAATTTTCCATCACTACTAATTTTGTAGGTGAGGTTGAGCTTGATATTGTACCACTTGACATTTGTGGGATTGTCTTAGGGAGTCCATATCTATATGACCAAAGAGCCATATTCTTCCGTCATGAGAACATGTATCATCTTTTCAAATATGAAACTGAATATATTGTTAGAGCACATTGCAAGAAGATGAACTTATCTCTTGTTAGTGCAGAACAAATGAAAAGGCTTGTGAATGTTAGTAAGAATTTTGTTTTTTGATGATAAAAGCTAAATATAATATTGAATCTGAAGCTTTCTCGGGATGTGATTGTAAACTTAAACATGAATTGGTTGAAGTTGTTAATACTTATGACAAGATGTTTCAGGAAACTAAAGGGTTACCTCCAAAAAGAGGAATCCAAAATGAGATTCAATTGTGGCAGGATGCACCACTTCCAAATATTGGCATGTACAGAATGTCAGTATTGGAGAATGCAGAGATCAAGAAACAAGTGCAAGAGTTGCTTGATAAAAAGGGGTCATCAGGCCTCCACATCTCCTTGTGGCTCTCACATTTTTTTGGTTCCTTAAAAAGATGGTACATGGCACATGTGTGTGGATTTCCAAGCATTGAACAAGATCATGGTAAAGAATCTTTATCCTCTTCCTCACATTGATGATTTGCTAGATCGGTTAAAGGATGGTGTTTATTTTACTAAGTTAGACTTGAGAAGCAATTATCATCAAATAAGGATTGTTGAAAGTGATATTTGGAAGACTGTTTTTAAGACAAAACAAGGGTTGTTTGAATGGTTAGTAATTCCCTTTGGGCTTTGCAATGCACCTGCTACATTCATGAGGGTTATGAATGATGTATTGCAACAATTCCTTGATGATTTTGTCATAGTCTACTTAGATGATATTCTGATTTTTAGTAAGACTCCTAAAGAGCATGTAAAGCATGTAAGGCAAATTATAGATGTGTTTAAAAAGGAAAAAGTGTATTTAAATATGTCAAAATATGAATTTGGCAAAAAATCTTTGGTGTATTTAGGTCATATTGTAGGGGGTGATAAATTGAAGATAGATCCCTCCAAAGTTGTTGTTATTGTGAATTGGCCTATAAACCCAATAATTTAACCAAAGTTAGGAGCTTTTTGGGAGCAACCCAATATTGGAGAAAGTTCATTGCTAACTTCTCATCTATTGACAATTGTGAAGCAGGTTTTTCAGTGGGGAGGCAAACAACAAAAAGCCTTCGACACTTTGAAAGAGAAAACAATACAACACCAATTCTATCCCTTCCAGATCTCAAGAAAGCTGCATTTGAAATTCAAACTGATACAAGTGAATATGCTATGGGAACAATGTTGATGTAGCATGGTAAGCCAATATGTTATCATTATGATACCTTTTCCAACGCAGTAATTAAATACCCAACTTATAATAAAGAGTTGTATGCTCTAGTTCAAAGTGTGAATAAATGGAAGCATTAGTTGATGGGTAAAGAAATGATTATTCATAATGACCATCAACCTTTGTAATATATTCAATAAAAAACTAAGCTACAACAAGCTAGACATTTAAGGTGGATGGGATTTTTGCAACAATTTCATTTGGTCATCAGGTATAAGAAATGTATTTACAACAAAGTTGCAGATATGTTATCAAGGCCTATAGCCAATGCATGTGTCATTCCTAAGCATAAATCAATCATGCATGAAATTTATATTGAACAATATGCTCAAGATTAATATTTTAAAGATGTTTATGCAACTTTGAGTAAAGGTAATCATGTTGAAGAAATGGATTATCATGTTAGTATCAATTTGTTGTATCATCTTGGCAAGTTCTGTATTCCACAGGGTGAAAGAGCTAATTTCATAAGGGAATCCCACACTTCTCTTATTGTTGGTCACTTTGGTGTAGGCAAAACAATTTTTGAACTGCAAAAATATTGTTATTGGCCTCATATGAATGAAACTATATCAAGACATTTAAGAGGATGTTCTATGTGAGCTACTAGTAAGCAAAATAATAGGAAATTGGGTTTGTACACTCCACTTCCTATTCCTTCTCGTCCTTGGGAAAGTGTTTCTATGGATTTTGTAGGGGGACTACCTATGTCCAAAAAAGGTCATGATTATTGTATGTTGTAGTGGATAGATTCAACAAAATGTGTGTTTTGATGCCATGTAAGAAGCAGGTAATAGTTGAACAAATTGCACAGATGTTCTTCCAAAATGTATGGGTTCACTTTGGTCTACCCACTTCTATTATTTCTGATTGAGATTCTCGATTTATCAGGAAGTTTTGGTCAAGTTTATGGGAAGTCATGGAAACCAAGTTCAAGAAGAGAAAAACATTTCATCCACAAACTAATGGTTAGAAAAAGGTAGTAAAAAGAATAGTAGTGCATCTCTTTGAGGATATTGTGGTAAGCATCCTAAGCTTTGAGATGGACATTTTCATTACATCCAACATGCCTACAATTGTGCCAAGAATTCATCTACACAAACATCTCCATTTGAAGCTTGTTTGGGTTATTTTCCAAAGTCTCCTTTAGAATTTGTCTTTGGTAAATACATTGCAGTGAATGGACATAGTGATGTGGACAAAGACAAACATTTCATTGAAAAAATATAGTTAGTGCATCAAGGGTACAAGAACAGTTGGAGAAAATCCAAGCCATGTATAAAGCAAGGCATGTTAAGCATCCAATTTATCATGATTTCCAAGTGGGAGATCAAGTTTGATTATACATCAGCAAGGAAACACTTCAAGTTGAAGGTAAAAAGCTCAAACCAATCAGATATGGTCCTTTCAATATCCTACAAAAGATTGGTAATAATGCTTTCCGATTAGATTTTCCACCTTATATGCAAATTTACTCTATTGTACATGTGGAAAAATTGAGATTGTATGAGTCTCCTATGATCATTTATGAAGAGGATAATGTTCAAATTCCATCTATAGAATATTTTTCTCCTGAATACTTGAATGAGGGATAGGAAGACACTATTGTTGACTGAATAATAAGGACTTCACATAGGGGCAATATGGAGTATCTTTGTGTGGGGCTCAAAGGTACCAATCTAAGTAAAGTAAGGTGGATGGAGACCGGGAAAGTGGGGGAGTTGTACAATCACTTACTTGTTGAGTAAAAACAGAATTTTGGTGATTCAAAAACTTCTAGTGGGGAAAAGTGATATAAGGGATCTGGAAAATTCTCAAAAATCAAAGTGCTCAAACTCTCCTAAAATTAGTGCTAAATCGTAGATTTCGTCATTCTGATTCCAACGATGCTTGAATCACCTCAATCCGACACTATATGAGAAAGTTATGATGTTCTAAAGTTTTGACCAAATAGTAAAAAAAGCCAACTTGCAGGGTTGACTGTGTAGGATATGGACGTTGATATGGAAGTCCATATAGTGACGTGGTAGCTTGTGGTTGGCGGTATGGATTTGGCAGGGATGAATCACAATAGGGTATGTTGCAGTCGTTGGTTGCTTGTACGGTTGGTGAGGCCACATGTGGTCCAATCATAGGCCACCATGTGGGCCAATCAGAGGGCACCATGTGGCCCTATGAAAGGTCACCATGTGGCCTTGGGTACTGTGCCAAAAAATTGTTATGGCCGAAATGGTATCCGTCAGAATCGAACTCTGACCTCCAACTTGCAAAAAGAACATCCTATTGGTGCGTCGCATATGGTTCTTATTTAACAATGTTGGCCTAGTTATATTTAATGAGACAAGGCTCGACAGTTTGGAATAATTTGTGGGCCAGCGGGCACGCCCAACTGGCCCTGCCCAAGGTCATGTGGTAGGTAGTGGAACTGGAGGTTGGGTTATCATAGGAGTTTAAAGGGCCAACAAACCATGGTTACATGTAAGCCCAGGGAATCGACAACAAAGAAAATGGGGTCGGGCGCGTGGCACTACCACCCATGCCCACGACCCATGGCCATTTGATTACATATGACTAAGGTGGAGAAAAGGAGCATCTCGGCTATCATCCCCATTTAAATTATTAAAAAAGTATTTAATATATAAACAACGAACGGGCCATTGCAGCCAAACTTGATGGATCAAACCCAAGACCTCCAAGTTTCAAACCAACAGGCCCACCAATAGACCATAGGCCTATTTGTTGAACAATTAGCAGAAGACTTTGATTTTGTTGCAATTTTTTCAAACAATTTGGAAAAGGGGTGTATTTTTCTCATCCGAAAGCTTTTTTGAGTGCAACAAGAGTCGAGATAGGGGTTTTTGAGCATTCTGGACAACAGAGGTGTTATTTTTTCAAGTTAAGGCTTTTATTTATATGTAATGAGAATTTGAGCATCTTAATAAAGTGGTCATCATTGGAAGCTTGACCCAGAGACATAGCCCAAGATTGGTGAACTTTGTTATCAATTTGCAATTGCCTTATGCTACATTTTTGTCCTATTTTTACTTTATTTTTTTTGCAAATTAACTTATGTTTGTGTACTTTCATAATTTCGATTTGTTGCCTAAAAGGACATAAACTAGCTTGCAAGTTGGTCAATAAAACCTTCACTTTTATTTTTGGATCATCTTCATACTCCAAAACCAAAATAGGATATGTCATTTAAAGGAATTAACTCCACCTGTAATCCTACGCGCACTCACAATCTGACATCTACAACGATGTGACAACGACTAACACAACTTAAATGAGGCATTACACTTGGGAGGAGGATGGAAAAACCTCTTATAAAACCATCACATTTGTAATAACACTCGCATCGAGGACCGCCCTATCTTTATCCAACAAGCACTGAAGAACCTCAATTCCTTCCACTTGACAAATGAGAAACCAACTAGCAACCAGATTGTAAGCTCAAGATTGGCAACCCAAATTCGCCAAGAAATCAACAACCTTGTTACCCAATCTCTTGGAGTGCAGGACTATTACATAATCCAAATTTCAAAGTAAACCATGATGCTTCCAACTATACACTCCAACCACCAACTTTTCACTATTTTACCTGGGGGTTGGCCATTTATAAGTTGTCGTACACACTAAATAACAATATGAGAATCTCCTTCAACTTGTGACAAACAATACCCCTCACGAATAAACATCTGAATACCTTTTTCCAACAACAAAAAGTCTGCCATTTTATTACTAGTTGATCCATATCTTTGCGCGAATACTCTCAAATTTGAAGAATTACAATTGCTGAAGACACCTTCCAAGCCAACAATCCTAGGATTTCTCTTCGATGCCCCATCAAAATTTAGTTTAATGAAACCTCTTGGAGGAAGAGATAATGAAAGTTTCGAAGTAGTATTTAGATCCGTAAACATTTTTTCTTGGAGAATGCTCATCTTCTGTTCCTTATCCAATTTCTTCAGGATCTTCGCCTCAACACTGTGTACCTTCCAATCATCCATCGACCAAGAGACAACTAGTAGTGTTTCACTTATGTTCTGTGTAATCACCTCTTTAATTACTACTATAGTTCTCCTTTTATCCCTAAAAGCTCTAATGTTTCTCTCCCTCCACAAATTCCAAACAATAAAACATTCTTCCATGATCCAAGAGTGGTTGACTATGGGGTTTGTAAACAAAGAAGAGTTTCATTGAGCTACTTATGCCACTAAATCCATTATATTCCAACTATCTTTTCTAAAAATGAATAAAAGAATGGACCATACTTCCTCAGCAAACGAGCAGGAGTTAAATAAATGTTCCATATTCTCTTCCACCATATTACAAAGAAAACAAAGTGAAGGCCCTTCAATACATTTCTTCTTGAAGCGATCCCAGGTGAGTAGCCTATGCCTCCCCACCAAACATTAAAAAAGTTATGTTTTGGACCAATGCATTCTAGACTAGATCTTAAACCAAATTGTTTCAAGAAAGGAATAAGTTTCTTTTAAAGTAAACATACCAATAGGTCTCAAACCCCATCACAAATTGTCCCAGTCTTGTGATATTCTTATCTTTCTTTCTAATAATTCCTACTTCAGACTTTCCCATGGAAAATCTTGGGACGATAGAGGCCAATATGCCTTGAATTTCCACTATCGCCGGAGTGTAGAATCCCACTCTACCTTTCAATAATCCATAACCCTCACAACTCCTAAACAAGTTGTAAATTTTTTCATAGTACTAAGGTATTCTCGCTCAGATAGATGTGGGAGTTGCTGGTAAGAATAATCCCAAAACAAGGTGAATTATCCCTTGTTCACCTCCCAAAAAGCATATTTATTCACAACCTCTCGATTTTCCTGATCCCACATTCATAACATTGAACCATATATGTTTGAATCATATATGAGCCTCTCCTCATGTGACATGAGAGGGGCACTTCCTCAATCATATCTTTTTCCGTAATTCATCACCCCCTAACACCCATCTCCACCATAATTTAGCCCCTAAGGCGCCACTTAAAGTTTCTAGATCATGCAAACCCAACCCCCTAGCTAGCTTTGCAAGCATAGTGTCACCCACACCACCAAAGACCACCTCTTCGCCTTGTTGGAGCCCTGCCACAAAAAGTCTCTCCATTTTGAAATAAAATCCTTCTAAATAGTTTTTGGCACTGGCATGGATGGCATTTGATAAAACAAAATGGCCTGAAGCTCTAACTTGGTGAGTGTTAATCTCCCTGCCAAATCAAGGCTCAAAACATCCAATTATTAATTTTATTGCTAATCTTCTTAAGAAGATCTTGCCAATAAGAAATTATTTTCAAGTTTAGAACCAAGGGCACCCACAAATGCTTAGAAAGAAGATTAGTTCTTCGAAACTCCAACACTCGAGCTAAATGACAGTGAACTGATTCTTTGCAGTTGAAAAAGAAAATACATGTTTTCTCATTATTAATAGCATACCTGAGGCTTCCACGAAAGTTGAAAGCAAAGAATGAATCATTTTCACTTCTCTAATTTTAGGATGATCGAATAGGCACACATCGTCAACAAATAGTTAGTGAGTCACTAGGATATCTTCACCATATAAACTCAGCCCTATGATCAACCCTCTAGAACAAGAATCCTTGAAGAATCAACCTAAACCCTCGATTGCTAAAATAAATAAAAAAGGGGATAACAGAACACCCTACCTGAGCCCACGAGATGGATTGAAAGTGCCAGAAGGAGATCCATTAACCATAATAGAAACAAAGGGTGTAGATATAAGAGATCTCACCCAAGAAATCCATTACCAAGAGAATCTGAAAGCATCAAGGACCTACAATAAATAATCCCAACTAATCATGTTGTAGTCCTCAGACAAATCAAGCTTTATGATCATAACTGGCTTCTTTTGGCTTTTTGTGGAGTGGATGATCTCATGGGTTATGATAATTTTGTCTGATATCTGACGACCCTACACAAAGGCAGTTTTTTTAGGTGAAATAAGCTCCTTCAATAATGGTTTCAGTCAATTAACAATAACAATAACAACCACCTTGTAAATTACATTGCATAATGCAATGGGTCTAATTCCACTAGGTATTCGTATTTTCTGGCGTTAAGGATAATGAAATAAAAGTGACATTCAAGCTTCCCCACATAAACTGAAAATTTCTAGATTCCTCCACCACCTCATGAAGCTCAGCACCTAGAAAACTCTAGCATGCCTTGAAAAAATATGAGGTGTAATCGTCTGGGCTAGGTGCTTTGTTTTGAGGCATGGCCATTATCACTTCACTTCTTGGAATGAGATCACCCTCATCAAATCTTTATTCTGCTCCTTGCTAACAAGTCTTGGAATACATGTTGTAACTCTGTTAATAGTTGGTTGCCTATTATGAGAAAGTTCAATAAGTACATCCCTATTATAAGTAATCAATTCCTCGTCAATTTCATTATGTTGAAGTTTCCTCAAGCCATCTCTTTCGATGAGAGAAAAAACTCGATTGACATGCCCGTGTTGTATCATGGATTTGTCAAAATACATAGAGTTATTCTCCCCCTATATTAACCATTGGATTCTCAATTTCTGCCTCCAGAGTGTTTCTTCTTGTTGCCTTTTCTGTTCTAACTTTTTTAACATGACACCTTCCTCTAACACTAAATCTGCATTGCAACCTTCTAAGATCATTCACTATTTAATCTCTTGCATCTGGCACTCCAACTGTTGTTTCTTCTCCAAAATATTTCTTATTCCAAATCCTAATCTTTATTTTCAATCCTTTTAGTTTTAACTGGAAGGTATGTATCATATTCATGCCTTTCACGCTAATTTCCCCCACCGTTCTCTAGCTTTCTCCATGAAATCTAGGGCTTGGAGCTGGAAACTTTCAAAGCAAAAGGGTTTTATTACAAGGGGCTTCTTTAAGATCAATCTCCAGTCGAACAGGCCAATGATCTGAGCCAAGATAGGGAAGAATGGTTTCTTTTATGAAAACATCCATGTCCACAACTCCTTCAGAAACTGAAAAACAATCTAGACAACTCACCACTTGATGCTTGCCCACCCTTCTATTTTTCCAAGTAAAAATATCATTGGGGGTTTGAACGCCCACTAGCTGTAACCTGTCAATAAAATCCAACAAAGAGGAAGATTCTAAGTCTAGTCTTTGAACCCCTCCCTTTTTTTCATCCAAATGTTTAATAAGGTTGAAATCTCCTCCAAGAATCTAGAGAGAATCACAAATGAGGCTTTCATACACCTAGAGGTTCTCCAAGAATGAAAACTCCTCCCCCACCACATGAGTCACCATAGAATGTCATCAGGCTCACTGTATCCTTTGAACCAAGATATCAAAATATTCTTGTCAAAATTTGAGGGCTAGTCATCCAGTCCTGAAAAATTACTTCTCGCGAATTCAACAAAATTGCTAAACCACCAGCACTACCCCAAGCATCAATAGCCATCACTTCACATCCCCTCCAACATTTGGTGCCTATTTCTCGTAATTTACACATAGAGACCTTGGTTTCTTGTAAAATAACCAAGGTTATCTTTTCAGAGTATATTTGTTCCCGCAAATACCGTTGTTTCTCCTTACTATTAATACCCTGAATGTTCCACGTTATAATTTTCATTGAGACAAATTTTGGGAAGTTGGGAAAAACTTTGAAATCGTTGTTGCTTGTCCAAAGTTTATTGACTCTTCACTAGTGCTCTGTAGTATTTCACATGCCATTTTCTTTCCTTTCCTCTTTGCGTCTTTTACTGGAAAATATTTACATTTATCCTTCGAAACTAGCAAGGATATAACATCATTGCCCTTGCCACACACTAACCCCTTTTATTCTTCCAATGTAGAAAAGGCTCGACATAAATATCCCTTTGATCCTTCAACAATTTTGCCAAATCCTGCCTCGCCCAACTATTAATGAGGTTAACTAGAGCTCATTCCTCCTCTTCCAAATTATCCAAGTTCTCCTTCATCAATGGCATAATTTCAGCTATCCTCGAAAGGCCTGAGAAATCCTCTATCTCCATCTCCTCATTCTACAATTTCCTCTTTTGAGTGTGTTTATCCCTAGGTGATTCTGATACAATCTCAATCATCCTAATATCATCTGGAAGAGATAAATCCTCCTCCATCCCTTCAAGAACTGCAAATGTATTATTGTCCTTAGTTTTCCTCTTAGGTTGAGTGAACCTTTTCCCTCTAGTATTCCAATGTTGAGATGAAACTTTAGTGAAACCCTCATTCATTGTCACCTTCTTGCCACTCCTTCCTAATCAGACAATCTCTAAACAAATGTCCATGACAATGACGACACTGAAACATTACATCTTCATAGTCCAAAGATTCGGTCCATTCCTCCCCTTCATACTCCAAGTCAATTGACTTTGGTAAGGGTTGCAAGATATTCATATAAACACAGAGTCTCACATAAAACATATTTCTCCCCCTCTTGGTGGGCTCTGAAACCTTCACGAAATTTCCAATTGCATTCCCAATACCCTCGGAAATTTCCAGAATCCAAAAATCCACTGGAAGAGAATAAAGTTGGACCTAAATTAGTGCTGCCAAAAACTCTTCCTTGTCCGGATTAAAGCATTCTTCCCAATGTCACATATACAATCCTACATTATTTAAAAATAAAGACCACCTTCAAAAACCCAATTCTTATCCTCCTAGCCAAAGAAAATCACTATAAAAAACCCTTTCGACCCTAATTTCAAATCCACCTCTCCTTTAGACTGCCATTTATCTTGAATCCACCGCTCTAGTTCTTTTCTTGTCGGTCATCATCACACAAAATTGTATATGAAAATATAGTCTTTCATATGCGTGCGATGCTCCTGCAAATTATTCCAAAAGATGACTAATTTAACTGCCTTCAACAAACATTTTCCTTACAAACCAGCTTGCCACTATGCCCCAAAATCATAATTTCTTTGGAATTCCCACCAACTCCCAGTGTGTCCCAACTATCGACATCTCGCTTCAAATTCCGTGCACAACGTTCTTAAAAGAAGGGTACCCAACCCCTCCACTAAAGCGCTCATCTCTATAGTTTAGTACCAAAAAGAAATTAAACTTGTTACGAAAACCCTACCAGAAAATGAGTGTAAACTTACAAACCCTAACTCTAATCTCTGAAACCTGTCATGGTGCCGCATACAAAACCATTGATATATATATATATATATATATATATATATATATATATATATATATATATATGATTAGCTAAAGCAATCAAACATTCAGGCCGAGACATGCTACTAATAGAGAGGTAATAAGTTATAACTTTAAATTTGATCGATTAGCGGCTATTGTTGATAACACTTGAAAAGTTGACATTTTGAGTGAGAAAAATGAATGTATTCATGATTGTTTATTAAATATTCAAAGATTTATGATGTAACACACGTTGTAAACAAGGAAGGTGGTGTGATTATTGATGCATGGTTATTTGGAAAAAAATAAAATATACATTTTTCCCATCATGTAATAAAAGAAGGAAGAAGGGAAGTATAAATGAAATAGTGTAAATGTGAAATTTAAATTTACCAAAATAATATGATCTATTTTTTTGAAAAAATAAATACAAAATTATATGATTCACAAAAAAATGATAAAACCAAAAAAATAAAAAATAAAAATTATAAAAAAATATGTTTAAAATAAAAAATAATATAATAATTTTTAGAATAACTAAATTCATTTAACTTAAAATAAATGAATAAATTGTTGTTGGGAAAAAAATGATAAAACCAAAGAAAAAAATAAAACTATACAATAAAAAAATATATTTAAAATAAAAGAAAAATAATATAATAATTTTTAAAATAACTAAATTGATTTAATTTAAAATTAATGAATAAATTTAAACAATCAAATTAATTTTATTAAAATAGAGAAATCATCAAAAAAAATTATTAAAAGGTTTATAATATTCGAGAATTTATGGATTTTTTTATAATATTATTAATTTTTAAATAATATTAAATAAAAAAATTATGAAATTTCTTATTACTTTTTAAAAGAAATAGATTAAAATAAAAAAATATATAATCATTATATTTTACTAAAATAAAGATTTAGAATGAGACAAAAAGCCAAATAAAAGAGTTTTCATATTTTATTTATATAGAAAGTGTATTTGTAGATGAAATAGTTTTTCTATTAGAATTTAATGATATAATTTCAATTATTATGGTGGTTTAAAATATATTTTAAGATGTATAAATTGACTCAGTACCTTGAATTATGAAACACTTCAATTTTACATTTTTTAAAAAATCTTTATCTCGTTAAAATTAATCATTACATAAAAATGGCCATTTAGTCAATGCGTATCTATTCTACGGAAAAAAGTTAACAAAAAGGGTTCATAAAAATAAATTGATATTAGAGCATCCCATATTTTCAAATTATTTTGAATTCAGGAAAATTTAATAAATTAAAAAAATTGAAATCCAATAGAAGAAAAAAGCCATTTCGTCTACGTGTATCTAGTCTACGGTGAAAAATTAATATAAGGAATTTGATATAGAGCATTCAATATTTTCAAAATAATTTGAATTCAGAAAAATTTAATAAATTAAAAAAATTGAAATCAATTAAAAAAGTTAAAATTATATTGTTGAGATTTTATATTTGAATATATTTTTAATTATAAAATTAATGCTTTACGTTGAACTCAAGCTAAAGAAAAAACACCAAAATATCTTATTACCGTCATATTGATGTCATAATAAAACGCGTAAAATATCTTATTACCGTCCATAATAAAACACGTAAAATATCTTATTACCGTTATTTGAAAACACCTTAGCCTTTCGTGGACCCTCAACATCGACCGAACCTGGACAAGATGGATATCTATGTCCGTAATTCTGATTTCCATGACACACACGACCTCTTCTTAATCCCTCAGATGATGAACACACAAGTTCCTAACTTCCTTGTGACCATTTCCAATGTTCCTGAGCTCTCACGCTTTCATGGTTGTGATCAAGACTCTGATATGATGTGGAAAATCTTCATCAATTGTTTCACTTTTTCCCTGTACCATGGAGGGGAAGTTTGGTAGCCTCTTCCTCGCCTTTTCTTCTAGCGTGTCCTTGTTCGTGGACCATAACTATCATGTGAGAAAAATGTCTACCCTCAGTGCTAAGCTCCTTAACCTTTGTTGCTCTATAAATGCACTAAAGCGTAGCCATCTACAGAGTAGTTTGAATGCAGGAAGGAATGTCCCTCTAAGGAATAACATATGAATCCATGTCCCAAGCAAGGTGTAAATTCCAAGTACTTGTCTGTGTGCCACCTTCTCCTCGGCATTGAATGTGATCTACGAAGCTAACAAAGGAGAATCACCACCAAACCCCGTTTATTAATCTACTAGATTATGCTTGCATGGGAGGCTTGATGAGCATCATAATTTGAGGGGGCACCTGGATTTGAGGTGCTAAGATTTTTCTTGGTTATATGCGAGCATTCGAAGGCCTAGGTCACAATTTGGGGTGATGCTAGATTCATGTCATCACATGGAGCTTGCTTTTCTACCCCTTTGTTGGCTAGGAAGTACGCCGAGGAATTTGCCTTGCACCTGACATGAGAAAAAAGTAGTTATTGCTGAGAGAGAATTTGTGTAAGATGTTGCATGCTTTGATTCAGTCGCGGGCTAGAGGAACATTTCGAGGGAGGAGATCCATTATGGAGTTTTTATGCAGCTTAGACTATTAGCTAGGAGTCACCTTTTGCAATGAGGGGATGGAAATCTGTATTCCTGGCAATGAGAAGACCTTGAATTAAGGCTTCAAGCTTAGTTACATTGTTGCTTTCTTGTCCTATGTATCCCCTGTTGACTATGAGGATGTCACCCCTATGGTTTCTTATAACTCCTCCTATTCCTACCTCCTTAGGTTGTCTTTTGAAGCTTCGACAAAGTTTAGCTTGTAGTGATGCTCTAGAGGTGGTTTCTAAATTTCTGGACTTGGATCTCTAGGTTTGGGGCAAGTAGTTTTTCTATGACATGAGATTGCTTGAATTGCCACCAGGCTAGGTTTGTTTTTTCTATGGGAGGCCCTTGGAAGTCCTTGTCTTCCCAATTGGAATGAAACAAGGTATCCTCAATGTGCTTGTGGAGGAGTAGCTAGATGACTTCCTAAGTTTTATGTTGGATATTACATATTCTTTTATTTTTCTCCTTCCAAATTTCATAGACTAAAAGGGTTGGTGCTAGAGTCCAAAGTCTATTCAGAACTTGGATTTGGAAGGGGTTTTTTACCCAAATCTTGAGCGTTTGTACAAAATTTCCTTTAACTCTTTTAGTTCATTGGAAGTCCTAAGCAATTTTTTCCCAAAGGCCATTTACAATATTGTAGGTGTCAAGCAGGTGATCCATGGATTCTTGTTGGTTTTTGCACATGTAGCACCAAGCAAGTTCATTTAATCCCCCTTTGAGCAGGTTCTCCCAGGTAAGGATACAACGCTTCACTAGAATCCAAGTGAATGTGAATACCTTTGATAATAAGCCCAATGACCATAGCTCTTTCTAGAATGGGTCTGGTGCATCTTATGGTGCTTTATGAATTAGATGGTACACCTCTTTGACTATGAAGGTTCTTGCATTTTTATATCCCCATCACAGAATGTATGCGCCTTATTTTTTCCTTATGATTTGTTATTGAGATCATGTCACAATGTTTGTGATTTTTCCACACATCCCTCTCCCTGCCAAAGTGTTGGTTGTTGCCATTTTCAGATTCTAGAGTTTTCATCCTCTAGCCAATATTGATGTACTTGAATTCACCCTAAGCACTAGGAATTGTCTTGGCTTAGAGGGAGTTGGAAGTTGTTTATCAGGAAAGGCAGTTTTTACCAAGAGTCTTCCTAGAATCTCATTGATTGTCCATCCCAGACTTCCTAGAGGTTGTGCACCTGGATTATGTGTTTGTTGAGGCTTTCCAAGTTCCAAATTAGGGAGCCATGAGTGAGTAAAGGCAATCAAATGAGATCATATTTGTCCATCTCCTTGGAATCTTTCATGTGACATAAGCGTGCTCAAGGCTCTGATGTGTATTTGACCCATCACCACCATATATTGGATCCAAAAACCTTATTAACAATTTATGGATCTCATAAGCCAAGACCTCACTCTACTTTTGGTAGACAGGGGGTGTCCCATTTGACTAGCGACCGTTTCTGCTTTAGATGACTGCCTCCCCATAGGAATTTTATTTGCATGTTTTTGATACTTTTTAGGACCCACTTGGGTTCTACTAGGACATAAAAGAGATTTTTATAGTTTGATGTTGATTTTTTCCAGGATTTCCCACTAGGAGGAATGCTTGAAGGTAGAGTCATTGAAGGGTTCACCCAGGTATTTGGATGGAAGGAAAGCAGAGGAGAAACAGAGTATTTTGACGATGTTTCTTTAAGTGATGATAGGGGTGTTGAAGAAGAAGACTTATGACTTTTCCAGATTGATACTAGTGCCTGAGGCTTCCAAGAAAAGTTTTAAGATCTCTTTGAAATTTTTGACTTCCTTAACCGATGGGCAGTTCATGAGAAGGGTATCATCACCAAATTTCTTGGCGAGTTAAGGGAATGTCATCATGGAGAGTGAGGCCTTTCAATGTGCCATGTTGCATGGTGGCTTTGATGGATCTACCCAACCCTTCCACCATGAGAATGAATAGGAACGGTGAGAGGGGATCTCCCTATTGAATGCCTCGAGTGGGTTTGAAAGTGTTAAAGGGGGGTATATTGACTAAGATAAAGAAGAAGGTTGTGGAGATCAAAGACATGACCCATTGTGTCCAATGAGCACTAAAGCCAAAGGCAAGGAGAATTCTTTCCATATATGCCTAGTTAGTTTTTCAAAGGCTTTTAAGAGATCCAACTTGATTAGCATGCTTGGTTTCTTTAGGTTTTTTAGGGAGTGGACGGTTTCATGAGCTAACATAATCTCACCAAGGATTTGTCTCCCTTCCACATATCATGTTTGCTTAGGAGAGATGAGGATGGGAAGGATGGGCTTGAGACGATTGGCTATCACATTGGTGACGATTTTATAAATGACATTGTGATGAGCCTCATTATTGAGCAATTATATGGGCCTTAATTGGCCTTAATTCACCTCTTAGCTTAGTCAAACCAACTATTCTCACAACTTATTGCATACTTTTGATTATATTTTGTTTATGAAATGAGTTAGAGTTGGCTATTTGGCTTTGTGTTCTAATGTGCATATAATGCAGGAATAAAGGATAAAAGCAAGGAGAAATGTAGGTATAAAGGATAAAAGCAAAGGACTATAGCAAAGACCTTGGTCAAGACTCAAATGGGACAAGGTAGAGGAATTATAGGAGGTTAATCCTCCTCATCTACTACCCCTCCATTCGAATATTCCTCCATCAGCTCGGAGTGCAAACAACCACATCATGAGGACTAAAAGATAGCCAAGCAAGTGAAAAGGACAGAAAATAGTTTATTTTGAGTTGGGAGCCAAACCACCCTAATTTGGAAGGAAGTTGTTGGAGACTTCATATGTATAAATAGAGAGGCTTAGGACCTCACTAGGATTGGGACTTCATTTGTAAAACTCTGTTTTATTTCTGAACTGCAAAGACTTGTGAATTTGCTCTGTAATCCATGGTTTCTATAATGAAGATGAGTTCTGTTTAAGCCAGCTCTGAGTTAAACTTCGAGGGTTGAAGCTCTTGGGTTAGGGCCCAACCCAAGCAATCACAGCGCCTCTTTACTATATTGTTATTCTAGCATAGAGTTCTATTCTATTTATTTGTTAAGTAGTTTCATGGTTTGCTGATGCATTTGCTCAAGAAGTTTCTGGTTCTGATTCATTTGGTTAAGAAACTTTCTGGTTCTGTTCACTTATTTGAATAGCTTCCTATTTCTGTTCATCCATTTCTGTAGTTGCATCTGTTGTAGGTTACTTTCATTTGTGTTTTTAATTCACAGGTTGGATTAGAGGAAAAGATTACTATCAGGTTGTGCGCAGGTGTCTCGGCCTCATCTCCTCCCTCTGGGACCATGACTTGAGGCAGAGACCCTCCAGCAACCCAAAAACACAATTTCTGTTTTTCACATGGGCTATGGAGTTCGCTGTTTAAATACAATTAGTTGTTTACCTCCACTAGTTTTCTTTGTCATTTTCCATTGAAACCGCCTCCAACACGTTCCCCCTCCATCGCTTCCTCGTTGTTCGATCACCAACAAACCTTCACGATCACCATCCGATTCATTATTTTCTTCAATTGTCGCCTCACATGGAGTCCACCGTTCACTTTATGAACTTTAAGTCCCCACCGTCGCTCTGCCTTGCCTGATCCGACGGTTGTCGCTTCACCCGATCACCAACTAGCTTGGCCGATCTCCATCGTTGATCAGCCTCGCCTGATCCAATGGCTATCGCGCCATATCGCGTGGATTTTTGTCCGACCGTTATCCACCCGAGAGCATGCAAAATGGGTGGTTTCCTTGTGCTACATGTCACCCGGGGAGGCTAATCATGTAAAATTTGAGAAAACCACTTACAGCTTTGAGGGCGCGCGATAAACAACTTACCGCCCTCTAAACCCGCTCCACCATTTCCACACGTTCTTTTGCCTGTGATCTAATCTTCATCGTCCATTTGCCGACTAGCCTCATTCGTCCATCTCTTGCCTTCACCCGCATGATAAAATTTCAGCCATTCATCTCCTTTGCTCCCTTGTTCGCCCATCTACCTATGTAACCTCCTGTGATCAAATCCCCACCATTCATTTACCTTTCACCCGACTAATCCAATGGTTCTTACGCACTGTTGCTCCCTCACGTCCTCCTCTCACTGATTTCGACCTCCGACTACTTTTTCCGCCTGAAACCCGATTTAGCCTAAGTTCCATTGTTTACCCCTTAGTCTAGTTTTAATGTTTTTTTTCTTCTGCAACATAGATAATTAGCATTAGGTTAATGTTAAATTAGCAATTCTTCTTAGCATAGTTGTTTGATTGATTAAGTTAGGTTATGGTGCAAGTTTAGCATTTCATGTTGTTTTCTTCATTCCTGCAGTAGAATAGCTCTCTCTTAGAATAAGGTTTTCTCTCCTTCCATCAAAGAATTAAGCTTCTTCTGACTCTATAGAAGTTTGGCTTGGAACCCCTAGGGTCTCTTGCCAGATAAATAGTGACAACAGGCAGGACCTTCACTTCTACTTGTGCATATAGCACTATCACCTCCAAGTTTGTACGAACCCTAGGTTGATAAGTAAAGCTGGTAGCCCTGGGAGTTGCAGCATTATTGTTGCAATACCTAGGCTCATCACTTTTTGGTGTCGTTGCCAGGGAGGTGTCTAAGTAGAAGTAATTACTGCTTTCTTCTATTTCTAGTCTCCTACTTTCTTTTCTTCTACTTCTAGTCTTCAAACTTTCTTCCATTAGTTTATTTCTGCAAAAGTAATCTAGTTTCTTTCTTTCTTTCAGTTATCATTAGCTGCTTTCCTTTCCATTCTGCAAGTACTTTCTAGCGTTAAAACAAAATCTTACAAAAACCAACCCAAAAACATTTCCTTTCATGCCTCGTAGGATTAGGGACAATTCAGGAAAATTCTTGTCAAATACCCCCACTACATCCAACAGGCAACCTTCTCTCTTCTTCAGTGACGGTGAATTGGAAGACCCTTTAGGTGAGAAAACTTACCTATTTGGGGAACCTACAGAAGAAGAAGAGGAAGAACCCATTCCTACTGAACCAATGGCTGGAAACCAAAATGACAGGAGAGATAGAGAGAGAATTGAGAGTGCCTTCCCCATCAGGGAAACCAATGGGGACACCAAGATGAAGAATATAAGCCCCTCTACTCTACCTCATTTCCATGGCCTGACCACAGAGGACCCTGACACTTTCCTATTTGAATTTGTTGTTATATGCCGAACCTATGACTATACAAATGATGAGCAAAAGTTAAAACTATTCCCATCTACCCTCAAGGATGCAGCATTGCGCTGGTTCATGGGTTTACCTGGAGATAGCATCACAACTTGGGCTCAGATGCAGCAAGCTTTTAACAACAAATATAGGGACTACTGTAGGTCAAAAGACACTAAAGACGAGATTTTCAGGATGACCATAGGCCAGGATGAATCCCTAGAAGACTATGAAGAAAGATTCCAACTTAGTTACAAAAGGGCCAGGTGCACACTTGATCCTGAGTCACTAAACTTGGTGTTGCTTAGAGGAGTAAGGGAAGATCTTCTGGATACGTTACATATGATAGCAGGAGGAGATGTCTACCAATTACCCTATGTGGACATTAAGACTATCTTTAGAAACCTTTCAAGGACAGCTAGGAAAAAGGGTAGGGGTAGTCAACCTATGGCCAGTACATCATCCTCTAACTTATCCATCAAAGGTGAAATTGGAAATATGCTGGAAGATTTCGAAAGTGACATGATGCAAACTTTTGCCTTACAATTGGACACCATGAACATCAAAAGGAAGCAAGAGGAAGCAGAGAGAGTCTTGGCCATTTTTTGTCCTAGATGCATTAGGAGGCATCCTAGGAACGATTGTCCATTAAACTGTATTCAGATTTTCTCAGTCTGTGAAGAAAACCACTCCACAAACAATTTCCCTTCTTTACCTAGACTCAAAGTTGTATATCAAGGAGTTGAAGGGGTCACTGACCAACTTTGCTACATCAACCAAAGGAGACCTCCTAGGCCTAGACCATACCAGCAGGGTATGCAAGGGCCATCCCATGCATACTACAACCCCAACCAAGCCACAGCTATAACTTCTTGGGGACCCCCTGCTCATCCTTCTTGGTCTACACCCCCTCCTTGGTCCTATGCATCTCAATATCAATCCCAGCCAGCCAGCCAGTCATTTCAACCTTATGTTCAGCCACAACATCAGTGGAATGCCCCACCCCAGGGGTGGAGGCCCCAATTCAACAATGTTCCAGCCCTATTGCCTCCACCACCTGCACAACCACAACTCCTACACTCTGCTCCACCCAAGCAACCCAAATGCATGCCCAACCAAATTCAAACCCAAACAATAGGCAGGCTCAACAAGCATACAATGGAGAGACATCATACCCATCTTATGATGTAGAAATCCAGGAGATCAACCTAAGATCAAGGAGAATTCTCCCTGATAAGCAACCTCCCTCTCCACATAGGGAGGTTGAGGAAGAAAGAGAGAAAATGAACCTGAAAGTAAATCTACCCTTTCCTCAAAGATTAGCCCAACCACTCCAGCCTAACCCAGAAGAAACTGAACTTCTAAGAGAATTGAAAAATATATGTGTAAAAGTCCCCCTTCTCCAAGCAATCAAAGATGTACCTATTTACAATAAATTGATTAAGGAGAAGTGCTTCAAGCATCCAGGAATAAGAAAAAGGGATGCCCCTACCATTAATGTCATTGGGCAGTTGTCTGACTTAATGCTAGGGTAGGTAATATGTCCAAAATATTTGGACCCTGGAAGCCCTGTAGTATATGTGCACATCAATGGCACTATTGTCCCACACACTCTGATTGATCTTGGGGCTGACATTAATGTGCTGACTAAGGACACCATGCTCAAACTCAACCTCCAAGGGTCATTGAGAAAGACCACAACAATGCTGCAACTTGCAGACCATTCCACAGTCACCCCTGAGGGAATTGTGGAGGATGTGATGGTATCCATTGCTTCCTGTGAATACCCTGTAGATTTCTTAGTTCTCCAGCCTAAGGTTAAGCTTAATGGTTACCCTCTCATCCTTGGGAGGCGATGGTTGTCGACATCTGATGCGTATATTAGCTTTAGAGCTGGGAATATGACCATCAAGAATGGGCATATGTCCAAACAATTAGTCCTATACCTTCCTGCTCAACCTTCTCTAGAGCATGATTTACCTTTATGGTTAGAGGAGGAGGAAGAAGATGAGCTTTATTTTGTGCAACTTTATGCTATGGAAGCAACCATAGGAGGAGGGCAATAAGAGGAGGATGACTTAATTGAACACCTTCTCCAAAGTCCAACTCCTAGTTTATTACCCTTAGAAGAAGAAGTAAAGGAAACACTGAACAATCATCAAATTGACTTATGCTTGGCCGATTCCAACCCACTCCGAGTCAAAACCATAGAATTTGGCCCAAAGAAAACCTTGAAGATTAATCCATCTCTTTCTACTTTAGAAGAGGAATAGCTATGCAAATTGTTGAAAGAGAACCTAGAAGCCTTCGCTTGGAGCTATAAGGAAATGAAGGGAGTACACCCCTCCGTGTGTACTCACCACATATACATCAAGGAAGGTTGCAAACTAGTCAGACAACCACAAAGGAGAATGAATCCAGCCCTTAAAGACATCGTCAAAGAAGAACTGCAAAAATTGTTAGATGTAGGGTTCATTTACCCTATCTCTGACAGTGAGTGGGTCTCTCCTTTAGTGTTAGTTCCCAAGAAGAATGGTAAGTGGAGGATTTGTGTTGACTATAGGGAGTTGAACAAAGCCACAAAGAAGGATCATTTTCCCCTACCCTTCATTGACCAAGTGCTAGATGGCTTGGCAAGGAAGAAGTTCTTTTCTTTCCTAGATGGATTTAGTGGGTACAACCAAATCCAAATCTGCCCAAAAGACCAAGATAAAACCACGTTCACCTGTCCTTGGGGTACTTTTGCCTATAGGGTCCTTCCTTTTGGCTTATGCAATGCTCCTACCACTTTCCAGAGAGCAGTCTTGAGTATTTTTGCTGAGTTAGTACATGATGTTGTAGAGATCTATATGGATGATTTTACACCTTACGGTTGTGATTTTCAAGAGGCCCTAACTAACCTAGGCAAAGTATTATGCAAATGCATTGAAATGAACCTGTCTCTCAATCCAGAAAAATGTGAATTCTTAATGACTGAAGGGATTGTGCTAGGTCATTCCATATCTCAGCAAGGACTGCAGGTGGACCCAAACAAAATAGCCATCATCCAAAGGGTCCCACCTCCACAAAAGCAGAGAGATGTTAGGAGTTTCTTAGGGCTAGCTGGATACTACAGAAGGTTCATAAAGGACTTCAGCAAATTGGCCTCTCCTTTGTTCAGATTGTTGGCCAAAGATTTTGAATTTATATGGTTAGAAAGTTGTCAAGAGGCCCTAGACATTCTAAAGGGTAAATTAATCACTGCACCAATCCTGAGAGGCCCAAACTAGGCCCTCCCTTTTCATATCCATGCTGATGCCTCACATAAAGCCATAGGAGCAGCCTTAGGTCAGGTAGAGGAGAAATTGCCTTATGCCATCTATTTTACCAGTAAAAACCTGTCAAAGGTTGAGTTAAATTATACTGTGACCGAAAAAGAACTCCTGGCTGTTGTGCATTCATTGAACAAGTTTAGGCATTATATTACAGGCTATCAAACATTTGTGCATACTGATCATGCTGCAATTAAATATTTAATGAACAAACCAGATGTAAATGCTAGAATCATAAGATGGTTACTTTTATTGCAACAGTTTGATCTAACTATTGTTGATAAGCTTGGTAAGGAGAATGTTGTTGCTAACTTTCTATCTAGGATGAATATGCTTGCAGGTGAAGAAGGAATGGTGGATGATCAGTTACCAGACGAGCATTTGTTTTCTATCTCAGTGCTCTCCCCATGGTTTGCTGATATAGAAAACTATTTGGTATCAGCACAGTTCCCACCAAACCTACCCTCCAAAGAAAAGAGCAAGATAATCAGGAAAAGTGCCCCCTTCACCTGGATTGGGGGCAATCTATTCAAACTTGGCCCAGATCAAATCTTGAGAAGATGTGTAAGGGAAGAGGAAGTCTTTGACATCCTTCTGACTTGTCATGATGGGCCTTGTGGAGGTCACTTTGCAGCAAAGAGGACAACATTCAAAGTGTTGCAAGTAGGCTATTATTGGCCGACTCTTCATCAGGATGTGAGGAAGTATATTAGTTAGTGTGATCGGTGCCAGAGGATGGGAAAGCCTACTCCAAGAGATGAAATGCCCCTACAACCTCAAGTGACTTTCGAGCCATTTGACAAGTGGGGCATGGACTTCATTAGGCCTATCAATCCTCCTTCAAAGCAAAAACAACACATTATTGTGTGCACTGATTACTTGACTAAGTGGGCTGAAACCAAGGAAATTAAGGAAGCAACAGAAGAAAAGGTGGCTGAGTTCCTAAGGGAGAATATATTCTACAAATTTGGGTACCCTAGAGAGCTAGTCATAGACCAAGGTAGCCAGTTTACCTCCAACATGATTGAAGAACTGCTCTAGCATCACAAAATCAAGCATAGGACCTCCACTCCTTATCATCCACAAGTTAATGGGCAAGTGGAGGTGACCAACAGAGCACTAGAGAACATCCTAACCAAGGTAGTGAACAACAACAGAAAGGATTGGGCAGAAAGACTAGTTGAGGCCACCTGGGCCTATAATACAACATGGAAGACCACCATTGGATTTACACCCTATGAGCTGGTCTATGGGAAGAAGGCTTTGTTGTCCATTGAATTTGAATATAACACATTGAGGATGGAAGCCTAACTAGATTTAGATCTCAGCCATGCGCAGAAAGAAAGGTTGTTACATTTGAATGGCTTGGATGAATTTAGAATGCAAGCCCTCCTACATATAGAGATAGTTCAGCTTCAAAGGAAGATCTGGCATGACAAGCACATCAAGGAGAAGCAATTTCAAGAAGGAGACTAGGCATTGTTATATGATTCCAGGTTTAAAGATTTCAAGGGCAAGCTAAGGACAAGATGGCTCAGACCTTATGTGGTGGAAAGATGCCATGACAATGGTTCAGTGCAAATCAGAACTATTGATGAAGAAGCCATTCCATTGCTAGTTAATGGACACAGATTGAAAATGTACAAGAGGCCTTTATCAAGACAAGATTTCATTGACAACATTAATAAGACAGTGATGATGGTGGAGAAAGTTCCAGCTCCTCCCTCATTCGGTTACTGAAAAAGGACAAAGAATAAGGATTCAGGTGAAAACCTCTATGAGGTGCCTGAGTCCCATATTTGGGTTGAAAACCTCATGACGGGGCCCAAAGATTAGAAAAATGAAAAGGATAAGAAGATTCCTGGGTGAAAACCTTCTTTAGGTGCCCAGGGTAGATATCTAGGGTGAAAACCTCTCTGAGGTAGCCTAGATGTTTTGTTTAATATCTATATATATATATATATATATATATATATATATATATATATATATATATATATATATATATATATATATATATATATATATATATATATATATATATAAAAGAAAAAACGTTAATTGTTATGTACAGGTGGGTGAGAAAGAAAACCAAGGAGCAAAGAGAAGATCCAAAGGGAACCTTGTCTCATATATTTCATGTCCTCCACTCCTTATCAATGGATCCCTCCAACAATTCTATTGTTTTTTTACTTCATTGCTTCCATTCAGGTGAAGATTGTGTTTTCTAACAGAATCACCTCAACCATTACCATCATACCTGCATCCACATACACTCCTACTCCCTCTGTCCATTCATTACAGCATCCTCACAACACCATCCAGCAACATGATCAAGAATTCTAAAGAAGACACTAAACATTGCCAAGTGGAAATCCAAGAGCTCCACAACAGCAGCAACATCAAGTCCAAGAGCTCCACAACAGTAGCAACATCAAATCCAAGAGCTCCATAGCAGCAGCAACAACATCAGATCTTCAGTCATAGACACCTGCAAAAGCTAATAAGCCATCAACAGACAACAAAGGAGGAAGAAGAAGGACCATCAACAACTCCTCTAATCTTTGACAACTACAGCATGGCATCAAGACCACAGGTAAGTATCCTACTCACTCACTCATATGCATCATTTGATCAAAAGTTGTAAAGGTTAAGAGGTAGTTGGTTTACAAGTGAAAAGATGGCAAAAATGAAATTCTTTGTTAAGTCAAAAGAGAATGCAAGAGTCCATAGATACAGTATTGTTATGGAAACAATTTGAGAATGCTTGAAGAATTAAGGCTTGGGGTAGAAACACCAGTTCACCAAAGACTCAGCATACCCTATTTCTTAATGCAATCACTCATAGACTCCAGCAGCAAAGTAAAGGAAGGAAATTCCCAGCAGTTAGTTCACCATGGGTTGATCAGAATCCTCATTAAGGATGCCCTCCAAAACCTCAGGATCCCTATAAAATGGCCAGTCTTCAGAGACTTACCAGCAGAGGATGACATCAAAACCCTCACCTATGATGATAGTCCTCCTGTTAGTGAGGAAGAGGCAAAATAAGAAGAAACTAATACAGAGGAACATGATGAAACAGAACACAAGGAGGATGATGCTAAACCAGAGGAAGAAACTGATGGAGATGAGAAAGAACAGCAAAAGGAAGAAGATAAGAAAAACAGAGAAGATAGCTGCAGAAAAAGGAAATCAGCTAGCATATATGGCCAACCTCTCCTTGGAGGCCATCCAGTGTAGGATGACAGCTAAATCCTATGCTCCCTACCTCAGAGAACAATGGCTGCAATTACAGATTAAAACCTTAGCACAAAGGAGCACCATGCTATTTCAGGACTGCAGACAGTTTCTTAATCTTTGTGATCAAAGTGCACTAAAGGATGGGGCCAAAATGGCTGAGTTTTACTTGCATAACATAGCCCTCACATATATGAATATTTGGGACCCTAATGCATAGCTAGGAGAGCTACAATTAATGGCTTTGGCATCATGGATAAACCATGAGAAGTCAAGGGCTGCGGAGATAAAAGAATATTGGCCAGAGAGCAAAATGAACCTCTTTTCATCAGAGCTGAACAATCAAATCCCATGGCCCTACTCAGCACCCATAATCTAATTGCAAATGATCCTCAACTGGCACTTAGATATCTTGCTGCCCAAGGGCAAGCAATTTCACATTTTGAGGATATATTTAAGCTGCTAAGAGATGATAATATACATGCCTGCTAAAATGGAACACACTGCCACACAGTTTGAAGATCAGAGAAAAAAAGAGGAAAAGAGGTAGTGGGAAGAATCAGAAAGGAAAGAAGGCTTCTATGAACAAAAAGAAGAGACCACAGCAGAAGCATGGGATGTCAGAGAGGCTACCAGAGCCACTAAGTTGCTTAGAGGATGAGCAACACTTTTAGTAGGGGGGTGATGATGAGCCTCATTATTGAGTAATTATATGGGCCTTAATTGGCCTTAATTCACCTCCTATATTAGTCAAA
Organism: Pinus tabuliformis; assembly: GCA_031772625.1. NCBI lineage: Eukaryota > Viridiplantae > Streptophyta > Pinopsida > Pinales > Pinaceae > Pinus > Pinus tabuliformis. Next base: position 1,503,004,937 of record CM062817.1, on the reverse strand, counting down.
CCAACTATTCTCACAACTTATTGCATACTTTTGATTATATTTTGTTTATGAAATGAGTTAGAGTTGGATATTTGGCTTTGTGGTCTAATGTGCATATAATGCAGGAATAAAGGATAAAAGCAAGGAGAAATGCAGGTATAAAGGATAAAAGCAAAGGACTATAGCAAAGACCTTGGTCAAGACTCGAATGGGACAAGGTAGAGGAATTATAGGAGGTTAATCCTCCTCATCTACTACCCCTCCATTCGAATATTCCTCCATCAGCTTGGAGTGAAAAAAACCACATCATGAGGACTAAAAGACAGCCAAGCAAGTGAAAAGGACAGAAAACAATTTATTTTGAGTTGGGAGCCAAACCACCCTAATTTGGAAGGAAGTTGTTGGAGACTTCATATGTATAAATAGAGAGGCTTAGGACCTCACTAGGATTCGGACTTCATTTGTAAAACTCTGTTTTATTTATGAACTACAAAGACTTGTGAATTTTCTCTGTAATCCATGGTTTCTATAATGAAGATGAGTTTTGTTTAAGCCAGCTCTGAGTTAAACTTCGAGGGCTGAAGCTCTTGGGTTAGGGCCCGACCCAAGTAGCCACAACTCCTCTTTACTGTATTGTTATTCTAGCATAGAGTTCTGTTCTATTTATTTGTTAAGTAGTTTCATGGTTTGCTGATGCATTTGCTCAAGAAGTTTCTGGTTCTGATTCATTTGGTTAAGCAACTTTCTGGTTCTGTTCACTTATTTGAATAACTTCCTGTTTCTGTTCATCCATTTTTGTAGTTGCATCTATTGTAGGTTACTTTCATTTGTGTTTTTAATTCACAGGTTGGATTAGAGGAAAATATTACTATCAGGTTGTGCGCAGGTGTCTCGGCCTCATCTCCTCCCTCTGGGACCATGACTTGAGGCAGAGACCCTCCAGCAACCCCAAAAACACAGTTTCTGGTTCTCGCATGGGCTATGGAGTTTGTTGTTTAAATACAGTTAGCTGTTTACCCGCACTGGTTTTCTCTGTCATTTTCCTTTGAAACCGCATGCAGCGCATTCCCCCTCCATCGCTTCCTCATTGTCCGATTCACTATTTTTTTCAACTACTTCCTCGCATGGAGTCCACCATTCACTTTATGAACTTTAAGTCCCCACCGTCGATCTGCCTTGCCTGATCCGACGGCTGTCGCTTCACCCAATCGCCAACTAGCTTGGCTAATCTCCACCATTGATTAGCCCCGCCTGATCCAACGGCTATTGCGCCATATCAAATCGATTTCTTTCCGACCATTTTCCACCTGAGAGCACACAAAATGGGTGGCTTCCCCATGCTACATGTCGCCCGGGGAGGCTAATCGCGTAAAATTTGAGAAAATCACTTACAACTTTGAGGGCACGTGATAAACAACTTACCACCCTCTAAACCCTCTCCACCATTTCTGCACGTTCTTTTGCCTGCGATCTAATCTCCGCCGTCCATCTGCCGACTAGCCTCATCCGTCCATCTTTTGTCTTCACCCGCACGATAAAATCTCAGCGATTCATCTCCTTTGCTCCCTTGTTCGCCCATCTACCTACGTAACCTCCTGCGATCAAATCCCCATTGTTCATTTACCTTTCACTCAACTAATCCAACGGTTCTTACGCACTGTTGCTCCCTCACGTCCTCCTCTCACTGATTTTGACCTCCGACTGCTTTTTGCGCCTGAAACCCGATTTAGCCTAAGTTCCAGTGTTTACCCCTTAGTCTAGTTTTAATGTTTTTTTCTTCTGCAACATAGATAATTAGCATTAGGTTAATGTTAAATTAGCAATTCTTCTTAGCATAGATGTTTGATTGATTAAGTTAGGTTATGGTGCAAGTTTAGCATTTCATGTTGTTTTCTTCATTCCTACAGTAGAATAGCTCTCTCTTAGAATAATGTTTGCTCTCCTTCCATCAAAGAATTAAGCTTCTTCTGACTCTATAGAAGTTTGGCTTGGAACCCCTGGGGTCTCTTGCTAGATAAACAATGACAACCGGCAGGACCTTCACTTCTACTTGTGCATATAGCATTGTCACCTCCAAGTTTGTACAAACCTTGGGTTGATAAGTAAAGCTAGTAGCCCTGTGAGTTGTAGCATTATTGTCGCAATACCTAGGCTCATCACATTGCAAAGTGTGATGGTTCGAAATTTACGTGGAGAAGCAACATTGTCCTCATTTGACACCAGCACAAGGAATGTGGAACTAAGTGTAGGGAGAATGGATCGGTTGGCTCTTGAGTCCTTAATTATCTCTAAGATATCATTGTTAACAAATTATCAACATTGCTTAAAGAATGTAACCATGAATCCATCTGATCACGAGATTTTTCATCTTCCATTTGATGAATGACCTCATTAAAATCTACTACATTGATGGTTCTGATGAGTGCAATGCTATGGGATTTTGTGACCATTTTAGGGATGTTGGCCATAATATTGTTGATGGCTTCATTGCATTGAGGTTAAGGATCAGAGAGCAGATCCATGTAGAATTCTATGAGTGCTTCTTCAATATCCTCTTTTTCTCTACATTTTCACCATTTTGAGTGTGTAGAGATGTAATTTTGTTATGGGATCTAATCTAGAATGATCCAGGGGGTCAAAATATTCTCAAAAATCAAAGTGCTCAGAATCGCCCAAAACCATTGCCAAATCATAGATGTCATCATTATCATCCCAACGACACTTGAATCGCCTCAATTCGACACTGTATGTGAAATTTGTCGATTTCTGAAGCTTTTGGCAAACAACTAAAAAGTCAACTTGCAGGGTTGACTAGGCTACTGATTGGGTAGATTGTATAGTGACATCATGTTGACATAAAAAGGTGACTGTACAAGGTACAATGTTAGATAGGCCAATCCTGTGATAACACGTGGCAAGGTCGTACATGCTAGGCTGGCAGTTTGTGATTGGTTGTTGGATTTCGCAGCGGACTAATGATGAGGCACCACATGGCCCAATGAGAGGGCGCCATGTGGCCCTTAATGATTGGCTAAATTTTTTATAGACCGGCTAACCGGCCTCGATAGGGTTTGACCCCACGACTTTTGTTCAATTAACCGTTCACTCCACCGTTACACCACCACATATGACTTATTTACTATAGTCGGCAGGCTTAATTTATTGTTTAACCACTGACACATTTGGAGGAGGAGGTGGGGCATGTGGCCCCAGCCCCAGGTTCTATAGTGGGCGATGTGACTAGAGGTAGAGTGAAGGGGGCTTGGGTGGTTAAGCCCTAGCCCTGGGCCATACGACACACAATGTGGCCACAGTGAGTGCCAACTCAGCAGGGGCGGGCAGTTAGCCCGACCCTGGTCCTATTCAACACCACGAGACCATAATGGGGGCAGGCAGTTAGCCCATTCCCCGATCCTATCTATCACATATGGCCACTCTTTGGGGATAAAAATTCAGCGCTAAGGCCATATTGGCGCATTTAAACGAGGTGACAAATTGAACGGTTAGTGAAAAGGCATATTTCGTCGCACAATTAGTAAGTTTTGCAAATTTGCAGAACATATAGTAGGGAAATGGAGAAAGAGTCCTAACTTGGTCATTCTTCAACCTTTTTGAGCCTAAGAAGAGTCTATAGAGGGGTTTTTGGGTGTTCTGAACTTAATGGAAATGTTATTTTTATGATTTGGGGACTGTTTATTGGAATTTTCGCAGAGCCAAGTCCTTTTGTGTTGCAGGCAAATACTGTGTTTTGATTTTTGAATTCATATGGAGACCATTTTGAGCATGGAAAGAGCCTAGACAGGGGTTTTCCATCAGTCCATATGCATTTGCAACAATTGTTTCTTCATTAGAGCAACCATTTTCAGTCTATTTTTAGTTTATTTGTAAGAAAAGACCATTTCAACAATTCATTTTGAAGCAGTTGAATTTTGTGCTTTTGATCTCATAATGAGTACAAGGACCTATTGCAACATTCAGTGTGAGAGTCATTTTTATTTTGTTGCTATCATTTCTTTGCTAAAGGGAGTCAATTTGTGAGTGAGATTTCTTTGAAGGAGAATGTTTATTTGTAGGAGAAACAAGTGCCACTCTAGATGGAGGTTTACTCTATGAATTAAAGATTTGTGATGTACTATTTTTGTTGCTGAGATCAATAAAGTGACCTAGCGATTGGAGAAGGCCCAGAGATGTAGCCCAAGAGGGGTGAACTCCGTTATCACATGGTTGTTCATTTTTACCATGTTGGATTGCATGTGATTTTGTTTCATCTTTAAGTTCATTGAAAACTTAACTATTCACAGTTGGAAAAGTTGCAAACTAAGTTAACGTTTGAAGACCCAAATTTATCTTGCAAAGTGTCAGAGGATGATTGATTTCCATTTTCAGATCATGTGGTATCAAAGCAGGTTTTGACTAGATTGTAAGCATGGGTAAAAGTTTGCAGCATGCAAGGCTCCTAGAACTAGAGGAGATGAATTCTTTTCTCTAAGTGGAGAACATGGAACTAAGAATATTACTCGAAGAAGCATAGGATGAGAAGAAGAAGTTGAACCTGATGTTGTAAAATGTCATTGAAGATAAAACTGATGAATGTTCAGCTATCGAATCTTCCCCTATGGTTCAACAAGTTTTTGGTCATGGGATGACTGATGTGTGTACCCTTTGTCAAATGAAGAACATTTATTATATGTTAAATCACAAGAGTGGTTTTCTTGAATCCTCATCTACCACTTCATCTACAAAAGAGAAGAAGGAGGAGATGGTTAAGCTTCAGGGAGAGCACCAAGACTCTCAAGAAGAAAAAGAGGTAAAAGATACTTCTTATTCAATTCATTCTCTTGAAAAGGATCATGCTTCTTTTGCATCATTTGAGAAACATGCCAAGGGTGGTGGTATGAAATTATTGACCAAAATGGGGTACAATGGTAAGGGTCTTGGAATTCATATTCATGGAATTGTTAATCCTATTAAGGTGAAAGCACAACCTTGACATGAAGGCTTAGACTATGTTCAAGAAAAAGTTGGAGAATGCTCCAAAATTGCAAAGTCAAGGAATTATTCAAGTGTGAAATTCGTGAAGAAAGAACCCTTGTAGGTTGAAGGAGAATCTTGTCATGATGATGATGTTGTTGGAGAAACATCTCCGAAGAGAGATTAGTGCTTTAAAGGAAGAACCAAGTCAAGTTCTCCTCTCCAGGCTCATAATCAAAAGGACCATCATAAAAGGCATAAATGTCCTGATTATTCAAAGGATTTCTATGGCTATAAACAACATGATTATTTGAATAAAATTTTGTGGAATGTGTTTCCTTGCACTTTTTTTCATGCACCTAACCATTGTGTAGCTAAGTTACAAAAAAGGAAAGCATTAGTTAGGAAAATGAATATGTCAATTAGAAGTGAAACCAAGAAGGAAAATCCTCTTCCAAGTTCAAACATATTTTTGCCAAGAAATGCTAACAAAAAAGTTTGCACTCATTGGAAAATAAGTGGGCATTGGATCGAGAAATGTTGGAAGTTGCATCCACATCTTCATCCAAAGAAGGAGAAACAGGTCATGAAATCACCTGAGAAAGGGAAGGCAAAAGTGTAGAAATTCCCACTTGTAGATCACCTGGTAATGCAATATACTAAAGCAAAACACTTGATCTAATTCTACAAACAATTTAACGGAAGCTTAATTGAACATGAGAAACATCAATAAGAACACATATAACTGATAAGAAGGAATCAATCACACATAACACAGAAGATATAACCCGAGGAAAGCCTCAGCCTAAAACCCCAACTCTGTATTATCATACAAGTGGAAATATAGCCAGTATTACAAAAAGAATCAGCTCAAAAGCTATCTTGCTCTCTCTGCAATACCTCTGCTGCTCATAGATAGTCAAAGGCCTCTATCTAACCTCTGGTCTGCCCTCCAAGCCTCCTATTTCTTTGCGCAATTTTGATTGGGGTCCAGTGCAGCCACTTGTGTGAATTGGCCTCTTCACACACTCACTAACCTCTGATCCAACTACGCAGTCCTGAAGGAGATAAATCCTCATCATGGATGAGCTTCCTTTATAGGAAAAATATTCATCCAACTGATAGTACACTGTCCCTTCTCTGATCTCAACTGGGTCTCTGTCTGAACTGACATGCATGAGTTATTCATGAGAGAATCTTCAGTTATCTGAAGTGCAGCAGTTATATGCAAGCATGCATTAACTAACTGAACTTACTTAATTTAAACAAACTGTTTAAATCAATCTAACTGGACTTGACTCAGTTAACTGAGCCAACTAATTACTACTCAAATTAGAACTCATCCTTATCTCTTTAACTGATGGATAAATTCCTCAATTAATAGAGAAACTGTTGCATGTCCTCACATAGACTTCATGTTTGATTTTTCACAACTAATTAACTCATGGTGAATTAATTAATTTATTTTCAAACAACTATTAAGTTCAAATTCGAATTTTACTTCCTATTTTAGTCCAGGGACTGACTAAAAATAGGAATCCATCCTGAACTGCTAAAAATAGAATGCTATTTTTAGCACTTCCATTTTTCATTCCCTGTTGCTCAATCCAGCACTGGTACCCAAACTACTATTTATAGCAGTGCTATTTTTAGCACTTCTATTTTTAGCATTTCTTGTTGCCATTTTCAACAAAAAGAACATGTGAGGCACACCATAACCATTCTCAAAGCAACTCCAAAGGAAAGTGAAATGCAAAAATAAAACCCCATAGCCTGGTTGGGTAAGAAATGGTTGCACTATTTGTCTAGTTAAATACTGCATTTATTTTTTATTCCACATTTTGCATGTCCCCATAGTTGCGTATTTTGTAAAAGTGATGTTGTGATTATATCGCTTATATGCAACAATGTTTTCTTTGGCATTTGATGTTATTCTAGCTTGTTCTTAATTCAGTTTGTATGGGACTTTTGGGATGAACATTTTCATTACATTCGGCATGCATACAATTGTGCCAAGTATTCATCTACGTGTTAGGATATTCCGACACATAGGAAATAGTTAAGTATAACTTGGTCTAGTGTAGAGTTAGGTAAAGTGTGTTTCTTTAGTATGTACATTTGTAACTTACAATCCGACGATCACGATATGTTCTAGACATGAAGTGATTCGACGGTTCATTCTCTCCTTGGTATTAGCGACACTTTATCCATGGCTTAACACCTAATTGGTCCATGATCTCTATTTAAAGAGCATGGAGGGTCATTTGTAGGGTGACCGTTCATGAGAGAAGCTTATGTAAATTTTCTTTCTTTTATTAATAAATTTCCTGAAGTGGCCGCGTTGGCTCAAGCCGTGGATTGTTTCCCTCTTTGAGGGTTTTAACTACGTCAAGAATACTGGTGTATTGATTTGTGATCTGTTTGTGAGCGGTGTCCTTTGGTATTCTATCTGAGGAACTTACCCTGTAAATTCCTACATGGTATCAGAGCTATTTGAGGGTCGCATCCGTTGGTGATCCAAATCGGTAGCCGGTACAACTGCATCCAATTTTCATTTCCTAGATCTATTGTTTCTGACCTATTCCAAGCCGAGAGGACTGCTCCATTGTGTTAGGATCATTTGTTCCAGTGAGGAACCCCTTTCGTTTCACGTGAAAAGGTTTCTGGTAGCCCTAGCTACGTCATTTTTAAGATCTGGAGGTATATAGTCTTTATTTGCAGTTCTAGTTATTCATCTCTCTGTTTATTTCGGTTTCTTTACCTCTCTGCTTTTTATTACCATATCTATAACTTTCATTTCTGCGTATGCTCTTTGTCCCGTGACTATGCGATCTAGGAAAATCAGAAACAGAAATGAATGATTTTTCTCATGCGTATGCTCTTTTCCGTTGCGCCTTAGTGTGATCTCGGAAAATCAGAAACATTGAGGAAAATATTTAGTTTCAGGCAAAAGCTAACTTCAAGCCATAAGGTTTGGTTTTTTTTGTATGTTTGTATTGGATTGTGTGTTTTTTCATTTTGTAGGAAAAAAGAGCTTTAAGCACGCACCCCAAAGTTCCAGTGACTAATATAAAAAAAAAAAAAAACCCTTCCTCTTTTCCAAAAATTACTAACCTTTAAAACTAGCTCACTTGGTCCAAAGTCACTCTATGAGAATAGAGGTCTTGAGTTCAAGTCTTTCTTTTTGTTGAGCTAATTTTTCAAAAAGCACATGTAACTTATGTTTTAAAGTTACTTTATGTAAAAGTGTTTTCACCCATTATAAAAAGTGAGTCACTTATTATTCTAAAATCTCTTTATCTTTTATTTAAGATACAATTTAGTGAGTAGCTCATAAAGTACCATTGTAAATGTGACTTTCACTTATTTATAAAAGTGGGTCACATAAAATCATTTTTTAAGTGAGCTAATTAGATTAAGTTTGGAAAAGGGAGCCTCAAGCCAAGAAACTAAACCTAAATATGAAGATAAGGAAGCAAAATGGGAAAATAGGCAAGATCAAACACGTGGGTTGATAGGGATGTCTATTTCCCTAGACCTTAGATTCCATATTGCAGAACTTGATACCCCTAATGAAGCAATGAAACAACTCACTAAAGTTTTTGGAATTAAAAATGAAATTAGAGCCCATCAACTCGAAAATGAGTTGCTTACGTTGGACCCCAATAATTTTTCTTCCATTGAAGATTTTTTGTCCAAGTTCAAGAACCTTAGACTTCTCTTGGAAGGTGTTAAGGCTAAGAAAGAAGATGGTAGCCTTATCTATTCCATTCTTACTAAGTTTGGACTAGCCTACTCTGTGTTTGTTTCCACCTTCCATTCTACTAGAGAAGCATTTATTTCTCAAGGACAAGACTACAAGTCCCCCTCTTTTGATTTTTTTTGTGATTCTTTAATAAGAGAACAAGAAAAACTCTTACATATTGGTCTTCTTAATATTGGAAACTCTTCTAAGAAAGTCTTAGCTGCCTAGCAGCAACCAAATTCAAAGAATCCTAAGAAACCGTATCCTAAAAAGAATAGTCCTAAACCAAACAAGGGTATTAAGAAATTTCAGTCTCAAAATGAAAAATCAATTCAACAAAATGATAAGGCAAATAAAAACAAAGGGAAGAAGACTGATAGAAATTGCAACTTTTGTAATCGAGATGGCCACTTAGAATCCAAATTCTTTAAGAAGATGGAAGCCTTGGAAGCAGTGATAAAGAAGCATAACATCCATTTGGAGCACTCTTCAACTTCATCTTCAGGAATAACATTTTCTGCATGTGTTTGTCAAGCATCTTGGTCTGGTTATGCACTAAATGTATCTTCTTCCTCTTATTCTCACAAGTGGCTCATTGATTCTGGAGCTTCTTATCACATGGCTGAAAACAAAGCTATGTTTTCTTCTTTAAATGATTGTAACACCAAAAATATATATGTTGGTGATGATAGATCTCTTAGTTTTGTAGGGACTGGAACTATTCATCTAGACAATGGTCAATTTAATGATGTATTATGTGTTCCAACCTTATCCCGCAAGCTTCCATCTGTATATCAAATAACTCATTCAGGTGAAGGTAAAATTGTTGAATTCTTACCTCATGATGTTGTAATTAAGGACCTAAGAGATCCTAGACAGATTTTAGCTACTAGCATTGCTGATGATTCTATAAGGTTGTATAAGATTAACAACTTTGGGTCATCAACTCTTCCCTCAGTATTTGTTGCTGATAATGATGAAGTGAGCAAACTTTGGCATGAGTGATTTGGTCACTTAAACTATCGCTCTCTTCAAAATCTATGTAAAGAAAATATGGTGACAGGTCTTCCTATGGTATCTTTCAGAGATGGTGTTTGTTCCAGATGTGTACTCGGAAAACATCATCGGGATAGTTTTGAAAAATGTGCCTCTTGGCACACGTCAGCCCCTTTATAGCTTGTGCACATGTCAGCCCCTTTACAACTTGTGCATAATGATTTATGTGGTCCACTTCCAGTTGTTTCATTCTGTAGCTACAAGTATTTCTTAACTTTCATTAATGATTTCTCCAGATGCACTTGGGTATACTTCTTAAAACTCAAGATTGAAGTATTTAACATGTTCTTGGACTTTAAGGCCTTTGTTGAGAAACAATCTAGACATCAAATTCTTAAGCTAAGATCTGATAATGGCGGAGAATATGTTAACAACAAATTCATCAACTTTTGCACTCAGCATGGAATTTAAATGCAACATACTGTTCCATATACTCCACAACAAAATGGTGTAGCTCAAAGGAAGAATCACACCTTAAAGGAAATGGCTAATTGTATTCTTCAATCTAAAGGACTTAGTCTTAATTTTCGGGCAGAAGAAATTAACTATGAAAATTACATAGTAAATCGCATTCCTACTAAGGTTTTAAAGAATATCACTCCAGAAGAAGCATGGAGCTCAATTAAACCAAATGTAAGTCACTTTCGTGTTTTTGGAAGTGAAGCATGGGCCCATATTCCAGATGAGAAACATAAAGCTTTAGAACCTAAGAGTGAAAAATGTATTTTTGTTGGATATTCTGAAGATGTCAAAGGATATAGACTTATTCCACTTAAGTTCAAAAATGTTATCATTAGAAGAGATGTAAAGTTTGTTGAAAATATATCGGCCTACGAGCCTAGTTCGGTGGATGTGCCACCTCTCTCTATCCCTTCTACTTATGAAAATATTTCTTCTTCAGATGATGACAACAAGGATGAAAATCCTCCCCCACCTTCTCAGGATCCTCCTTCAGCTCCTCAACTTCCAAAATGGGTCTGTGCTACTCGGGATGCAGCAGGTGCTCTTGCAAGTGATCCTACAGATCAACGACATACACGTTCTCAGTTCTATAGAGCATCTTCTTTACTGGCTCAAGCTTCAGCGAATTATGATCCTGACACCTTTGCAAAAGCTTCAGGCCATCTAGATTGGGATGCATCTATGAATGAAGAATATCATTCATTATTGGAAAATGATACACGGGATCTTGTTCCTCTTCCAAAGGGACGAAAACTTGTTAGATGCAAATGGGTTTACAGAACCAAGTTTGGACCAGAAGGAAAAGTTGATAAACATAAAGCTTGTCTTGTTTCTAAGGGTTTTTCACAAGTTGAAGGCATTGATTATACTGAAACCTTCTCCCCTGTTGCCAAAATGAACTCTATCCGCCTTGTGCTTTCCCTTGTTGCCTCTTTCAAATGGGAAGTACATTAGATGGATGTTAAATCTACCTTATTGCATGGGGACTTGCACGAAGAAATCTATATGGAACAACCTCCTGGATTTATACATATAGACTCTAGCTTTGTATGCCAGCTTAAGAAATCCCTCTATGGTCTCAAGCAAGCCCATCGGGCTTGGTATGCCAAAATGGATAGCCTTCTTTTAGATACTGGCTTTTCTAGGTGTCATTATGACAATACTGTCTACACCAAGAAAGTGGGTAAGTCTCTTATCATTATTTTTCTTTATGTTGATGATCTTATCCTTACTGGTAGTGATCCCAACCTTATAAACCATGTGAAGTCCATCCTTACAAAGAAGTTTGAAATGACAGACTTTGGGCACTTGCATTATTTTCTTAGTCTTCAAGTATTGCAATCCAAGGAAGGTATTTCCCTTTCCCAGTCCAAGTATGCCTGTGATCTTATACACCACTTTCACATGGAAGAATGTAAGCCAACCCCTTCTCCCTTTCAGTCTGGAGCCAAAATTTCAGTCACTTGTACTTCCCTTGAAGTTGATGCTACCTTATACCTTCAACTTGTAGGAAAACTTTTGTATCTAACCCAAACCCATCCTGACCTTTCCTTTGTTGTTCGCCTTATTGCTCGGTTTATGCAAAACCCACATGAAAGTCATTGGAAAGCAGCTAAAAGAATACTTCATTATGTTCGAGGTACAGTGCAGTTTGGGATTCATTACAGTGCAGAAGCATCTCCTCTATTGGTTGGTTTCATTGATTCCGATTGGGCTAGTGACCCTGATGATTAGGAGTCTACTGCAAATTATGTCTTCACTCTTGGTTCTAGACCTATTACATGGGCTTGCAAGAAACAAATTGCCATTTCTCTTTCTTTAGTAGAAGTAGAGTATCGTGGCATCATAGAAGCTAGTAAGGAAGCCCTGTGGCTTTGTCAAATCCTATCAGAGTTTGGCTTTCAACAAAAGCACCCGACTACACTTTGGTGTGATAATCAAAGTGCCATTCAACTATGAACTACAGATGCACTTCATCAGAAATCTCATTCATGACCATGTTCTTGAAGTGCAATATTGTTCAACCAATGATCAAGTTGCAGACATCTTTACAAAGGCTCTCACAGAGGCAAAGTTTACTAAACTTCGATTTATGGTTGGAGTTCAGGAAGTTGTCACTAAGGGGGGATAGGCCCTAATGCCTCCTTCCTTCTACTATTGTGTCATATTTGTACATCCTTTAATCCTATCCCAAGTTGTTCTTAAGGGGGGATGTTATGATATTCCGACACATAGGAAATAGTTAAGTATAACTTGGTCTAGTGTAGAGTTAGGTAAAGTGTGTTTCTTTACTATGTACATTTGTAACTTACAATCCGATGGTCACGATATGTTCTAAACATGAAGTGATCTGATGGTTCATTCTCTCCTTGGTATTATTGACACTTGATCTGTGGCTTAACACCCGATTGGTCAATGATCTCTATTTAAAGAGCATGGACGGTCATTTGTAGGGTGACCGTTCATGAGAGAAGCTTATGTAAATTTTCTTTCTTTTATTAATAAATTTCCTGAAGTGGATGCGTTGGCTCAAGTCGTGGATTGTTTCCCTCGTTGAGGGTTTTAACCACGTCAAGAATATTGGTGTATTGATCTGTGATCTGTTTGTGAGCGGTGTCCTTTGGTGTTCTATCTAAGGAACTTACCCTTTAAATTCCTACACTATGCAAGTATTTCCATTTGAAGCTTGTTTGGGTTATTTTTCCAAAGTCTATTTTGTATTTTATCTTTGGTAAAGATTTTGCAGTAGATGGACATAATGATGTGGACAAAGCCAAGAATTTCACTGAACAAATGCAGCTAATGCGTCAAGGAGTACAAGAGCAGCTTGAGAAAAGAAAATCCAAGTAAGAAGCGAGGCATGTCAAGCATCGAGTTGATCATGATTTCCAAGTGGAAGATCAAGTTGGGTTGTATCTCAGCAAGGAAAAAATTCAAGGTGAAGATTGTATGAGTCACCAAGGAAAGATGGTTATGAAGAGAATGTTCAGATTCTATCTATTGAATATTTTGCTCTTGAATGTTTAGATGAGTTGAAGAGTGATTCAATTCTTGACAAACGAATTAGAACTTCATGCAAAGGCAATGTGGAGTATCTTTGGGTGGGGCTCAAAGGCACCAATCCAAGCAAAGCAAGATCAATTAAGAATTAGAAAGCGAGGAATATGTACTCTCACTTACTTGTTGAGTAAAAAAAGGATTTTGGTGGTCCAAAATCTTCCTAGTGGGGAGGAATGATCCAGAATGATATAGGGGGTCAAAATATGCTCAAAATAAAAGTTTCCGAAATCACCTGAAACAGGTGCAAAATCATAGATCTCGTCGTTCTGATTCCAATGACATTTGAATCACCTAAATTTGAAACTGTATGTGAAATTTATCATGTTTTGAAGTTTTTGGTAAACAACTAAAAAGTCAACTTGCAGGGTTGACTAGGAAGACCGTACAATGATGTCATGTTGATGTCAGCATGTGACTGTGTAGGGTACGTGTTAGACGAGCCAATCCCGTGCTGACACATGGCATGGTCGTACAAGCTGGGTTGGCAGTTTGTGATTAGTCATTGGAGTTGACAGTGAACAAATGATGAGGCACCACATGGCCCAATGACATGGCCCTATGTGATTGGCTAAATTTTTTATAGGTCGATCAACTGGCTTGGCGAGGTTTGACCCCATGACCTCCATTCAATTAACCGTCCACTCCACCATTACAACACTGCATAGAAATTATTAACTATAGTCGATGGGTTTAATTTATTGTTTAACCACCAACGCATTTGAGGGAGGGGGCAATTCACGTGGCCCTAGCCTTAGGTTCTACGGTGGGCGATGTGACTAGAGGTATTAATCCCTATCCCTGGGCCATACGACACGCAATGTTACCAAAACGAGTGTTGAGTTAGTGGGGGCAAGAAGTTAGCTTGACCCTGGTCCTATTCAACACCATGAGACCATAGCGGGGGCTAAGCCAGTAGGTGTGGGTGGTTAGTCTAGCCCTCGATCCTATCTGTCGCATATGATCACACTTGGGGCCTAAAAATTTGATGCTAAGGCCATATTGGTGCATTTAAACGAGGTGAAAAATTAAACCGATTGCGACAAGAATTCCACTGGTCCCAGACAAAATTATCACTCAACGTTTGGTGAAACGACGGATTTCATCGCACAGTTAGCGAGTTTTTCCAATTTGCAGAACATATAGTAGGGAAATGGAGAAAGAGGCCTAACTTGGTCATTCTTAAGTCTTTTTGAGCCCAAGAAGAGCCTACACAGGGGTTTTTGGGTGTCTTGAACTCAATGGAGGTGTTATTTTTTTGATTTGAGTGTTGTATGTTGGACTTTTGTGGAGCCAAGTCCTTTTATGTTGCAGGCAAAGATTGTGTTTGGATTTTTGAAGCCATATGGAGAACATTTTAAGCATGTAAAGAGCCTAGATAGGGGTTTTCCAACCTTCCAGATGCATATCTAGTAGTTGTTTCTTCATTACAACAACCACTTTCGGTATATTCTCAATTTGTTTGTGAGAAAATACTATTTCAACACTTCCTTTTGAAGCAGTTGAATTTTGTGCTTTTGATCTTAGAATGAGTACAAGGACTGGTTGCCACATTCAGTGTGAGAGTCTTTTTTATTTAATTGCTATCATTTCTTTGCTAAAGGGAGTCAATTTGTGAGTGAGAGTTATTTGAAGGAGAACGTTTCTTTCTAGGAGAAATAAGTTCCATTCTAGATGGAGGTTTACTCTATGAGTCAAATATTTGTGATGTACACTTTTTGTTGTTGACATCAATAAAGGGGCCTAGCCATTGGACCAGGGCCTAGAGACATAGACCACGAGGGGTGAACTCCGTTATCACATGGTTGTTAATTTTTACCATGTTGGATTGCATGTGATTTTGTATCATATTTAAGTTAATTGAAAACTTAACTATTCACAATTGGAAAAGTTGCAAACTATGTTAACGTTTGAAGACCCAAATTTATCTTGCAAAGTGTTAGAGGATGATCGATTTCCATTTTCAGATCAGGATCAAGGTTGGATGGTGTAGTGATGAAATAAAAAGGTGTTGTGTCCCCCATCCTTTAACCAGCTTATCCTTGAATTATATTTTCAACGTATCTCTTCTTGCTTGTACCTTTCCTCCATTCTTCTTATGAGGGAAGTGTCTCTATCCACTACTTCCACAATTTTGTCATTGTTGATGATTTCTTGTTGGAGAGACATCATTTCCTTTTCTGGGGCTTGTTTCTCTTGGAATATATTTTTAAATTCTTCTTTGTTCCATTGTCTGAGGAAAAATATTATTTGATTGAAATTTTGTTGAAAGATAAACATTTTCAATCTATCCTTCAACAAAGCTCATTCTTTGCCACCATTCATAGATTTTTCTTATTAGCCTAGCATTTATGAGCTAGAATTGTTCAAACATGAATGGGAATTTTAAGGGTTTCCCTAAGTTTCTCTAAGAAAGACAGATTGGCCACTGATTTGGGCCAGCATGAGGGAGGATCTCCATTGTTAGTTCATTCCCATAGGTGAGGATATTTTCTGAGACGAGGAACCGATCCAATAGGGAGGAAATATGCACTTTTCCTCCATGCTTGTGATTCTAATTGAATAGTTCATTCGTGGTTTTCATGTCCACCATGTTGTTGTCTTCAATAAAGCTTCGAACATTCTCCTATTCAAGATCCAAGTGCCTTCTTCCTCCTATGTTTTCACTCAGGGAGGTGATCATGTTTAAATCACCCCCTTTTATCCATTTGTGTGTGTCTACTCATGTTTGGAGAGAATAGAGATGTCTAAGCATTTCTTGTTTCCTTATTGGAAGTTGAGGGCTATAAACATTAGAGAGAAAGCCATGCACATCAACGCCTAGTAAATGAAAGAGATAGAAATAACAAAAGTTTCCTGAGACAGGTGAGCTATGTTTATCTCAGCAAGGTCCCAAGCTATTCTAAGGCCACCCAATGCTCCTTCAACATCTACATATATGGTCTTTTCCTTTTTCCATAGGCAAAACATTATTGATTCAAAACTTGAGCTAGAACATTTGGTTTCTTGAATTAGCAAGATTGTTGGAACATCTTGTGGAATCTTCTGATGAAGAATGTGTTTTTTAGAAAGGTTATCAAGACCCCTTATATTTTAGGAGATTATCCTCATTAGGAAACAATGTTTTGAGAGGAGCAGATCTATGAGATTTGCTTGTATTAGCCTGAGTCGACCAACTTTCTACCTAGTGTGTCAATTCTTTGGAGCCTTTGATTTCCTACCCCATTACTTGAATTCTTCACTACTTTTTTCCCTTCTTTAGTGATGATGTTATGGAATCCCAACTACTATGAGACCTTGGATTTTTAGAGTTTTACAACTAGAAGATTGATCTACTTCTAAGGGACCGCAACTAGATCATTATGATGACATGCATCCTCAATAACTATTAAATCTATCCCTTCTATGTCTATGAAATTTTCCTCCTCCATTATATTATGTCCTTTATCTGCTTTGGATCTAGGTTTGTGGAACTATTTCCTAGAATGGATTCAGCCTTGCCATCTTAGTGCTCCTCCATCAGTTGTTTGTTGGTACCTTCTGGAGGGATTTCCAATGTGTTCTCTTGTTCTGGGTTGCTTGATCATTCCAGTAGATCTACTAACACTTCAAATTTGTTTTCTTTCGCCTATCCCTTGGGAGCGACAAAAGGTGGTATTGTTCTTGTTGTGGCGCTTCTTGGAAGGGATTTTCATGAATCACTCTTTGTCCCTTATTTCAATATCTTTTAGGCTTTTCTTAGGTTCATTGAGAGGGAAATCACGGAATAGATTTCCATGCATGTGGCATTTCCTGCACCAAAAAGGGGCATGCTCATAGTAAATGGTTTGAAACAGGTTTTTGTCTTCTGATTCCAGGGCTATCGCTTCAGGGAGGGAGCTCGAGATGTTCATGCATACACAGATCCTTGCATAAGAAGTGTAGAATCCATGCTTCATTTGTTTCAAGAGGCATACAAACTCACCAAACTTGTTGTTGATGTCCTTAGTGTTTTTAGATCCTAGTATTCATATGGAAAAGAATACATGTGTATCCAAACAAGAGCCCAAGAGAAGTCCTCTTTGTCAGGGTTGAAACATTCCACCCAGTGGCGCATGTACAACCTAGCTGAGTTGAAGAAGTAAGGATCCCCATCCATTACATACTTTTGATCTTCTGAGTGAGGGAAAATTATAGAAAGAAGCCCTTTAGATCTCAATTTTACCGCATAGTGAGATTTTGGCTTCCATCACATCATTATCTAGTGGAGGAGTTCTTTTTCACTTGGCCAGATTCCAAAGAAATTGTAGATTAGGGCATGGTCCTACATGATTTCGATATTTCCATTTAGCCTCGCTGGAGGGATGTGAATCTATTGGATTTCTGTTGATTTTCAATGCAAGTGACCGTACTCTACTATAGAGGGATCATTTTTAATTATTGGTGAGTGATTTCTACCAAATCTAGCTTGATGACATTAGTTGTCTTGGGATTTCCTGAGTCAGGATCTGTTGAAGGGGTCAAGCTTATAGACTGGTTGGAGGGGCCAAGGACCCCTCTCCCTAAGAACACCATTTAACATGAAGCACTCAACAATGGGACTTCAAGGAGGAACCAAGTGTATGGAAAGAGTATGGGGTCAAGAATGTAGGGGTGGCGATCATGAACCCTACACAGGTCGAATTCCAAGGCGATAGTCATTGCAGAGCTCTTAATTATGAAATTCATTTATCTTACATATATTTTTCTCAAATCCATATTTTTTTTTAAGGAAACGTATATTGATATTATATTAGAAAACAACTTGGTTTTCATCTAGTTCCCTTATAGATTCTGCAATGTTCAAAGAGAAAATACATCCAGAGACTTCAAAAAAGCAGAGATTCTCTATTTATCTACTAATATCCCTTATCCTATTATATATTCGACTATAGACACGACAAAAAATACCTAAAATTTCCCTATACTGACATAATATTAAAATTATATAAATCAACTAACAATAAATTTCCATAAATTCTAGAGCCTCATTTTTCCCATTGTTGTCATAGGGTGTGACTGTTATCTTCTTTCTTTTCTTCCATGGTGGTTCCTCGATTTTTCCAGTTGTAGCTTCATAGTAGATAACCCTAATTCCATCATTTTCTTCTAGCTTTGACGCTCGAACACCCAGTACTGCAAATTTGGCACGCATCTCTTCCCAAAACTGCTCCAATTGGCTCTGCTAGAGGTCAAACTTAGTGTTCATCAAGAGCTCTTCTGATTTGTGTGCAGTTTCCATCAAGACAACCTTCTACTAGAGAATAATGAGCAATCCTTCCATAGACTTGAATAACTTGGCAAGGATTTTATTGGTATCAACCAGCTCATCCTCTGTCAACTGACCTTCCATGAGCACATAATCATTGAAGGAAACTGCGATGTTTTCAAGCTCAAAATAAATGGATCCATGAAAGGAACAACTGTGAATGCATTGAAAATGAGTAATACACTATGCTTTAAAATACTAGCCACTTGCCCTTACTTCTTGCACAAAACCTTGATAAACGAGAATGTTTCCATGCCTGAAATTAATTTCCATCCATGAATTGGAAAAATATTAAATATAAAATTGAGTAGAGAGAGATATTATACACAAATCACATTTCTTGTATTTTATTGATCTCAAGGGTTACATATTTATAGTATCTACATTACTGACAACGACACATCTAGATGGCTATTACAACTCACACATAGGAAACTGACTACTTCTAGATTGACACCTAGGGACTCACAATGAAAACTCACATATGACATGGAAGAATTACTTCCAACACCCTCCCTTAATGCTTAGATGTAGAGAATATAAAAAAACCCACATTACAACAATAAATAAATCGTTGTCAGATTTATCTGATATGGTCATCATCAGCACCTACATCCACTCTGGAATCTCGCAAATGCCACTCTTTCACCACGACATCTTCGAGCTGTCGCTTGACCTCGATTTAAAATGTAACCATCTCTAACCATCGTTGATGAACTTTGTAGAATTGACGCTTCTCAACCTCCCGGAGCACTATGGGTCAGTCTTGATACTGAACCATCTTAGGGACTCACAATGACAACTCACATATGACATGGAAGAATTACTTCCAACACCCTCCCTTAATGCTTAGATGTAGAGAATATAAAAAAACCCACATTACAACAATAAATAAATCGTTGTCAGATTTGTCTGATATGGTCATCATCAGCACCTGCATCCACTTTGGAATCTCGCAAACGCCACTCTTTCACCATGACATCTTCGAGCTGTCACTTGACCTCGATTTAAAATGTAACCATCTCTGACCATCGTTGATGAACTTTATAGAATTGATGCTTCTCAACCTCTCGGAGAAAAATGGGTCAGTCTTGATACTGAACCATCTTATGGAACTGCCACCATTTTTGAATCCACGGCCCTCCGCAACCTTCACCAGTTATCTAGGATAGCATTATGGATATAGAATGTCTTCAGCAGACAATTCTACAACTTGACCTTATAAAAAAACCTGTACTGACGGTCATGGAGCACGATCGGTCACACTAGCTTGACCTTATTAAGAAGTACATGTGACTAATTCTCCCGGAGCATGACAGGTCACATTAGTCTGTTGAATAATTGATCTGTTTTTTGTGCTTTTTTATAATTTTTATACATCAATATAGAAATGAAACAAACAACTCAACAAACAAAACACATCTTTTGCACATAAAATAAAAATAAAAATCTGTTGCCTAAAATCATATTGTAATTGTGCATCTTGGTGGCATCAATTGTGCATTTAGGTGGCATCTAATTATAATTGTGCTGGAATTGGTATGATGAAATTATTATACCATAATATCCGACTACCATTGCAATAACTCATAAATCGATTTATCTATGTTCTGCCTAACAATTTAGTGGTGGGCTCTAGCTCTTTGAACACAGATCCACGGCTCTTTGAATTCGCAAAGCATGGATCCACGACTCTTTGAACATAGATCTATGTAGGCTCCACGCAGATTCTCTTAATGCACAAGCTAGTTGACACTCGGCTCCACCATGCACAGCTCCAGCCTCCACAATGCTCACACTGAATATTGTTTTTTTTTGCATCACTTTCAATCTTCACACAGTTTCATTGTTCAACCTAATTCAATGCTCCAATCCACGCTATCTTACACACAAGTTCACAGCAATCTCACCCACAGGTTGTTTATGGTGTCGGGGAGATCTCTTTTCGCCCACGTAGCGGTCACTGGTAGTGGACCCTGGATCACAATGGAAAACAATGGTATGAGAGAAACCTGTAGCTCTACTTGAAGAAATATTAGGCAACTCATTTTAAGCACTAAATTCCTCAGCACTAGATCTTAGATTCATATCTTTCCGATCTAAAAATAACTGTAGTCGTTATTTCTCAAAGATTCCATGTTATAGCAAAAACCATGGATCAAATCATTCAGATCTCAGTCACACTAAATTCAGTTCTTCACAAACACGTATTGGTGATGGCACGTAGGGCAAGATACCAGAACGACGACTAGAATATGTCTCCCATCGATCAGTATTTATTAATTTGGTGGCTCCTTGGAGACTTGAATTCGATAAAAGACGTAGGTTTCATTTTCGATTCTCCCACAATACAAGTGCAACAATATAATGAAAGACAAGCAGTTGAACACAACAGGATATGTTACCAACACACAGATCTACATGCAGGGTCACAAAAAAACTCACACAATAACAATAAAAATGCAAACACACATCTTAGCTACCCTAATTTAGTGGAATAAAACTCAAGAACTTTTCAGATCTTCCTGGCCCTCCCTTGAGGGAGTCAAGCCAGAACAGGGTATGATACCATGCTAGAAATATAAATTTGAGCAGAGAGATATTACATAAAAATCACACTTGTTGTATTTTATTGATCTCAAGGGTTACATATTTATAGTATCTAGATTATTGACAAAGAAACATCTAGATAGCTATTACAACTCACACATAGGAAACTGACTACTTCTAGATTGACACCTAGGGATTCACAATGGCAACTCACATATGACATGGATGCATTACTTCCAACACTTACACAAAACCTTGATAAACGAGAATGTTTCCATGCCTGAAATTAATTTCCATCCATGAACTAGAAAAATATTACATTGACAAGACATTGATATTCTCTAGAGCTTATTAAAGAATAAGTGCTTAGAGTTGGTCAAGGCATCCCATGCTTGTATACTTGTTGGCTTAGGGGGTCCTAACCCAGGTTCAAAGTTAGTTGTGCCAACCAAAAAAACCCTACACTACTGGCCCTTTCGGAAACAACATGCTCTGGATCTTAAGAGGAGGCCCCCAAGATCTAAAAAATTGAAATGGATCTTGGGGGGAGAGACCCCCAAGATCTGAAAACTTGAAATGCTAGAAGAAAAAGAGGAGAATGCCCAATGAACAAAACCACAAAGAAACTTTTTATTTAAAATAGTAATGGAAATAAAACCAGCTAGGGCGATGGTAGCTTATCTATGAGAAGAGATGTGGCGGCTACATGCCTCTGAACTGTAAAGGCTACATTGTGGCAGACAATCTCTCCTTTTACAAAATGTGACTTGTTACTTATAGTATTTTTCCAGTTACAATACCACAGGTCAATTCCATGGGTGAATGAATACCATGGGTTGATTTTACAATACCACGGACGGATGCCATTTAAAATACCATGGGTAAATTCCATGGGTTGATGAATAATATGGGTGGATGAGTACCATGGGTTGATGCCATTTTCCATTTGGATCATTCCTCCCTCCTTAAGAAGCAATGGTCCCCATTGCGTAAAGTTCCCTCTTGCAAAGCCTTTGTTGAATATGAAGAGCCACTAAAGATAAGGGTTTTATGTGGTTAACCCAAAAACCTTGATAAACGAAGATCCAAGGATAGAGATACCCTGTAATGCTTGTGACCAACTGTGATGCTAACAGTGTGCGGCCTAGCAAATGGACTTCGATGAAGTGTGGGTTTGTGGATGAACCATAACCATGAGAAACAAAGATCCGAGGATAGAGATACCCTGTAATGCTGGTGACCAACTGTGATGCTAACAGTGTGTGGCCTATTAAATGGACTTCGATGTCAAGGATTTTGTTTGGTTGACCCATAACCATGATGTTGGTTGTTGATGAAGTAGCAGGTGCCTACATAGCCTGGAGTGGGAGGGCACGTCTCCAAATAACCCAAGCCGAATGTTGCTATGTTGAAACTGATGGATGTGAAGCAGGTGCCTACTGAAGTGGGGTGGGAGGGCACGTCTCCAATGGGAATCCACTCCGAATGCTGCTCCAGAATTAAATGGGCATAACTCGGCCAATATAACTCAGAATATTTATTGTAACTTGTTTTTAGAAGCAGAAGGATCATTTTTCATCTTCCCATGTGATGGAAATCCTTATTTGGAGACTCTAAGATCTCAGATTCGCGCTGCAACAGTTCCGCCGTCACAAAAATTCTGATAAAATAGTTGATTTTAAATCAGCGATATCTCCCGCATCCGAACTCCGATTCGACCCATTTTTTTTTTAGAAATTGGGTGATTTTTCAAGAGGAATCCAGATCTGGTATTTGTTTTTGTAAATTTTGTACCAAATGTTTTAGATCTGATCTGCAAAGTCGCCGCCCAAAAAAAACAAAATTCCTGCAAAAAAATTGAGACTGAAATATGCATGAAACCCTCATTCCCATGGAATCGTAATCTGCTCTGATACCACTGATCCGGATCTTGAGAGGAGGCCCCCAAGATCTAAAAAATTGAAATGGATCTTGGGGGGAGAGACCCCCAAGATCTGAAAACTTGAAATGCTAGAAGAAAAAGAGGAGAATGCCCAATGAACAAAACCACAAAGAAACTTTTTATTTAAAATAGTAATGGAAATAAAACCAGCTAGGGCGATGGTAGCTTATCTCTGAGAAGAGATGTGGCGGCTACATGCCTCTGAAATGTAAAGGCTACATTGTGGCGGACAATCTCTCCTTTTACAAAATGTGACTTGGTACTTATAGTATTTTTCCAGTTACAATACCACGGGTCAATTCCATGGGTGAATGAATACCATGGGTTAATTTTACAATACCACGGGCGGATGCCATTTAAAATACCATGGGTAAATTCCATGGGTTGATGAATAATATGGGTGGATGAGTAACATGGGTTGATGCCATTTTCCATTTGGATCACAACATGAGTAGCGCAGGTTGCAGTCTCACCCGAAGCAGTATGGGGGGATGTTGGAACCAAGTATCTGCATCCAGAGATCAGTGTGATGCCTTTTAGTGCCCTAGATCTGCCTTCGTGTAGCTCTATAAGCCCCTAGGGCTCAGTACTGCAACTTTATCCTAATAGCCCTTAGACCTTCACGAAGGTCCATGATTGGTCTTTAAGGACCCTTAATAGTTTGTTCATCAACTTACGTGCGCCAGAAATCAACCCTAAATCAGAGCTCGCACAGATCTACTTAAGTATTTAATAAACATAGTAGATTTTATCACAGTCTTTGCGAACTCACATAAACACATTTGCGTACATCAACTAACCGTTATTCAATAGGATCACGTACATTTAGATCAATATTTCATAACACATTATTTATCAATAGTATATACCGCAAGCATAAATAAACAGAAGTAAACAGATAAACACAGGAATTCTTTGATAATTTTCTTTATTGGTCTATAGTTAGGATTTACAGACTCAAAACTTTCCTACACACTCAATTGCGGACTCTACATAGGCCTCTGCACACTCAGCTGCAGAGCCTTTCTCTCCTATTTGACCCACTTCTCTGTGTTAAGACTTCTCTTCTATTCGCCCATTACATCCATCATTACATTATATATCTTCTATTCCCGCCTTAGACTCTCTAAGACACACTTACTTATAACTTTTTACATACAATCCCATGGTCCGCGGATCATGGGTGGATCTCAAAACCGACTCAACTTTTACATAAAAAAGGGGAACTCCTAACCATCTACACGTTCCACATCCACAAATAGCAGAGAATTTACATGATTTACAATAATGACATCAAAACTTGGGTTTTTAACCCCAAAACTGACCCAGGGGACCCCATCCCAACAAGCCCCCAACACAAAGATCGTGAATCGCCCTTAAGTCACTCGACTGACACTGCGATCTTGCTATGAAGATTCCCTAGCTCTACCTGAACTACTGCAACCTCAGCAACACTCTATGTAGTTGCCTGCTTGACTTCTTCCACTAGCTGCTCTGTAGCTGGTCCTTCTGCAGCCAGCCTCATCATCTATTGCAAGCTCTTGAGCTTATCCTGAATGTTTATCTGATAAGATTATTCCAATCAAGGCTCCAGCCTAACCTTAAGCAAGGCCTCCTTCTTATGTGCTGCTTCTACCTGCGCGAGGAGCTTCTTCCCCTCCTGCAACTTGGCTAGGCACTGTGTTGGTGAAATGAAGCGCAACGTTACCCTGACTTCATCATACTACTTCTGCAGCTCCCTAATCTCAATATTCAATATCTGTAGGTTTGGATCCTCCTACATATTAGTGACCAACTCCATGACCTAATCAAATACTGATGTGTAGTTTGCAACTTGGCATCCAGAGTATCCAAGCCTTCCTTGATCGCGGCTCCGCGTTGCTCTTGAACCTCTGGCGGAGTCGATCGCTGCATCTTCAATTGCAGCATGATTATCTTCAGGCTGAGCTCAAATTAATCTCGACTAACCTCAGCTTTTGCCTCGTGCACACCAGCAGCTAATTTTCTAATCTTCGCTTCTAGTTATGCATCCTCGGGAATATGGACTTCAGGCACAGTTCTGCATGCCTCTGCGACCGCTAACTCCAATCGTTAATTGTGCGCCTGGAGCGCCTCCTTTTCTTAAAAAATATGTGTCTTCTCGGGAAACAACTATTGATTATTAACCTTGATCTCACTGACAGATTAAGTGCTTGTTGTTCCTGAAGGTGAAGCTCCACGATTCCTTGTAATAGCGCATGCAATGAATCCAGTTGCATCGCGGCAAGATTTAGGTCCATCTTCGGTACTTAATCAAGAAAGGTGCACTGCTCCTCGGTTTTGGCATGGACTGAACCTGCAAGAAGGGGGAAGACTCGCACATCCATTGACGGCCGCGGAATTATCTCCGCGCCTATACTTTGTCCTTGCACCGAACTACCTGCTGTGCCACTTACTTTTCCAACGTTTTCTTGGATCTTGGTTACTTGGAGCTGCAACTTGCAAAGATCCTTTTGAAATCCGCCTAAAGTTTGTATGTACTATTGTTCCAACTGCTGTAGTACTTTTGTGGTGACGTCCCTGAATTTATCACCAATATCATCGAGATTGCTTTTTGTGAGCACTAGGGGGTCAACCTGTGTTTTTTGAGCCTTCTGCTTTTTCCTTGATCCAGCTTGCTGTTCCAATTATTTCATTTTCACAATGAAGGGGGTGCATTTCCCTTCCTTGCCTCCGCCACCTTGCCCTATTTTTGTTTCTGTTGCTGTCGAAGGTGACTTGTCACCTTTCTGGGTCTCGCGTTGCTCCTGCTCTACCTTCTCCTTGGCAGTGCATTCCTCCTCGACCCAATCATTTTCTGCAACATATTTCTTCTTCTACCCAGCCAAGTTTTGCGCAGCCTGCTTGGTTGCCTCCTTCCTTTTCTTTGCAGCGAAACTCTCTTTACCTGTGCTTGGCCCAACAGCTAGATCTAAAGGGGCACGCCACTCAGCTAGCCAATGCACCACTACCTCCTGCACATCAAACTCTGTTACCAAATAGGGAAAGTTGGTGGGCTCTAGTATTGTAGCAATAATGTTGCAACTTCTGGGATTCCCTTCTTTACTTTTATCAACCTGGTAGTTCATAACAAACTTGGAAGTGACAGCTGCGGCAAGAGCTAGTACTTGTGCATACAGCACCATCGCTTCCAAGTTTGTTACGAACTACCGTGTTGATAAAAGTAAAGAAGGGAGTCCCAGGAGTTGCAGCGTTATTGCTGCAATACTGGAGCCAAAAAGATGGTGGTGGGCTCTAATATTGCAGCAATAATGCTGCAACTCCTGGGACTCCCTTCTTTACTTTTATCAACCCGGTAGTTCGTAACAAACTTGGAAGCGACGGTGCTGTATGCACAAGTACTAGCTCTTGCCGCAACTGTCACTTGGTCAGCTGGCACAAGTCCAATAGGAGCTTAAGCCAACTTCTATGAGCTCTGAGAAGAAGCTTTCTAACTGATGGATGGAAGCTAACTCAAAGGAGGCTAATCTACTTGCAGAAAGAAACTGAAAAGCTGAAAGGAAACGCAAACCCTAGCAAACCCTAATTTTACCAACTAATCCTACTGATGCAAGAAAGAGGATGAAAGCTACTGAAAGAGATGCCATTGACTTCTAAGAAGGTGAAATGCATGTGTCTAAGCTACTTCTACAGTAAAATTTGAAAAAACATCTTTTTGTATGTTTGAGTAAAGTGTCAGAATTGTCACGCATGTGCTTTAACTGGTTTTTGACTGTGCAGAGGTGGATTGGCGAGAGGAAATGCTTGCAGGAGGTTTGGAAGGTTAGAAGAGGGCCTAAGGGGTCCCTAGCACCCTTCCAGAGAGTTTCACAGAGTTTGGCTATCAAGAAACCGCTTTCGTGAGCTTCTACAGGAAGTCTGCAGGGGTTCTACAGGATGTTCTGTATTTTCTACAGGATGTTCTGTAATTTCTACAGGATGTTCAAAAATGGGATTTTGGAGGGTGGATGGAGAGAGAAAGGTGGAGAAGTGAGTATGGGGGTAGGATAAGGGTGTGAGGAGGTCCAAGACTTGGTGGATGGAGCTGAGGAGTGATGAGGATGGTTGGATTTGTTCAAGGAGGAGTAGAGCAATGTTGCACAAAAATTAGGGCTACGCGAGCGAATGTGGCAAACGTGAGGCAAGAATCCGAGTTAGGGGATGGAGCAGATGGGATTGATGGAGTACGAGTAGATGGAGAGGTATTACAGGCGCTCTGCAAGTTATTTCTCAAACTGAACAAACAATGACTTGGAAAACCAATGACCTAGCTACTTTACTCTAATCTGACCTAAGTAACAACAAAGGAAATGAACAGAAGTTTATTTGCAATGAAATCACGTGAAATAGCTATGCAAACTAAGCAATCATGAACCTGAACACGTAACCACAACTGGTATCAATTTCTGCAAATGAGAATCTAACACTAATGATTGCATGGTGAGGCAAAGACAGTGTTTTTGTTGGCAGCAAGGTCACCTTTGTCCCAGCTCACGATCCCACTGAGGGAGAGGTGAGATCAGAGGTGCTTGATGGCCTTTTTCTGAAGATCTTCCCTGTTATTAACCTATCAACTCAATCTGAACATAAAAAGCCTTTCTAATCATCAACAATGACCTAGGTAACCAACAAGATTTTAATCTACTTAACAGAAATTATTTTGCAAAGACATAAAAAGCAAATAACAGTACACAAAGGAAGCCTTGGCACTTGGGTTGGGCCCAACCCCAAGAGCTATAGGCTCCTAAGAAAAACTCAGAACTGATGCCAAATAAAGCTGCTTTTCATTACTAAAAAATAACCATGTCACAAGAAAGTTATACAGCAGTAGCTACGAAAATGAGCTGAGAAAATGACAGCACTATAGTGCAAAACACAACAGTTCAAAAAGTAACCTACGAAGGCTGAAAGCCTTCCTATTTATGCACTATGAGGGTCTTCAGCAGCCCTCCTTAACTCAAGGGGCTCGGCTGTTCAAATTGCCAGTAAACAGTCACTTTTCACAAAGCTGCTCGGCTGCCTTTAGGATTCGTTTTGGTGGCCTGCTGAGCTCCGAGTTGAGGGTGGAGATTTCGAGGAAGGGCCATTTAATGCAAGAAACACCCTTCCTATGAATCCTCACCCTTGTTCCTTCATGCTTGGCTGTCATCTGGCTCATAATTGCTTGGCTTTATTCCAAAATTTGTCCAAAAACCTGAAATAACCATGTATTAGCCTTCTTGGTAAAGTGACCATCCTCATTTGTTCAACTAACATAAATATACTCAAAAAACATGCATAAACTATGAAAAATGGTGGATTGATCAATAACAGTTAGGCAAAATGAGCCCAATAAGTTACCCAATTCGGGGCTCATCATCACCCCCCTGCTAAATGGGTTGCTCATCCTCTGAGCAACTAATCCAGTTCCTCATCCTTGATTGCCTTGACTGCCTCTCTCACATCCCAAGCCTCCGAGGTGATATATTCTTCATGGTCATGAAATCCGGCCTTTCTTTCCACTTCTTCCCACTGCCTGTGTTCCTCCTCTTCTTTGCCTCCTTCCAGTAGCCCCAAAAGCAAGGGAGGACTGAACTTGAGGCCGATCCAGTTGGCCTGAAGATTCTGCATGGATTGTTTGTAGAGGGGTACTCTTGCCAAGGCCTCCCTCATCCTTGTTGGGGAGTGGTATTCTCTTATCTTTAGGCTGTGGGACAGTGTGTTCCACCTTCGTGTGCAAGCATGAACACAGTTATCCCCCAACAGTCTCTCCATGTCCTCAAAATGGGCTATGGCTTGAGCTTGTCGTTCCATGTAATCTGGTAGGGCCTAAGAGTCATTGGCCAAGTGCTGGTGGGTGGATATTTATGCTGAGGGATCCTCTGGCTCTGCTCTGATCAATATTGGTTCCTTTAGTTCCCTGTCCATAACATTTCGGACCTCTGCTGCTCTCTTTTCTTCATGATTTAGCCACGAGGCCATGGCCATAAGTTGCACGTCTCCTACCGCAGCGTTGGGGTCCCACAAATTCATGTTGGGAAGGGCCAAATTGTGGAGGTAGAACTCTGATAGTTTGGCTTTTTCCTCTGATGAGCTGCTGTCACATAAGGCCATGAATTGATGGTAATTTTGAAATGGAGTGATGCCCCTTTGGGCCAAGGTGTTAATCTGAAGCTGCAACCACTTATCCTTAAGGTATAGGGCATATGATTTGGCAGGTTTCCTACACTGCAGAGCTTCCATCACCCAGCTGGCCATGCAGGCCAGTTGGGCCTCCTTTTCTTGCACCTGTTGTTTCAGAGACTATATCTCCTGTGCTGCTTGCAAGTCCTTCTCCTGTAGCTGTCTAGTTAGTGTCTCAATTTCAGCCTGCAACCCATCTCTTCTCTACTGTTCATCAGGGGTTTCTTTGTCTGTTGTGGGCTCCTCCTGTTGCTATTGTTCTCCCAAGATGTGGGGCCTGTCTTCCTTATACTGTCCCTGTAGCTGTAGCTGTTGTTTAAGCAGCTCGTTTTCTTCCTGTAGCTTGGCTTGCTGGATGCTTTCCACATGCCGTACCATAGCCAATTCCTTTCTTGCCTCTTTGAGTTGTTCCTCCAGGGGACCTATATCTGTCACACCCTTGGACTTGGCGATCTTCATCCAAATGTGGGTCCTCACTCTCTCTTCTTCTAGTGCAAGGAAAAGTGGCACTGCGAATTTTTGGGGAATGATCTTTTCGGCCTCTAACAAGTTATAGTAGGAGCCCAAGCTGGGTTGGGGGCTTCGTTCCACAATGTTCTCAGCCTTTTCTTCCTCTTGTGATGATTTAGCTGCCTTTCCTTCCAATTCTTCGGTCTCCTTTAGCCTAGCCAACGTTTCCTGTAGAACAGTCTCAGCATCCTGTAGAGAGGTCTTTGTGTCCAACATTTTAATCCTTTCTCTCCAGGTGGATGTTTTCGGGCTTCCCTGTTCATAGGTGATGGATGCCTTTGAAGGAGACCTTTCCTTTTGTTTAGTTGGGGTGTCCACAATCGTAATTGGCTCCTTTGACTGTGGCTGGGGTCTGCCAGTTTTTATCCACATGCTCCTTCTTGCCTTAAAATACATGGAAGGCTCCCTTTTTTGCTTCCCTTTTTGCTTTGGAGATGTGCTTAAGGTAGCCAGCACAGCTGCTGCCTCCCTGGCCAAAATCTCAGGTGATTTCTCCTTTTGCTGCTCTGTTTCCATGCTTCCTGTAGAAAGTCTTGTGTCGACTGTTTTCATGCTTCCTGTAGAAACTGTTCCAACTGTTTTGGTCTGCTTGGCTGGATGTGTCTTTCCTTTTAATTTCTGTGTGGTTGCCTTGGTTGTGCCCTCCTTTGTTTGGACTTTTTCAGTCCTCTCTGCTCTACTCTGCAATCGTTTCTCCCTGGGTGTTTGTGCCATTGTTCCTCCCACAGTTTTAGGCTCAGCAACTTGGCCTTTCCCTCGTTTCTCTTCTTGTTCTTTCTATGGTGGTCTGTCCTGTGTTTCTTTACCACTGGCTTTCTCTCCTGCCTCAGTGTGTTCCCTTTCTTCACTGCTGGATGAGGTGAGTTCCTCGGCCAGAATTCGAAGATCGTCATCTCTAGACATGTTGCGGAAAATCTCCCAGGAGAGGGGGACAGTGTAGGTGTGAAGGCCATCTTCCACTAAAAGCTTGATGAGCCCATGACGGGCTAGCTGATTCGGTGTCCCTTCCTTCAATTTTTTTCCACACTCAATTAACAATTGCAGAAGAAAATAGGGGATGCTTAACTTCTGTTCTGGAGGTAAATCCATCCCATGTCTGAGTTCACTCAGCAACCGGAAATGATAGCCATAGACAATACTGAACCACCCCTCATAGGTAATGTATTTCATGATTTTGAAACTGACTTCGCTCCAAAAAGGATGTAAGCTAGCTCTCCGGACCCCGTTCTTATCTTCTGTAAACTGTTCCTCGGGTAGGAAGAATTCTTTCTTGGCTTTTTGGCCTAATGCCCTCTCCTCTTTGCTCCAGGGTATCCCCAATGGTAGATCAGTAACTTGACTAATGAGTTCAGGGGTAAGCTTTAGAGTCAACCCTCTGAAATTCACAGTGGCCAGTGTCTTTGATTTAGGTTGCAGGGACATTAAGAATTCCTCTGTTATCTCATCGTCATGACCCTGAATTTTGTCACAAAAGGTCATCCAATTGGCACGAGTGAAGAGGTTCACCACCTCAGGATGTTCACGCAATTTTCTGGAATCCGAGGGTTCCTTCCTGATAAACCCCCTGGCATAGTGAGAGTGCTCTGTTTTATGCTCTGAGCAGAGAGGGACTGCTGTTTTATGGTTTCCTCCTTTGAACCTCAGGACAGGATCTCTCAGGTGTTTATTTTTTTAACTTGCACCAATTCCCTGGTTCTAATGCTTTTGCTGCCCAAAACTCGGCTGTCTGTGTATAAAAGGAAGAATTAGGTTTCCACAGATAGAGTGCAGAGCTCAATTTTCATCCCCAACATACATACAACCATGTAAAATTCACATTCTTCATACACAGGTTAGCCCTCACAGTGCTTTATCTTTTCTAAAGGAGGAATTATCTTAACAAGAACGGTGGAGGAGAATTTTGATGTAGAACCAACTGAGAAATTCCGTGCAACACACAGGTAAATTGCTATTTTTTACTCACAGGCAGACTTGTCTCTAACCCTCCAATTCAAGACAGCTTAATTCACCACTTTTTCGAAATATACCATGCATGGAAGAGTGTTTTTGAGCCTACCTCTCTCGGAACTCCAAATTTGACGAAGAAAAGTCCAGGCTTCTCTGCTCCGGAAGGCTATGTCGTACTTCCTGTAGAGCTTCTTCCTGTAGAACTCTTGCCGGCTTTTGTAGGATGTCACTGTGCTTCTGAACGAGCCTGGTACGCGGGAGAATTTTGAAACAGGCCGAAAAGCTCAGTGGAGGACGACGGGTTAACAGATTGTGGAAGCAGAGGACGCATACTTCGGCCGAGGACGTTTGCAAGTGCAAATGAACAGCGGGTAACGCGAGTCTTCAGCCGAGCATTTTTGAACTACGATGCAATTCGTGGCGAGGGGGTGAGGTGGCCAGACCGAACCGTTAGCCAACGTCACGGCCATCATTTCTCTGCGTGTCCCTGACCGCCATTACCTCTCCTCTGCCATTAACCGCCGCCACCACTGCCAGTCCCGCCGATTTTCCTCGACTGGACACTCCACACGTGTCGGCTGCACGTCTCATTGGAAAATTTGAACGTAACTGAGCTTGTTCGGATCCCACGAAGCTATGTGACTGGTTGTGGGTGGCCAGTTGACTGGCCACCGAATTCATTCAATCCGAACCATTTTCACAGACATGCAGTTTTTGAAATATAGTTTATGCAATTGACGAATGAGGTTAGACACTTACCTGCATGGCCGTGGACGCGTTATGCAGACTTTGGGACTTGGAACCACTGCTTCGCTTGCTTCTGCCTCATGCACAGGTGCTAGAACCCATTCTTTCATTTGTTGATGCTGTATGCACGGCTTTGGAACCCGATCCTTCAGTTGGCAATGCTGCATGCACAGGTTCTGTTTGGTTTCAGCTGTCGAGGATGTTTTCACGTCCAGGAGGAGCCTTTTTACATGTTTCCTTTTGTTGGTTTCGGCTGCCCCTGCCTCTAGAGTATGTCTTCCAGAGGGATCAGCCGCTACAGGATTCCTGTAGGATGTCCTGTAGCTGCTTCTCCTCCTGGGATGCAGGCTAAACGAGCAGGGCTATATTCGTTGATGAAGAGTCTAGATGGAGCTTGAACAGGTAGAGTGTGCGAGCCTTTGCTGCTTGACTTGTCACTTGAAATTTTTTTTTGTCCATCTGAAGAAAACAGGGTTTCTTGTATGACTGTGCAGGAACACATAACCAGGTGGGTGCAATGGAGGTGGAAAGAGATGAAACAGGGGTGACATACGGTGATGGATGGAATAGAGGGGTGGCTGCAGGCCTAACCAACAGATTCCAAGCTTCAGATCCCCTTCCAAAATTGAATTTGGCCCGCCCGAAGGTTCTACAGGATGTTTCCTGTAGAAATACAGAACTTCCTGTAGAAAGCCCAGAACTTCCTATAGAAAGCCCAGAACTTCCTGTAGGAGGTGGAATCTCGACCCGAATGTGATCAAATCCTAGGAAAGGTGAGTGGCCATGGAGGGAGTGTCTGTAAGGATGTCCTGTAGCCTGGTATGGACCCCTGTCCTCGTTTTGCGCGACCCTCTTTACCTGCAATGTATTCCCTGCAACCTGCAATTATTTTACAGAGATTAGGCCTGTTCCTTTTTTTTTTCTTTTTTCTATTCTCTCTTTTTTTTTTTAAGAGACAACTGGGGTGCCTCCATGAGGTTTTCACCCCCACTATCTGCACTGGGCACCTCGAAGAGATTTTCGCACAAGGATCTTTTTATTCTTGTGTTTTTTTTTTTTTTTTGGATGATCAAGGTGTGGGTGGAATAGAAGCAGAACCCTGCTTCACTACCAGCACTGATTTTTCCAAAGTTTCAATGAACTCCTGCCTCGAAAGGGGTTTCCTGTAGATTTTCAATCGATGCCCATTGACAAGCATGGGGATGGCTTCTTCATCAATGGTCCTAATAAGGACTGAACCATTGTCATTGCATTTCTCCATTGTATATGGTCCTAACCATCGTGTCTTCAGCTTCCCTTTGAAATCCTTGTATCTTGAGTCATACAACAGCGCCCAATCTCCTGGCTAGAATTGTTTTTCATTAAGGTGCCGGTCATGCCATATATTCCTCTGGAGTTGAACTACTTCTGAGTGGAGGAGGGCCTGCATTCACTGTTCATCTAATCCATTCAGCTGCAGTAATCTTTCACGTTGAGCATGGCTGAGATCTAAGTCCAGCTAAGCTGCCACCCTCAATGTGTTGTACTCGAACTCTATGGACAACAAAGCTTTCTTCCCGTAGACCAGCTCATAAGGTGTGAAACATGTTGTAGTCTTCCAAGTGGTGTTGTAGGCCCAGGTGGCCTCAACCAGGTGATCTGCCCAATCCTTTCTGCTGCTGCTCACCACCTTAGTCAAAATCCCTTCCAATGCTCTATTAGTGACTTCCACCTGCCCATTTGCTTGTGGATGATATGGGGTGGAAGTCCTGTGCTTGATCTTGTGATGAGCGAGCAAGTCTTCAATCAGGTTAGAGGTGAACTGGCTTCCTTGATCGGTGACTAACTCTCTTGGGTAGCCAAACTTGTAGAAGATATTTTCCCTTAAGAACTCAACCACCTTTTCTTCTGTCGCTGCTTTGATTGCCTTTGTTTCTGCCCACTTTGTTAGGTAGTCGATGCACACAATGATGTAAGACCTTTGATTTGAAGGAGGGTTGATAGGACCCACAAAATCCATGCCCCACTTCTCAAATGGCTCGAAGGTCACTTGAGGCTAGAGAGGCATTTCATCCCTTGGAGTCGGTTTCCCCATCCTCTGACATCGGTCACACTGGCTGATGTATCTTCTGACATCTTGATGAAGAGTAGGCCAATAGTAGCCTGCTTGTAGACTTTTGAAGGCAGTCCCTTTTGCTGCAAAGTGGCCTCCACAGGGCCCGTCATGATAGGTTAGGAGGATGTCAAAGACTTCCTCCTCCCTAACACAACGCCTCAAGATCTGATCTGGGCCAAGTTTAAATAGGTTGCCCCCGATCCAAGTGAAGGGGGCACTCTTCCTCACAATTTTTCTCTTCTCCTTTGAGGATAGATGCGAAGGGAACTGTGCTGAGACCAAGTAATTTGCTATATCAGCAAACCATGGAGAGAGTACTGATATAGCAAACAGGTGTTCATCTGGCATCTGGTCATCCACTGTCCCTTCTTCACCTGCAGGCAAATCTAATCTAGATAGGAAGTCAGCAACAACATTTGCCTTACCTGGCTTGTTGACAATAGTCAAATCAAATTGCTGCAACAAAAGTAACCATCTAATGATACAAGCATTTACATCAGGCTTATTCATTAAATATCTAATCGCAGCATGATCAGTGTGTACGAATGTTTGATAACCAGTGATGTAGTGTTTGAACTTGCTTAAGGAATGGACTACAGCCAGGAACTCTTTCTCGGTTACAGTATAGTTCATCTCTGCCTTGGACAGGTTTTTGCTGATGAAGTATATGGCATAGGGTAGTTTCTCCTCAACTTGTCCTAAGGCTGCCCCTATGGCTTTGTTTAAGGCATCGGTGTGGATGTGGAAAGGTAGGGCCCAGTTTGGACCTCTCAAGATCGGGGCGGACACCAGCTTATCTTTCAACTCATCCAGAGCCCCTTGACAGTCGTCAGTCCATTTAAGCTCAACATCTTTCCTTAAGAGGCCAAACAATGGCGAGGCTAGCTTACTGAAATCTTTAATGAATCTTCTATAATATCCTACTAAGCCTAGGAAACTCCAAACATCTCTTACCTTTTGAGGAGGTGGGACCTTTTGGATGATAGCAATCTTGTTAGGATCCACCTGTAATCCTTGCTGAGAAATTGTATGACCTAGCACAGTCCCTTCAGTCATCAGGAATTCACATTTTTCGGGACTGAGGGACAGGTTCATCTCAATGCACTTGGTTAAAACTTTTCCCAGGTTAGTCAATGCTTCTTGGAAGTTGGACCCATAAGGAGTAAATTCATCCATATAGATTTCTACCGAATCGTGGACCAACTCAGAAAATATGCTCAATACTGCTCTCTGGAAAGTGGCAGGAGCATTGCATAGCCCAAAGGGAAGGACTCGGTAGGCAAAGGTACCCCATGGACAAGTGAAGGTGGTCTTATCTTGGTCCTCCGGGCTGATTTGGATCTGATTATACCCGCTGAACCCATCTAGGAAAGAGAAGAACTTCTTCCCTGCCAGTCCATCCAACACTTGATCTATGAAAGGCAAAGGGAAATGGTCTTTCTTGGTGGTTTTGTTAAGTTCTCGGTAATCTACACAGATTCTCCACTTCCCGTTTTTCTTGGGCACAAGCACTAGAGGTGAGACCCACTCACTGTCGGAGATGGGGTAGATGAATCTTGCATCCAACAATTTTTGCAATTCTTCTTTGACGATGTCTTTAAGGGCTGGATTCATTCTCCTCTGAGGCTGCCTGACTGGTTTACAATCTTCTTTAATGTAAATGTGATGGGTACAGACCGAAGGGTGGACTCCTTTCATCTCCTTATAGCTCCAAGCGAAAGCATCCAGATGATTGTTCAGTAAGCTACACAACTCCTTCTCCTGGGAGGGAGATAGGGAGGAGCTGATCTTTAAGGTTCTTTCAGGGCCAAATTCCACATTCTTAACTCTGGGAGAGGTCGGATCAGTCACACAGAGGTCCACTAAAGCGCTGGCTTGGGTACCTTCCACCAACTCCTCTAAGGACAGTGCACTAGGAGGTGGATTTTGAATCAAATTCTCAATCAAGTCATCCTCGGTTTGAGGGCCTCCCCTGGTGGTTTCTACTGTGCACAATGGTGCAGAGTAGACCTCATCCTCATCTCCCTCTTCCAACCAAAGTGGTAAGTCATGTTCTAGCAGAGGTTGGGCAAGAGGGTATAGGACTAGCTGTTTGGACATAGGCCCATTCTTGATGGTCATGCTTCCAGCTCGACAACTGATGTAAGCATCCGCAGTAGCTAACCAAGGCCTTCCCAAAATGAGGGGGTATCTAGTGAGCTTTGCCTTTGGCTGAAGGACCAAGAAGTCCGTAGGGTACTCCCAAGAGTCAACAGAGACCAGGACATCTTCCACAATCCCTTCGGGAGTCACGGTGGAGCGGTCTACTAACTGCAGTACTGTCGAGGTCTTCCTTAAGGAACTTTGAAGGTTGAGTTTAAGCATAGTGTCCCTGGTCATCACATTAATGGCAGCCCCTAGATCAATCAAGGTATGGGGGATTATGGTGCCATTGATGTGGACATCAACTACAGGACTCCCAGGGTCCAAATACTTTGGACAGATTACTTGCCCCAACATTAGATCAGACAGTTGTCCTATGACATTGATAGTCGAGGCATCTCTCTTTCGCCTGCCTGGGTGCCTGAAACACTTCTCCTTGATCAATTTGTTGTATATTGGTACATCTTTTATGGCCTGGAGAAGTGGTATTTTCACACACAACTGTTTAAGTTCTCCCAGAAGTTCAGTCTCCTCTGGGTTTGGTTGTGTGGTTACTGTTAGTCGCTCAGGAAAGGGTGGAATGGCTTTGGGTTCACTTTCCTGTTTCTCTTCCTCATCCTCCAGGGGAGGAGGTTGGCGATCTGGAAGGACCTTCCCAGATCGCAGGTTGATCTCTTGGATCTCCACAACATAGGTAGGGCATGTTGTCTCCCCAGTGTATACCTGTTGGGCCTATCTGTTGTTGGGGTTCGGGTTCGGTTGAGCAGGCATCTGGGGTTGTCTTGGAGGAGCAGGAGGTAATGGTTGTGGTTGAGCCGGTGGTGGAGGCAGAATGGCGGGAGGAGAGTTGTATTGGGGCCTCCACCCCGGTTGAGGTGCATTCCACTGAGGTTGTGGCTGGACATGTGAGTGAAACGAATGAGCAGTGGGTTGAGTATGGTATTGAGATGGATAAGACCACGGAGGAGGTGCGGACCAGGAAGGATGAGCAGGGGGGCCCAAGAAGGTATGTGAGCAGATTGGTTGGGGCTATAATAAGCTTGGGATGTCCCTTGCATCCCCTGCTGGTAAGGTCTGGGCCCATGTGGCCTCCTTTGGTTGAGGAAGTAGAGAGGTTCAGTGGTTGCCTCAGTCCCTTGGTACATGGCTTTAAATCCGGGTAAGGTTGGGCATTGGTTTGTGGGGTGGTCTTCCTCACAAATGAAACATACCTCTACTGAGTGCAATGGACACTCGTTCTTAGGGTGCTTCCTCATACATCTGGGACAGAAAATGGCCAAAGCCCTCTCAGCTTCCTCTTTCTTTTGTTGGATTCGGAAAGTATCAAGTTGCATGGAAATGGCCTGTCTCATCTCACTTTTGAGGTCTTCCATCTGATTAGCAAACTCATGCTTGGAGAAGGTGGCACTAGCTGAAAGTGGATTCCCCCTACCTCTTTTTCGGGCTGCCCTAGAATGGTTTCTAAACACAGTCTTTATGTCCTCATAAGGTAGTTGGTAGATGTCCCCTCCAGCTAGCAAATGAAGGGTATCTAGAAGGTCTTCAGGGACTCCTCGGAGCAGAACCAACTTTAGAGATTCAGGGTCAAGTGTGCACCTAGCCCGTTTATAACTAAGTTGGAACCTTTCCTCGTAGTCTTCTAAAGACTCATCATTTCCCATGGTCATCTGGAAGATTTCTCCCTTTGTTTCCTTGGACCTACAGTAGTCCCGGTATTTGTTGTTAAAGGCTTGCTGCATCTGAGCCCAAGTGGTGATACTGTTTCCAGGTAACCCCATGAACCAGCGTAGTGCTGCATCCTTGAGGGTAGAAGGAAAGAGTTTCAACTTTTGCTCGTCCTCAGCATAGTCATAAGTTCGAAAAAGGACAGCAAACTCAAACAGGAAGGTATCAGGGTCTTTAGTGGTCAATCCATGGAAGTGAGGTAAGGCTGAGGGACTTATTTTTTTCATTTTCATGTCCCCATTGGTCTCTTGGATGGGGAAGGCACCTTCTATTCTCTCATCATCTCCTATACCGTTTCTGTGCTCGGCCATGGTCTCAAGAGGAATGTTCTCTCACTCCTCTTCTGTTATAGGATCTTCGTATATCTCAGGAGGTTCACCTATAGGTTCGTCTGGATCACTACCACCAAAGAAGAGAGAAGGGTGACTCAGTGATGTGGTGGGGGTGTTGGGTAAGAATTTTCCGGTATTGTCTTTGTTCCTACGAGGCATGAAATTAAAGATTTTTGGTTGCTTTTTCTTTTTTTTGTTTATACCTGCAAAACTGAAACATATGGAATTGCAACTAACTAATCTTGCGGAAATGAAAATCCGGAATTGAAATGAAAGCAGGAAAGGACTAATCTATTTTGCTGAAATGAAACTGCGGAATTGAAATGCTAATCTATGCTTGCAGAATTGAAATTGCGGAATTGAAATGATAATCTGCGCTTGTAGAATTGAAATTGCGGAATTAAAAGGCTAATCTATTTTGCAGAAATGAAATTGCAGAATGGAAATGAAATAAACTACTTAGCAGAAGGTTGTAGTAGAAAAATAGAAGAAAAGCAACAATCACAAATACTCTGACGCTTCCTCAGCAACGGCACCAAAAATATGGTGGTGGGCTCCAGTATTGCAGCAATAATGCTGCAACTCCTGGGACTCCCTTCTTTACTTTTATCAACCCGGTAGTTCGTAACAAACTTGGAAGCGACGGTGCTGTATGCACAAGTACTAGCTCTTGCCGCAGCTGTCACTTGGTCAGCTGGCACAAGTCCACTAGGAGCTTAAGCCAACTTCTATGAGCTCTGAGAAGAAGCTTTCTAACTGATGGATGGAAGCTAACTCAAAGGAGGCTAATCTACTTGCAGAAAGAAACTGAAAAGCTGAAAGGAAACGCAAACCCTAGCAAACCCTAATTTTACCAGCTAATCCTACTGATGCAAGAAAGAGGACGAAAGCTACTGAAAGAGATGCCATTGACTTCTAAGAAGGTGAAATGCATGTGTCTAAGCTACTTCTACAGTAAAATCTGAAAAAACATCTTTTTGTATGTTTGAGTAAAGTGTCAGAATTGTCACGCATGTGCTTTAACTGGTTTTTGACTGTGCAGAGGTGGATTGGCGAGAGGAAATGCTTGCAGGAGGTTTGGAAGGTTAGAAGAGGGCCTAAGGGGTCCCTAGCACCCTTCCAGAGAGTTTCATAGAGTTTGGCTATCAAGAAACCGCTTTCGTGAGCTTCTACAGGAAGTTTGCAGGGGTTCTACAGGATGTTCTGTAATTTCTACAGGATGTTCAAAAATGGGATTTTGGAGGGTGGATGGAGAGAGAAAGGTGGAGAAGTGAGTATGGGTGTAGGAGTGATGAGGATGGTTGGATTTGTTCAAGGAGGAGTAGAGCAATGTTGCACAAAAATTAGGGCTACGCGAGCGAATGTGGCAAACACGAGGAAAGAATCTGAGTTAGGGGATGGAGCAGATGGGATTGATGGAGTACGAGTAGATGGAGAGGTATTACAGGTGCTCTGCAAGTTATTTCTCAAACTGAACAAACAATGACTTGGAAAACCAATGACCTAGCTACTTTACTCTAATCTGACCTAAGTAACAGCAAAGGAAATGAACAGAAGTTTATTTGCAATGAAATCACGTGAAATAGCTATGCAAACTAAGCAATCATGAACTTGAACACGTAACCACAACTGGTATCAATTTCTGAAAATGAGAATCTAACACTAATGACTGCATGGTGAGGCAAAGACAGTGTTTTTGTTGGCAGCAAGGTCGCCTTTGTCCCAGCTCACAATCCCACTGAGGGAGAGGTGAGATCAGAGGTGCTTGATGGCATTTTTCTGAAGATATTCCCTGTTATTAACCTATCAACTCAATCTGAACATAAAAATCCTTTCTAATCATCAACAATGACCTAGGTAACCAACAAGATTTTAATCTACTTAACAGAAATTATTTTGCAAAGACATAAAAAGCAAATAACAGTACACAAAGGAAGCCTTGGCACTTGGGTTGGGCCCAACCCCAAGAGCTATAGGCTCCTAAGAAAAACTCAGAACTGATGCCAAATAAAGCTACTTTTCATTACTCAAAAATAACCATGTCACAAGAAAGTTATACAGCAGTAGCTACGAAAATGAGCTGAGAAAATGACAACACTATAGTGCAAAACACAACAGTTCCCAAAGTAACCTACGAAGACTGAAAGCCTTCCTATTTATGCATTATGAGGGTCTTTAGTAGCCCTCCTTAACTCAAGGGGCTCGACTGTTCAAACTGCCAGTAAACAGTCACTTTTCACAAAGCTGCTCGACTGCCTTTAGGATTCGTTTTGGTGGCCTGCTGAGCTCCGAGTTGAGGGTGGAGATTTTGAGGAAGGGCCATTTAATGCAAGTGACACCCTTCCTACGAATCCTCACCCTTGTTCCTTCATGCTTGGCTGTCATCTGGCTCATAATTGCTTGGATTTGTTCCAAAATTTGTCGAAAAACCTGAAATAACCACGTATTAGCCTTCTTGGTAAAGTGACCATCCTCATTCGTTCAACTAACATAAATATACTCAAAAAACATGCATAAAATATGAAAAATGGTGGATTGATCAAGAACAGTTAGGCAAAATGAGCTCAATAAGTTACCCAATTCGGGGCTCATCACAAGTCATACCACTTCTGTGCGAGATCCTTTCGTGCCTGGATATAGACCCAGTGGTTGTCAACCTTAAATGCTGCATAGGCTGACAACTGCGTGTACAAGGTTGGGGACAACCTTGGGCACTGGTTAACTTCCATACGGAGACTTGCTTCCATTAGGACCCAAAAAATCTTAGTCTTTGTGATGCGCGCAAGGTCCTTCGTAGCCCATAGGGAGGCGAACTACGTGGCCTCTGGCAATCCTTCTTCCAACGGAGGAAATTGGCTATCCTCCGATAACTCCCATGCAACCAACACAATGGAGAGTAGCAACCAAGTGTAATGAAATGGCTTGGTTTCATCCTGGGCCTCACGGAAATTCGCGAGGAATTCTTGGCACAGGTACCTGGACCAATTGAATAGTACACCTTTCGCGCACTGAGCCGATACAGACACGACAAGCGCTATAACTTCATTCACGCAACACTTCCTCATCACCTTGCCAGCCAATATTTTTGCAGCCAATTGAACTGTAGGGTTATTTATTGACAAGATGGAATACCCTCACACCTTCTTCACAAGTTCATAATCTTTTTTCATGCGCTCAACCAACTCCTTCTCTCCTGTCTTTCTGCCAAACTCCTTGGCCGGATTCAGACCTTCATGAAGCAACTAGATAATCCTATGGATAAGCATATTTGTGATGAGTATAGGCCCTCCTAGCCATAAACACCCATCATGCACTAGAGTGAGCAACTAGCGTATGCAAGTTGTGTTAATTGGGGTGCGGTGGTAATGTGGCACCCAAAGCAAGTTGAGCAGCCTGGATTGCTCAACACCGCGGGCCCATTCCTCTGTTTCTAGCACTGTCACACCCGTGCCTTCATAGTATACATGCTTCATGAAGTTATCCGTCGCTAAGTGTGGGAACTTAGCGTGATCCGCTAGGTCCCAGTCCTCCATCTTTAGTAACGGGACTTGTGCGAGCCGTGAACCTTCAAAAGGCACTTGCTCAGGTAGCAGGGGTGTGGAAATGATAAATTTCTCAGAGTCTGGGTCTTTTTTAATCTTCGCCTTTCCCTTCCTCGAAGGGATATACTGAGGGAGCTTTATGAGGAGCTCTGCTCCTTCGGCATAAACATCTTCTATTCCTTGGCCTTCTTTTGCCTCCAGGTCTACAACCTTCTCTTTGCCTTTTTCTGGCTGCTTGTCTTTTTCTGTGTTGGTGTCGTGGTATGCTTCCTTGGGGAAGCATGTATATGTACCAGATTTTTCTATTTTTCCTTTGTGATGGACTGTTTCAGCCTTGGCGACCTCGGCATTGTGGGCACTGTAGGCGTAATTTCAACACTGAATATTTCAGGGCATGGGGCGTTGGATATAGTGACTTCCGAACTGAAATCTTCTGCGGGGTTGGTGGCAGTCATCCTCTCCATAAATATCTCATGGGCTTCTAGGGAAACGTCTGTGTGGGTGAAGAATTCCTCCCAAAATGCTCGGCTCATAATGAACAGACAACAAATATCAGCAAAAACTCCAAGTGTGCAAAGTGTTCTCTATTGGACCAGCACACATAATTTATAAGGGTTTTTGAATTCAAATCCGACCGTTCCTCCCAAATTTCAACCATTAATTTTGTTTTGGCGTTAGATCTTCAAACATTTTGGCTTTAAATGCTGCCAGCCCGCTCCTCTTAACTGTCTTCTGGTTGTCCAATCATGAACAATGACTTCAATGGTCACTTTTTTGCTGTGTTGCGTGGTACATCCCCCCATAGCACAACTTCATAGGATGTATCTACATCTTCTTCCGCGTAGCCCGCTTGCCATGTAGTCCCCCAATCCTGGTAATGTAGTTTATAGTCTCGCACTCCCTTGCGACTGCCTGAAGCACTAAGAATGTTTTGTTATCATATAGTCATTGGGCAGGATCCCCTGTATACAACTTCAAGCGGCTTCCATTTACTCTTCCCAGAAAAGGTTCTCCATTTAGCTTCATGAGTTGAACTGCACCTCCATCTGTAATTTCTTTGATAATATATGGCTCCAGCAAATGCATCTGAAATTTACCTAAGAATTTAGTGAACTTACTATCATATAATAATACCAGATCGTTTACCTTGAATGTACGAAGCTTGATATGTCGATCATGCCATGATTTTTCACATTCCTTCTGTACTTGCTGATGGAATCCAGCCAAAAATCTATCCTCTTAGAGCTCCATCATTTGCGTGAAGTGTTTCTCCAAGGCCTCGCAATCCGCCATATTCGTTAGT
This sequence comes from Pinus tabuliformis, assembly GCA_031772625.1. Taxonomy (NCBI): domain Eukaryota; kingdom Viridiplantae; phylum Streptophyta; class Pinopsida; order Pinales; family Pinaceae; genus Pinus; species Pinus tabuliformis. The sequence continues at coordinate 1,502,961,365 of CM062817.1, read as the reverse complement.
GCCGCTATGCGCAGACTAGGCACAATATATTCCATCGACATTACAGCTTCTACGCCATACACCAATCTAAAAGGTGTCTGCCCTGTTAGCTTTTTACAAGTAGTTTGTAGGCCCATAGCACTATGGGTACGCGCACATCCCAGTCATTCTGCTGTGCATTGCAAATCTTCGTCAATGCGTTCTCCAAAATCTTATTAAAGGCCTCAACTATTACATTAGCCTGTGGATGATACAGTGTGCTCTTTTGATGATAGACCTGGAACTCCTTAGTCATCGCACAGATTGTCTTGTTTAAAAAGTGCATACCTCGATCACTCATTAATACCTTCGGACAACCAAATTTGGTTAACACATATTCAAACAAAAACTTCATTGTTGTAGCCCCTGTACAATCCCTAACTGGCTGTGCCTCTGTCCATTTGGTCAAATAATTTGTCGCGGTGATGATGTAGCGTGCACCAATTTTCTTTCCTAGGGGTTGAATTGGCCCCACAAAATCAATCGCCCATTTTTAAAATGGCTGCAACGATACTTGAGGTTGCAATGACAATTCATCCCTTAGTGATGATTTGTTTGTTCTTTGACAAGCATCGCATGCCTTACAATACAATTTGGAATCCTTATGCAGCGTTGGCCACCATAGATCTGCACGCAAAATCTTCCGTGCAGTTTCTTTTCCTACATATTGTCCTCCCACAACTCCTCCATGAGCTTCAAAAAGAATGCTATTTCTCTCAAAATCCGGCACATATCTTCGCAATATCTCATATGCACCCATCTTTTACAGATGTCCCACAATTACTGAAAAGTTTGTCGTGCGCACTACTAGCTCTTTTTGTTGACTTGTATACCCTTCTGGTGCCGTCCCCATAGTCAAAAAATTAATAATATCTGCAAAATAGTTATCCACTATGCGCACCGTGAAGAGTTGCGCATCTGGCAACTCTTCCTCCAAATTAGTAGGTTCCTCTTCTATTTAGATCCGCGACAAATGGTTAGGTCCTGCATTCAAACTCCCTGGCTTCACAATGACCTCAAAGTCATACTCTTGGAATAACAGTAACTATTGACAAATCTTCCCTCCCAACGTAGGCTTATTGACCAGGTATTTCAAGGCAGAATGACCCATGTACATTTTGAAATGTCTACCCAACAGATAGTGCATGAACTTTTCAAGCGCATACACCATAGCCAACCCTTCGCGCTCCATCGTTGAGTAATTCTTCTTGTCCTTCGATAATTTCCTACTTGCGAAGGCTATAGGATGGTCCATCTCTCCTTCACTAGCTTGTGTTAGCACTTCACCCAGAGAAATGAAAGAAGCATCGACATGTACATGGAATTCCTTCTTCCAATCAGGGAAGACCAAGATTAGTGCGATGACCATATTCTCTTTCAATACATCCAAACTGCATTGACATTCTTCATCCCAACAGAATGTAGCATCCTTCTTCAACAGTTTCTCCATGGGCGCGGTAATCTGAGCATAAGCCTTGATGAACTTCCTGTAATATCCAGTATGTCCTAGTGTCGCGCGCAACTGCTTAATGCTCCTTGGGGCCTCCAAATTTACTATCACTGTAATCTTTGCAGGGTCCACCATCAATCCTTGCTTGCATACCACGTGACCTAGCAAGATCCCAAATGGAACACAAAATAAGCATTTCTTTAGATTCAGTGCGATCTGGTACCTGCGACACGTATCCAACATCAAGCACAAACTTGCTACATGGTGCTTCACTAACCCAAACACTGTCTAGTCATCAAAGTATACTTCCAAGAACTTATGAATAAACTCTTTGAACGTCGCGATGACTATGCGAGAAAATATCACAGGTGCATTCTTGAGTCCAAATGACATCACAGTGTATTGAAAACAACCCCATTCCGTCGCAAAGGTTGTTTTGCTCCTATCCTCTGGCACGATCTTGATCTGATGGTACCCAGAAAATCCATTAGTGAATGAGTAGGCCTCCTGCCCTCCAACGTTGTCTAATACTTCATCTGTAAACGACGTCAGGAATGGGTCATGGACATAAGCATCATTAAGCTTCCTTAGATCTACACAAATCCTTATTTCATCCTTTTGTTTCTTCTCCTAAACCACCATGGGGCTCACCCAATCAGACTCTTCCATTGGTTCTATGATGCCTGCTGCCAACATCTTATCCAACTCCAAACGAACCTTTTCATTATACTTAGGATTCAGTCGATACGACCTCTGCTTAACAAGCTTCGCATTTGGCTCAGAGTCATTTTCATAATGCCCAAAAAACTTGGTAGGAAAAAGATCCTAGTACTCGCGGAGTAACTCAACAACTTTATCTACTGTGGCATCGTCCCAATAATCCACTATTTTCGCAAACTTTGGTTCTGGTTCAGTCCCGATATTTACTTGCTTGGTTTTCAAAGGCATAGTGATTTCCGGGTTCTCTATTTGCGAACCTTCGACTTCACGATGCCCCTTTTCCTCTAGAATATTAATATTTTGTGGATCATCATCCTCCCCTTTAGTTGTCACATTATAACATTCCAGCGCATAGCGCAACTGGGTGCCCCAATCTGTCTAGACCCATTCCAGAGGTTCTTACGGTGTTCTAAAGATAACTACCTTAATCTCCTGCAGAGCTTCATCAATGCTTTCGAACCCATATTCAAAACTGAAGGTCATTAAGAATCCTTTCCTCAATATATCCCACTCCGCGGTGCCATGGCAGAGCTCTGTCTCCAAATACCAGTTCATGGGGATTGTGTCTAAAGTATGGCAAAATAAGTGCACCCACTCCGACTGCGCCTCCATTCCATAAACTTTAGTCCACTTCGCTAGATGATCGCGCGAATAATTTCTCCCATCATATTTCTCAATCAATAGACTGTTAGGTCGACCAAACCGTAATCTCATCATTCTTTTTTAATCCCACCATCCATCAAAGCTATCCTTGTCCGTACACCACCATCGTGTGGGCGTTGCACGCAGTGCCAAGTCTAATGCTTGGAAGCGGTGATGCTCAGGGAATTCACGTTCAAATGCATCCAAAAACTTATCCATGCCAGTTAAACCATCATAATAAGGTAAATTCCTTAGCTCCAACGAAACACAGCACAACGATTTAGTCATCATATTGTAGCGCAGTGTAGATACTTCATGCAGACAATTCTGCCAATGCTCCAACTTTTCATCTGAATCAGAGGTGCAGGAACTCTCCCAGTCCCATGCAATCCATCCATCTGCGGTTGGATTGATCTAGTGTTGACCCTGTGCTGTGATTTTGTAGATTTGATCTAAGTCATCTTCACTTTCTTCGTAATCATAGACCAGTTCAGTGTAGCGTGCCCCTTCTGCAGGGTTCAACAACACTACAACTCAAAGCGATTTCCGTTCAAACGACATTTTCCTCTTCTTCATGTTTATGAATCCATTCATGTCAATGGCCCAGTCAATTCCAAGGAGCGCGGGGTATGGATTACTGTCATCAACGATCTCTATTACTTCAAAATCAGTCAGCGTGCTCGCCCCTTCAATGTCAACAATTACTCCATATAATCGTCCCATAGGGATGATCTTTTGCTGGTTTTCCATTCTAAGTTGGATCGGAGACCACTGCAACGCAAGTCTCCCTATTCTTTCCCATGTATTTTTTGTCAAAACGTTCGCATCAGACCCCAGATCCAAAATAACCTGGTTCATCTCATATTCTCCTATCTACGTAGTGTCCATCAGGGGTGTTTTCTTTGCCTGCGCATTTGTTTATTAACTCCTGTAGGCCTTTCACAGCTTTTCTATCACGCAGAAGTTTCATGCAAGTCTCCAAGAACGTGGTAAGCACAGAGGGATCAACCTTTGTAGGCGCATTGGTCTCTTGCACTTTGTTCTGGCTTCCTGAGGTGGAGGCCTCAGTGAAGCTTTTCTTGGCTTCCATAAAAGTTTCCTTGGCGCGCACCAAATCAAAACCAGCTTCTTTTTCTAGGGCCTTACGGACCCATTCGTCCTCTTCAGGTTGTTTTCCCTTATCATCTCCAATTTTTATCCCGCTTCTTAGTACTATATTCACGCTCTGATCCTCCTCATGGGGCTCAGCTCTCATCATCTGTAAGTTTTGCATAGGTTGCTGAGGTTGTGCCTTTTTCTCCTGCATCTTAGCTATCAGCACTGGGCATTCCTCTATAGTGTGGTTAAATTGGCTGTAGTATTGACATGATGAGTGTGTATGATTTTTACACTCCCGCGCGTAGTGCCCTTGTGTTCCAAAGTTGTAACAAATAACTTGACCCCGACCTCTACCAGGCCCTCCTCCTCCTCGTCCCTAATATCCTCTGCGTGCTCCTTCGACGCCCTGCTCCGGAGGCTGAGCTTTTGCTTGCATTCGGTAGGTAGGTGTTCTTTCCATCATCATCTCATAGCTGCAACAGTGGCACTCATCATGACCCACTAATTTGTAGAAGTCGCAGAACAACTGTTGTGGTGTTTGAACAAACTTTTGAAGTAAATGACAATTATCTGTTGCGTGTTTTCTAGCCACCTGACAAATAGCGCACCATAGCACGATCCCCATACTTGGTCCTATTGGAGCTTCTGGCCTTAGGGGAATTGGTCCCCCTCCTATGATATAGTTCACAAATACAAGACAGTGGTCTTTATCATGCCCCTGGCTCTTACACTTCAGATACCATACTTCTGCCGCACCTCTGGCTTAGCCTCTTTATCTTTCTTCAAGCTCTGCAATTCTAAGCATAGGCTCTATAACTGAGAATGGATTTGCTGTACCCCTAAGGTTGCATCCTGCATAGGCATCGCATGAAACCTCATCACAATTTCCAGAGCTTCTTCCTAAGTTCCTATCTTTTGTTGCGACAAAGAAATCCTCAGGTGGGGTAGAAGCGAAGCTATAAACCACTCGTGGTGCTGACCATCTGTGAGCTGCATATTAGCTTCTCGAATCACACATTTCAACCTTTGATCTAAATCCCAAGGCGTCTCATCAACCCTCATTGTGATCTCCTTAAATCCAACTACTGACTGCGAGTCAGACTTAGGCTTACTAAACTCTTTGTTTAAAGCAGCCTTAGTTTCTGCTAGCGTTGCCACAGGATGATCAGAACAATACTTAATATACCATGTCAGCGCGCGATCCTGCAGAGCAGTAACTAATTGCACCTTCTTTATATTGTCATCAGTAATCTGTTGCCCTTTCGGCAACAACTTGCATAGCACAGGTTGCAGTCTCACCCGAAGCAGTATGGGGGGATGCTGGAACCAAGTTTCCGCATCCAGAGATTAGTGTGATGTCTTTTAGTGCCCTAGATCTGCCTTCACGCAGATCTATAAGCCCCTAGGGCTCGATACTGCAACTCTATCCTAATAACCCTTAGACCTTCGTGAAGGTCCACAATTGGTATTTGCAGACCCTTAACAGTCTAATCATCAACTTACACGTGCCAGAAAACAACTCTAAATCAAAGCTCGTGTAGATCTACTTAAGTATTTAATAAACATAGCAGATTTTATCACAGTCTTTGCGAACTCACATAAACACGTTTGCATACATAAATTAACTGTTATTCAATAGGATCGCGTACATTTATATCAATATTTCATAATGCATTATTTATCAACAACATATACCACAAGCATAAATAAATAGAAGTAAACAAATAAACACATAAATTATTCTATAATCTTCTTTATTGATCTTCAGTTAGGATTTATAGACTCAAAACTTCCCTGTGCACTCATCTGCTGGGGTCCGCGCACTCAGCTGTGGACTCTACCTAGGCCTCTGTGCACTCATCTGCAAGGGTCCACACACTCAACTGCGGACTCTACCTAGGCCTCTGCACACTTAGTTGCAAAGCCTTTCTCTCCTATCTGACCCACTTTTCTGTGCTAAGACTTCTCTTCTATTCACCCATTACATCCATCATTACATTATATCTCTTCTATTTCTGCCTTAGACTCTCTAAGTCACACCTACTTATAGCTTTTTACATACAATCCCATGGTCTGCGGACCATGGGTGGATCTCAAAACCGACTCAACTTTTACATAAACAAGGGGCTAAAACCCCTTGAACTCCTAACCATCTACGCGCTCCGCATCCACAAATCGTGAAGACTTTACATCATTTACAATAATTACATCAAAACTTGGGTTTTTAACCCCAAAACTAACCCAGGGGACCCCATCCCAACAATACTCCATCCAGACCTCCTCCTCTTTGAATTCCCATTACACATGTGTAACTCCAACAATAATTCGAGATACCAAGTGTAAAGGTAGAAAGAATCAAGGCCTCGAATTGTCAGATTGATAAATCCCATGACACATGTGTACCTCCAACAATAATTCGAGATACCAAGTGTAAAGGTAGAAAGGATCAAGGCCTCAAATTATTAGATTGATAAACCCCTGCATTGATACTAAATCCCTTGGAGGATTAAATTGCACCATGGAACAAACTTTGAAGTGCTCGCCATATATTACATCCATGTGAATAAGATTCACAATAAAGTTCAAATCAATTGTTCAACCATGTAGGCCTTTTGACATGTCATTAGGGAAAACATTACATAAAATATCTTTAATCATGGAATTGGATAAAAAATAAGCCCAAACTTGATCCAATAACAATTTCCATTGGTCTGATTGCACTCCTTGATTGGTTAGCAAGTCCGCCAGAGAGTTAAGGTGTCGATATATACGAAGAAATTCAATTTCTTCAAATTGTTGAAGTTGTAGTAAGATCCTATGTAGAATAGGGGGTGGGTCTTTAATTTAATTTCCTTTTGCTTTTAGTAATTGGCGTATGACCACCATGGAGTTACCAAAAACTGAGATTATTTTTATTTTATTTTCTCTTGATGTTTCCAAACCTTGCCATAGTGTTAAAAATTCAGCATTATTGTTTGTACTCATTCCTAGACCCCATGCAAATTGTGTTCCTATTTTTTTATCGGGGCCTAGGATCACCCCTTCCACCCCCTCAACTCCATATTAAGTAGTGAAGAAATTACATATTTCCCTCATACTAAAAGGTAAATTAATTTTTTTTACTTACAATTAATTTATGTCTATATATAAAGTTGATGTATAATTAAGGTGCAAGTTGAAATATTTTATTTATGAAATTTATTTTTTTTTGGTTATTATTTTTTAAATTGTTAATGTAAGTATTATTTTATTATTTTTCAGTGTAACTTTATGTGATAACATCTCCCTCATATTAGGTTGTAGAGTGCCTCTTTGTGCAATAATTGTAATGTTATGTGACAACATCTCCCGCATATTGCGTTGCAGAGCACCTCTCGGCACAATCATTTATTATTAAAAATTAAAAGATAAAAAAAATGACAAGTCATAAAAATAATTATATTTAGGATTGATTTATTAATGAGTAATTTTAATATTTATATAAATTTCACATACTTACAGTATTCAATTTTTATTGTAATTTAGCATGATTTAAAGAGGCATATTAGATGTGTAATTTCTTCCATGCTCACATAGTTGACATATATCCATTTAAAAATAAAAATAAAATACCCACTAAATGAAAAGACAATGTAAAAATAAATATTTATGTATTTGGCTAGTTTTAATTGAAATCATTATTGATTGTTGATATTACAACCATGTATGATGCATAATTTGTTTAGTGCTTATCATAAAGTTGACATATGGTATTTAAAAATAGCATTTATAATAAAACTAATATTTCACTCCCCGATGGGGGCGACGAATCGGGCAAGTGAGTTATGCATGGGAAATAATGACTAACACCTGGTTGTTGGTGCGGGGACTGACCTCCCTGTCCTGTCACGACATTTTGTGTACGAGAGGCATTATTGCAACATGTGTGAATTCCCCATCAACCTCGAGGAGAGTGGGAGGGGGCGATCCTAAAAGGTTTATGGAGGGTGGTGTGTTTCTCTGGCCGAAAATATGGTCGTCATATCAGTTTGAAGAGCATAGTTTGAATTCTAGGCATGGGAATAGGAAGTGCAGTGGGAACCTTGTCTGGGATAGGTGGCGATTCCATCACCGGTGTCCCCTCCCCAGCTTTCGGGCCAGTAATTTGGTTAATTTCCTTTCTGGTGTGTGGTCTTTGGTTTTTTCGAGCAGGAGAGGATTTGGGTATTTGGTTATGAAGCCCATTCGAATGTTTAGTTCTGGGTGGGTAGGTTCTCCTCTGCATCTATGCGGAAATTTGATTGCCTTCCTCAACAACTCTTCATCGAGGATTTCCATGGTTAAGTGGCTTTTGAGCGAAGGTGTGTTGGCTTTCAGGTGGTCTGGTCTGTGGTTGTCTTGCAAAGGGTTGGGGATGGAGAATTGAAAGTCTAGTTCCCTGTTGGTGGTTGGAATTTGTGCTACCATGTTCTTCTCTTGGTTTGACTGTTTGTGGTCTTGCCAGCGTGGGTGGGGCGACTCTCTATGGTTAAATTTGTATTCTGTGTTGAATTTCGTTGGTTCACTCTGTCTCTTCTCAATGACGTCGATTATGTTATAATGCGTTTGGTACCACTTATTACTCGCTCCTCTTCCCCATCGAAGCGCAATTCGGTCGATCAGAGGGGTCAAGAGTCTCCTATGTAGGTTGCAGTGGCGATAACGATGATCATTGGCTCCAGTCAGGGTGGTAGAATTTCTATTCATTTGGGTTAGGCAGTTTCTGGGGCTCGCGGTGGCTCGGTGGTTGGCCGTGGGGGTAGCACCTCACGAACTCAACAACGGGGTGGAGAAATGCGAAGCAAAGGCATGATTAGACGATGGAAGGCGAGTCGGTCGAGGCGTGGAAATATCAAGGAACATCAGTGTTGTTTGGAAAATTGTCGGGATTTGATTCAATCGGTATTGGAACACCTAGAAACCTCAGAACAGATGTAGTAGGAAGAGCACGTAAAGGTCCTTGCCACGTTGAAAAAGATGCATTACTTCTAGTGTCATGTCTGAGAGCAGGTTTTGGTGGTATGGTGATCTAAATGTGGAATATTAGTTTTCTATGCTAATATCCTCATCAGAATACAAAAATGTTCTTGAGGTTTTTACTCCAAAATAGCAAGTAAAATCATGAGATTTTATGTGTGTTTTCTTATGTTAATTTCATGAAAAAATTTAAACATGAAATCAAAACACTAAATGGAAGTATGCATCAATCAGTAATACACCAACCATTGTTAAAGGATTTCACCCCTCCTGGGCTACATCTCCTTGGATCAGCTCTAATGGCATGACCCCTTCTCATTATGCTCAATGTTTAGAAAAAGAAGAGTACATAAAGTGTTGAACAATGGAATGGTTAGTTTCTCCTTCAAAGAAACAAACTTTTGCAAGATTTATCACTCCATATACATGTTAACCTATAGTCAAACATGTAAACTTTCAGCAAACAAAGGCATCTTACACCAAGACCCCATACTCCAACTTCAAAGAGCATCAACAGTACCACAATCCACTTGAAGTACATAAACAAGTCTCTCCTCCAAAACACATAGAGGACAGAGGAATAAAACTTACAACACTAATGTAATAGTTGTTGCAAAAAACACATGGGGGCTAGAAAACCCCTGCAAGGTCATCTCCATCTTCAAACTCCATACACTGATTCAATGCTCTGGTTGACCATGGCACCCATAAACATCAATATGCAAAAATCTTATCTAGAACTGCTCCTTTGATTCTGAAACATGCTCTAGTGAGTCCAAAATGTTCAAAAATGTCTACCTAGCCTCTTTTTTCATCCAATTTGGTAAAAAAATGGAGAAGTTATGACCTTTCCTAGTTTTCCCACTATTCACTCCACATTTTCCCCAAAATTCGGCAACATCCTACAATTTCACTCGCTAAGCACTCTAATGGAGCGATAATTTCGCCGAAAACCTAGTGAAATTTTTGAATCATTAAAATGACCTCTAACGCTTAAATTTTGAAAATTTTGGCCACTTGGGGGGGGCACATGCTCGGTGGTTAAGGCCAACGGCCCACCCGCACCTGTCAGGCCCCCCACTCCACCTCCGTCATAGTGTTCACATGGGCAGTCATGATTTTGTTAACGATGGTGTAGAGCACGATTTCTATGGCATTCACATGGGTGGTTTGTTTGGGGCCGTGGTTAGCCCCTAACCATGGTCCATGGATTGGGGTTGGGGGTTAACCATGGTCCCCATCCCCCAAAATGCATGCATTGAAACTTCAAATAGATGTGCCTCCCACTATAGATAAGAACCAATGAGTAGGCGGTGTGGTAAGGCTTTGTGTTATGTGTTGGGAGGTGCCGGTTTCAAATCCCATGGCCTCTGGCTCGGTCGGTGAACCAACTTTTAGTGGCCTCCCAGGCTGCCACATGGTGGCCTTCGACTCGGCCACGTGTCAGCCCATGGTTGGCCACTATTCCAACCAATAAAAACGCACAATTTCAAACCAATAGCAAGGTGCCACTTGGCACGATTTGATTCACTAAGAAAACCTTGACCTAATCAACTGCCACATAACCTACCCAGTCAGTGCCACATCAGCAGTACAAAATACTGACTGGGCTGTCCCCCTTTTTTCTTAAATTCGCATGTTTGGCAAAACAATCAGAACACGATAGCTTGAGCATATGATATCGATTTTCCGCGAAACGAGTTGCGCTGGAATCAGGATGATAAGATCTATGTGGTCGTTCAAGTTCCACATCATTTTGACAACTTTGAATTTTGGCAATTTTTGAGCCCTTGATCACTCTTCCCCACTGCAAAGTTTTGGTCCCCAAAAGTTCACTTTCAATTGTTCAACATTTGAAGGTACAATTCCTTCACTTTTCGAAACTCGATCCAATTGATGATTGTATTGCCTTGACTTGTACTTGTCTTGACTCTTTCTCAAGATGAACTTGAAATATAACCCGACCAAAGAATTCAAATTCAATGTTCTTCTCGGCTTGTCCATGTCGCTATGGCCATCCACAACAACATCCTTCCCAAGAAGAATTCCCATGGCGCTCTTCTGCAAAATCCTTATCAAGGATAAGATCCCAAAAAGACTTTGACAAATGAACCAAAACAAGTTTCACATAGTGAATACTTGTATAACTTGAGTGTTTAACACATTTGTAATATATTAAATGTGCTGCAACTACTCATACAACAGTTTTAAAATGCTTTCTTAAACTACAAATAGAAATGCATTTTACAAGATGGAATAAACTTGACTCCCAAATTTTCCATTCAAATTGACTATCAACAAGCCAAACTAGCATAACAATGCCCAAGGAAAACACTGTTGCATATAAGTGATTTGTTTATGAACATCACTTTTACAAATTGCCCAACTATGGGGATATGCAACTAATTCAAAATAAAGATTTACAAACTTCAATTGGACAAATAGTCCGCCCATTTCTTACCCAACCAGGTAAATGAACCTTCTATTTGAATTTTTTCTCCTTCTGGAGCTGCTTCAGGGATGGTCGCATCTTGTGCCACTTTTTCTTTTGTCGCTTCCTCTTCTGGTGCTTGCATAATTTGCTTTCCCTTGCCAGGATGAAGTTGTGGAAACAATTTCCAACACTTCTTGACCCAATGGCCATTGATATTGCAGTGATTGCAAAAGTTCTTTTGAGCTTCTCTTGGCTCACATGTATTTAACCTTAAATGAGATTTTCTCTTTTCGGTCTCAATTCCATTAGACATAAACATATTCTTGATGATTGCTTTCCTTTTATAGCACTTATCTACACAATGGTTATATGAAAGGAAAAAGGTGAATGGAAACACATTCTTCAACATGTTATTCAAATCAACATGTTGTTTTCCATTATGAAAAGCATTTGAATTAACAGGACGATTATACCTCTTTTTGTTGTCCTTTGGTTTACGCTTCTTATGTGAGGAACTTGCATGGCAAGAAGAACTTAACTTTGTTTCTTCTTCAACTTGTTCATCTCTCTTTGGAGATGTTTTTCACTTCAAGTCCTCCTTATACTTGAGGAACCAAGCGAGTACCAATTCTGGATGAAAATCCCAACATCTTTCCTCCTCGTGTCCTCTCTTATGGCAAAAGGAACACAATACCCATGAGTTGTCGCTAGAAGACCATTCTTCTTTTGCAACATAGCCTAAGCCTTCATATTTAGGCCTCTCCTTTGCCTCAATTGGATTTTTAATGCCTTGATGGTTCACTCCAAGGCCTCCTCCCTTGTAACCCATCTTGGTCAAGAGCTTGGAACCAATTCCTTTACTATGTTTTTCAAACACTGCAAATGAATTTAGATCAACACTTTCATGTAAAAAAGAAGCATGTAAATTCTTACCATTTTCCTCATCTTTTGATTGACATACAAAGATGTTTTCAAACTCTCTTTTGATTTTGGATGTGTCCTCTTGGACTCTTTAGCTCTCTTCTTTCAACTCCTTGAATTTGGGTGCTGATAGAACGTCATCCTCCACATCACGTGGAAAAAAGGTACAAACTTGTCCAACTTCCTTCTCTGAGGGACTTTCTACACTAGCATCTTGCATAAGAGTTGTAGAAAAACATGAATATTGTGGAGAAGATGGTGGTTTATCACCATTCTTGTTACCTCCTTCCCTTGGAGAACATTTTCCTCTTGGAGGTCTAGAGTGTTCACCTTGCAATTTGATATTCCTCTCTTCATAGAGGACTTTCACCATTTCTTCCATGTCTAAGAAAACCTTTCTAAAATCATTCACATCCTCTGACATTCTTGTAGACTCTCCTCCTTGGGACATGCTTTGCTTGAAGCTTCTATTGCAATTGAGTTAGAAATGGTGGTAGAGATTGTAACAATCTTACTCTCCTATCCAAAACCTTCTCCTCACTTGAGCTTCAAAACACATTCACTTGAAAACAACGGTCAATTCCTCCTTGTAAAACGCAAATTAGTGCTCTGATACCAACTTGATCTAAATGTGGAATATTCGTTTTCTATGCTAAGATCCTCATCATAATACAAAAATGTGCTTGAATTTTGTACTCCAAAATAGCAAGTAAAAGAACTAGATTTTATGTGTGTTTTCTTATGTTAATTTCATGAAAAACTTTAAACATGAAATCAAAACATTGAATGGAAGCATGCATAAATCAGTAATATGCCAACCATTATTAAAGGAGTTCACCCCTCCTGGGCTACATCTCCTTGGATTAGCTCTAATGGCATGACCCCTTCTCATTCTGCTCAATGTTTAGAAAAAGAAGAGTACATAAAGTGCTGAACAATGGAATGGTTAGTTTCTCCTTCAAAGAAACAAACTTCTACAAGAGTTATCACTCCATATACATGTTAACCTACAGTCAAACATGTAAACTTTTTGCAAACAAAGACATCTTGAACCAAGACCCCATACTCAAACTTCAAAGAGCATCAACAGTACCACAATCCACTTGAAGTACATAAACAAGTATCCCCTCCAAAACACATAGAGGAAAGAGGAATAAAAGTTACAACATTGATGTAATAGTTGTTGCAGAAAACACATGGAGGCTGGAAAACCCCTGCAAGGTCATCTCCATCTTCAAACTCCTCCATAAACTAATTCAACACTCTGGTTGACCATGACACCCATAGACTTCAATCTGCAAAATCATATATAAAAGTGCTCCTTTGATTCTAAAACCTACTCCAATGAGCCGAGAATGTCCAAAAATAGCTACCTAGCCACTTTTTGCATCCAATTTGGTCGAAAACTGGAGAAGTTATGACCTTTCCTAGTTTTCCCACTATTCGCTCCACATTTTCCCCAAAATTCAGCATCATCCTACAATTTCGCCCACCAAGCACTCTAACAGAGTGACAATTTTGCCAAAAACTGGGTGAAATTGTCAGATCATTAAAAGTACCTGTATTTCTTAACTTCCAAAAATTTTGGCCACGTTGGGGGACTAAGGCCAACGGCCTGCCCCCGTCGGTCGGCCCCCCCACTCCACCTTCATCATAGTGTTCACATGGGCAGTCATGGTTTTGCTAACGACGATGTAGAGGATAGTTTCCATGGCATTCACATGGGCAGTCATGGTTTTGCTAACGACGATGTAGAGGATAGTTTCCATGGCATTCACATGGGCAGATTGTTTGGGGCCGTGGTTAGCCCCTAACCATGGTCCGTGGACTAGGGTCGGGGGTTAACCACGGTCCCCATCCCCCAAACTGCATGCATTGAAACTTCAAATAGATGCGCCTCCCACTATGGTATAGAACCAACGAGTAGGCGGTGTGGTAAGGCTTTTGTTGTGTGTTGGGAGGTGCTGGTGTCAAATCCTGTGGCCTTCGGCTTGATCGTTGAACCAAATTTTAGTGGCCTTCCCGACTGCCATGTGGCGGCCTCTAGTTGGGCCACATGTGAGCCCGTGGTTGGCCAATGCTCCAACCATTAAAAACGCACAACTTGTAAACAATACCAAGGTTCCACTTGGCATGATTTGATTCGCTGAGAAAACCTTGACCCAGTCAACTGCCACATAACCTGCCCATTCAGTGCCACGTCAGCAGTACGGACTACTTACTGGGCTGTCCCTTTTATTTTTAAAATTCACCTGTTTGGCAAAACAATCAGAACGCGATATCTTGGGCATATGATATCGGTTTTCCACAAAACAAGTTGTGCCGAAATCAGGTCGACGAGATCCACGCAATCATTCAGGTTCCACATCATTCTGACAATTTTTAATTTTTATTAAATTTTGAGCTCCTGATCATCGCATGAGGCCAAAATCTATTATCCGAGAAGGTGGAGAAGCTAGAGTCATGGATGACCCCAGGGAAAATTTTAAGGACGGAAAATAATCTTAAATTTTAGAAACCTTGGTGAATCTTACTAGTCCCTAATATGAAAATGTTAAAATATTTTGAGATATATTGGTAAAAATATTCAAATTTCTAATTTATATATAGTGTTTCTTAAACATTTTAATGATATTTAAGGTAAAAATATATATATATATATAATCTAAAATTTGGGCGAATCATTTTTAGAAAAAATGGAAATTGGCGAATCTTTTTTTTGCAAAAAGCATGGAAAATTAGCCTATCTACGAATATTAGCCCCTAAAATTTTCCATGGATGACCCACTTCAAAGAGCATGTCCAGCATTCTTTCCACCCTCCTCCTCCAGGGATAGCTCCAGACAACCCTACTTCTATTACTTCATATGACTAGCATAGTTACATGTGTTTTCTGGTGCTTTTGGCCTCCTAAGTTGTGGATTGTCTTTAGTTGTATTTCTATTTCTTTACCATATGTTGATTGTGGTAGTCAACAAACCCTGTTGGGGTGAGACTACCTGCATTTTGCCACTGATGTACCTCCCTTTTGATGACTGAATAGAATCTTGACTAAAAAAAAAGAAAAACCAATTTTCACTATCAATTGTAAATTAAAATTATTTCAATGTTAATTATGTATGTACAAGTGTAGTCATATAAATTAAATTTTTGGTAAACACGCATAGGCATCAATCAATAATAGGATCAAAACTCTTATTTATCATAAATCTCATCTTGCTGAAATTTAAAAAACATAAAAATTAACGAAATTATAAATATTATTATTATTATTATTAATGATAAAAATAATGAATATATAAATTAAACATATATACATTCAGAAAAAATATGTAGCAAGATTTGATCATGGAGATTCTTGATTCTTATATCCTAGTGACGATGATGATGATTAACGTCCACTAAGACCGATATGGTCAATCAGACCTTAAGAAAGAAGCGGTTAATTGAGATTATTTAAAATTTTATTTATGTGATAAAAAAGGAGGGAAAGAAGTGTTCCAAGGTCACTATAATTTTGCTTATTGAACAAGTCAAGGAGGTTGCTAGTGGGGCAAATGTTTTGAAAATGAGAACGTATGTAACGGCCGGATAATCCAAGAGAAAGTTCTTTTTATCTTTGACTATCTTAGTATCACAAAGGACGCATATTCTTTCGTCCCAGGGTATCTTAGGAATATACCAACATCCGATTTCACTCCAGAGTTCATGAGAATTAGTTCTAATCCTTGCAATATTCATTCTCTTCTTAACACTGGTTAAGACATAAAGATAATTTTGGTTAGAAAGCATGGGGTTGATTACCTCCTTATAGTATCTTAACTTTCTTTTCCCCTCTAACTCCTTATCACTCCACAATTTATCCTTAAATTTGGAAGTAATAATGTTTTTTATATTATCCTTATTCGCTAAGATTATCTCCTCCTTTATCTCCCAATGGTCGAGCCAGGACTTGGCATCTTTATGCCACCCTCGCTTGAGCCGAAGGTGGTTTTGACTAGAGTTAGAAGCAATTTTTGGGAGTCTCTTGGCTTCCATGTTTTACAACTTCTTATACATCAAATACCTAAACATAGTCGTGCGTTGAATGGGGGAAAGACTAGCTTCAATCATGAGAATAGGGTGGACAATATTTCCTTTAATCTTGAAGTTGTAGGTTATCAATTGCTTTTGGATCATTTCAATCTTTCTCCATGAATCTCTAGATAGACTGCAGCCCAACACCTCACGTCCATATAAAATAAAAGGGTGAATAGAGTCTCAAAGAGGATTTTTTTTTTTACTCCAAACCCAAAGATCAATCATCTTACAATTATTTTCAAGCTCATAGTAAGCTTTCCAACCTCCTATAATCCTTTTCTCAATGTTGTAGTTCCACATGAGTTGATGGTGGGTGTCAATACCTAAATATTTGTAAGGAGAAACATTATCTAAGTAATTGTTATCATAAATGAAATTATCATAAGCGACCTTTTTGGATTTAAGAATCATAACTTTAGTCTTATCAGTATTAATAGTCATACACATCTTGGAACAATAATCATGGAGGGTTTTAAGTTGCTTTTCGAGATAGTGAGGACTCTTAGCAAGAAGAATGAAGCTCAACATGGAGGGAGGTGTGATTCTACCAGTGCTCAACATGGCGCTGATATGTGCCATTTTTAAAATAAAAATAAAATATTCTATAAAAAGATAATGTCAGCTATAATAAGAAAACAAAAACAAAATAGAATATATATAGAAGAAGATAATATCCACTATAATAAAAAGACAAAAATGATTATAGATGTTTGATATGAAGGAGATGTGATAAAAATATTTCATTCTCACTCTCAGCCATAAATAAAATATTGAGATATCCATATGGAGTAACAAAAGTTTATATTAATTTTAAACAAATAAACTAACTAAAAGTGAAAATGCCTTCTATTTTTACTTTTGATTATAAGCAAGGCTCATGATTCTTATACTTTTTAAAAATATTTCAATAAAACATTTGAATAAACTATTTGAATATCTATATTGAATAACTTATTTCAAAATCAATTATATATATAAACCATGATAAAATATTTTAATGTACAAAAAAGAATTAACGTAAAAGATTCAATTACTTTATGGAAGCAATGTATCTTTCATTTATTTTTTAATATACTTTTAAAAAATATACCATTACAACACTTAATTAAATTATTTGAATATTTATATTTATTAATTTTATTTTAAGATCAGTTTTAGAGAGAGAGAATGTGTGTGGACCACAATAAAATATTTTAATGTTGGGATAAAAAAATGAAGGTAAAAAATTCAATTACTTTCTCATAAGAATAATAAGAGGGAGATGTATAATTTATTTAATTCTTAATATAAAATTAATATACGGCATTTAAAAAATATTACTAAAGATAAAAAAAATTCAATGTGAGGGCATAGATAAAATATTTCAATGCCCATATTATATAAATATATTTCAATGTCAACTATATGCGTGATTTCATCCTTGCTCAACATGGAGTTGATATGTGTTTCTCTTAAAATAAAAATAAAATATTCTCTAAATAGAAAAACAATCCATTGATTGTTCTTGATATTACAATCCAATGTGGTAAAAATATTTCACTCATATCAACTTTAGAAAGAGATAAAGTAATTAGAAGTAAAGAAAAAGTGCGTATAAACTATTTGAGCATCTATGTTAACTTTAATTTATGTCTATACCAACTTCATATAAATAGATGTATAAAAGAAATGTTAAAAGAAAATATTTAAATGTTGTATATAGTAAAATATTCAATGCCCAAAGGAAAAAAGTAATTGAAAGTTAAAAAATAAATAGGCTAGTGCAAGCCTAGGCTTAGCCTAGACACACACACAAAGAAAGAGAGAGACGTGTAATTCATTCAATTCTAAATATAAAATTAATATGTGACATTTAAAATTCTTCATAATAACAAAAAAATTCAATGTGGGTCATCAATAAAACATTTTAATATGCAAGATTAAGTATTATTGGTGTATACCTAAAAATATATTAA
Source organism: Pinus tabuliformis (assembly GCA_031772625.1). Classification (NCBI taxonomy): domain Eukaryota; kingdom Viridiplantae; phylum Streptophyta; class Pinopsida; order Pinales; family Pinaceae; genus Pinus; species Pinus tabuliformis. The sequence continues at coordinate 1,502,943,052 of CM062817.1, read as the reverse complement.
TAATAAAAAAATCATTTTAATGTGGACAATGTAGTCCATAGATAAAATATCTCAGTGCACATGATATGTAAACGTAAAATATTTGAATGTTATATATATATATATATAAGTTTTATGGTTATAACGTTTGAAGTCTCACCATTTTACATTTTGGTCATTTTTTAGGTATATGTTTTTGGTCAATTTAGCTTAAATCCATCAAAGAATTTTTTGGACTTACAAGTTTAAGTTATGTACTCTAAATAGTATTCAAAAATACAATCTAAACAATGAAAAATTAAGCATTGTATATATAGAGAGAGAAGCACTATAGAGTCATTGGGATTTGCCAAGGGATGAGAGGGATGCAATTTTTTTTTCAAATTTTGTACTCTAAAAGAGGTTTTCACTTGAAGAAATTTGATCCCTCTCGGTGCATACTAGCTTAAAATGGATGTTTGCTATATTATAGAATATTTTATAGAGATTAAATCATTACCATCTACTTAATAATTATTGATAATTAAAGCAGCATAGATCCATCTTAACCATAGCACTAACATGAGTCATGAGGGATCAAATTTCTTCAGATGCAAACTTATTTTAGAGTGCAAAAAACAAAGTGACTTTTTATTGTTTAAATTATATTTTTGAAGGTTATAAAGATTACATAACATGTGCATTGAGTCATTTTACACTGGTTTTTTGTTATTAATATATTTTTAAGTATAAGTCAATATTAATTCATATTAAAATATTTTATTCATAACCCATATTGATATTTTATTCTATACAACATCAAATATTTTCTTTTAACATTTGTTTCTATATATGGATATATATGAAGTTGATATCACGTGTTAAAATATTTTTGAAAAGTATAAGGCTTAAAAATACTAGTCACATATTTTTTTTTTACTTTTAATTACTTTACATGAAATTATATTAGGTTATATGGACAACTAATTAAATATGCACAACATATTTTTTTCCCCTTTTATTATAGCTGACATTGCTTTTCTATTTAGAGAATATTTTATTTTTATTTTAAGAGCCCTACTGACATACTTACACATTGCCTTCACATTAGGTTGTATGAGCCTCTAGGCTCAATTAAATTTTTGGTAGCTTTATTCTAAAATAAACACACCTATCAGCATAATTTTTCTTATGATAAAAAAGTTTTATATCATAAATGTTTTATTCGCGTGTTACTCAAAATGAAATAAATTGTAAATCTTTTTATGTTATGTGGAGTATATAATTTTTCTTATGATAAAAATGTTTTATTGGTGTGTTATTCAAAATAAAATAAATGTGTAATTCCTTTTACATTTGGTTTATATATAAAAAGATATCTCTTAACTTCATAAAATCTAAAATCTAAAATTGTACTAAAAATTAGGTAGTAATGTTTTTTTATCCAATTATATTTTTAATCTATTAAATTTAGAAACACTTTAATTTTAAAATCTAAAATAAATATAAATCTACACTAATATTTTAAAATCATAGTTTCTAAATATTGATTAAAAAAAAATACAACTTTATATTTCAAATCTTATTATTATTAATTAAAAAAAATATATAATATTTATCTATTAAAAGGTTATCTCTTATATAAGATTATGGAATACTCAAACTTAGATTAGAAACAAATCTTATGATTATTAATTAAAAAAACTATATAATATTTTTCTATTAAAAGGCTATCTTTTATATGAGATTATGGAATACTCAAACTTAGATTAGAAACAAATCTTATGATCATTAATTTAAAAAACTATATAATATTTATCTATTAAAAGGTTGTCTCTTATATAAGATTATGGAATACTCAAACTTAGATTAGAAATTGATTAATAAGGGGTAAAAAAATAATGAATCTTTTATATAAGATTATGAAATACTCAAACTTAGATTAGAAATTGATTAATAAGGAGTAAAAAAATAATGAAAAATGATATTTTGTTTATTGATATATTCCTTTATTGATATATTCAAAGAGATAGAAGAAAAAAAAAGGGGAAGAAGAAGAAGAAAAGCATTATAAAATATTGATTTATTCTTTATATAAAATTATAAGATTAAAATAGAATAGAATATTTAAATTTAATGGTTTATTATTCTCTATGTAAAATTATAAGATTAAAATAGAATAGAATATTTAAAATTATAAGATTAAAATAAATAGAATATTTGAACTTAATGGTTTATTAAAAATAATAAATTGAAAAATTAAAATTATGAAAAAGAAAACCTAATAAATATATAAACACATTTTTCAAACGTATTTAAAAAAACTATGATGAATTGAATGAATTCAACACATTGCTTATTAATACATTTTAAATATATCTAAAAATTAAAATATTGTAAAAAAAATACTGCCAATAAATATTAGAAGTGAAACTTGCAAGAAAACAAGTACTTCAATTAAACTGATAAAATATTGTAAAAAAAAATACTGCCAATAAATATTAGAAGTGAAACTTGCAAGAAAACAAGTACATCAATTACATTGATAACACATTTTGGCTACTATGTTATCCCGTGTAAAGGGGTATTGTAATGCATAAAAATAAAATTCACGAATTATTCCAAAACAATTTTGGAAGCAATCACATTGGTAGTAGATTTAGGTCAATGCGTTTTTTAAACTAATAATGCATAAAAATATCCATAGATTATTTGAAAACAATTTTTGAAGCAATCACATTGGTAGATTTAAGTAGACGCGTTTTGAACAAGTATGGTTCATCATCGGGCAAGATGATATTATTAATAAAAATAAAATAAATTTCATTGCAAATAATTTAATTTAATTTTCACCTAAACTTTTCTGCTGCTTAAATTGGAAAATCTAAAAATTAGATGCAGTCATATGAGTCGAGGTTTTTCAATAAGGCCATGGTCCTAATATTTAGCTCCATTTTATAGCCTTGAAAATACAATCAATTAAGTTATCAGTTTCAAAACATATGAATATGTACAGACGAGCATGGAGATTCACAATCACATCTCAAGAACTGTTACAGAACGAACACTTTCAATAGCACCATATAAAAACACATTTTGACTGAAGTTTTCTTCCACACTTAGTCTTTACTGTTCTCCAATGTACTCAAATGTACTACTCATGTCAGCTGTCGAGTTCAATCTCATGATCAATGTGTAGAGTTTCTGATGAATGTGATTTGGTTTCTGTACATCATTGACTACAGGAAATTTCATGGTTTGACTCATGGGGGCCCGGCCTCCGAACCGGGAGCCATGTTCAGTGAAGACACTGCATTGTCTTGCTTTTGGGTTTTAAATTGTTGATTTCTGAGATCTGTAGTATCACCAAGTTTAAGCTTGCTTTTCTCCATATTGATGTCTGCTACCTCTGCCCGTAGGATTTCACCTTTGGAAAATGACAAGTGTGCTCCATCCTCTAGCCTTTTGATGCTGGCATCTCTGTCTGCATTTAGTGTTTTCGCTTGTATAAGTAAACTATTCTCATTCTGCAACACTGCCATTTCCTCCTTGAGTTTTTGATGCTCTTTAACTCTATTGGGATCTGCTTTGAGGCACTTGATCTCTTCCTTGAAGTGAAGCAGGAGTTGCACAAGCAAAACAAATTCCTCTTTGAGACTCTTCTGCCTATCTGGTGTCGTTAGCCGTTCTTCTGTGAGTGATTCTGTCTCTTGTTGGAAAAGCTCACATTTTTTCAGCAGATTATGAAGTTGCTGCTTACCCCAGGTGATCTCATTCATAAGTGCAGCCCTTTCCAATGCCAGACCACTTGCAAACTTTTCCCGTTTCAGTATGGAAGCTTTGAGGTGGGCTATCTCCCTCTTCAATCCGATGTTCCGTTCTTGCAGGTCTTTTGATTTCCTCTTAAAGGCACGGTATCCTTCTGATGTCTTCAGCACTTGTTCTGCCAATTGTTTGTTGCGGTTCTGAAGAGAAGCAATCGTTTCTGAAATTCCTGGGTACCTCGGTTTTTGGTTTTATTTTCCCTGGGATAAGCCTCTAACTTGTTTGACAGTGTCTTGTTTCGCTCTTTTAGGTCATTCAGGTGTTCCTCCATCTCACTCGATAGTTTGGCTTTCATAGCCAATTCTGCTGCCATGATTTCTTTCTCCCTTCCCAAGGTAGAGAACATAATGTGAAGGTTATTAAGATTAGTGAACTTGTTCAAAGCTCCTTTTGTAGCTTCTAATTTTCATCTCATGCATGTTCAAGCTTTGCCTACAAAGTATTGACAACACCTTGCTCTTCCATACATTTGTTATGTTCATTTGTTAATATGGTGTTTTCATACTTGGATTTTGCAAGTGCTTGTAAAAGATCCCCAATTTGTTTTTGTTGGATGTCAACAAGCTCAGTTTTAGCTTTCACATCCTGTAGCAAAAGGGTAATTTGGTCTTGCATCCCAACAAACTGCCCAGAATTTTCTTTTTTAAGGTCCTCATTTTCCATCAATAAATTAGAGGTCCCGTCTCTAGAACCCTTTATCCCCTGCAGCTCACTGGATGCTTCGGTTCTAAGGCTGCTCTTGCTTTTCTGTAATAACGGTTCTTCTTGCACATTGTTAGTTTCTTTCTGAACATTTCTATCATCCTGTCTGCTCACTACAGGATTCTGCTCCTCCTGTTCTGATGATTTGCATATCATTTTATCGGTTTCAAGTGTGCAAACACCAGCCCATCCACCATTATTTTCCATGTCACATACTACCTTTTTGACCCCATCATTATTCTGAACAGGTCTTTGCAATTCCGTTTTTAGAGCCTTGTTTTCTTCTTCTAGGGAGGCCAACTTTTTCTGCAAATCTTCAATTTCCCTCTGAAGCTTCTGACCTTTTCTGATCTCATCTTGTAATTCTGCTTCAATGTTAATGTTTTCTTTCTGGAAAGCATCAATGCCTTTTGAAGATTCTTTCTGCATAAGTTTTAAATCAATCTGGGGTTCTAAATCAGTATCTGCCGTGGTTTGGGAACTGGCAATATGTTCCTCCGAATTCAATCTCTGACCTGATATGTCTATTCTCATGCTTTGAGGCGTTTCATTCTCTTGTTTCAGCGTGGGTATTCCTATATGGAACTCTCTTATCTTTTGCTCAAGGACCCCATACTCATCTCTGTTTTTCTCAGATCCAATTCCTGGTCTTTCATCCCTTTCGTTTAAGTCCTGATACTCAGGTTGCAGTTTCAGCAGGTTCTCTATCACCATATCTGAATTTGCAGTGTAAAAAATATCATCTGAACTTTTGACACCTATACCCATGATGCTTGATTCAAGCCCATCATCAGACCCAGCTACCAGGCCTTTCTTTTTGGACTGTTCACTGTCCATGCCTACAGAAATAATGAGCATTGTATCCTCAGGCCTATACTTTTAATGCACAAGGACACAGTCCCACATCCAGGAATTAAAATTCCTGTTATATTTAACCCAAAGAAAGGCCTGCCTGAATTTATTTGATCTTAAGCGAAATATTTCATCGATAGACCTGCTAAATAGGAATCTACAAGTAGCAGCATTTATTGACATAAGACCAGAATGAGTACCTTGAAAATTTTCTCGAAGCAAACTGGAATCCCTAGGACAAATATGATTGTCCCACAGCCCTGACTGGTAACAACTGCAAGTAGCTTTTTCGTATGATGGATATTAGAGTCAACCAAGATGCTGCTTGAGCAGGTATTCTCAATAGAGAGTCTGAAGAAAGCCTGAAATGCAGAATCGCACTGGTGGAAAGCCAAACAATCTGCAACTACCTGGCAAACAACCCTATATTTAGATGAACATAAAATATTGGGAGAGAGGACAAAATTAAACAAATTAGAAGTAAGATACTAAGAAATATTTAGTAAATAGTTCTAAATAGGACTGGACTCCATTACTTTGGCCATGGGTCATTTTCTTGACACAGATAAGTGGAAATTCTACATTGGAATATTCACTAAGAATCAAAACCCTGATTGAAATTTATCTAGCACGGTCAGCTGAAAAGCATTTACAAAAATTATATCAAGCGATTCTTTCAGTCTTTCATGAATACAAAGAATTAGGGAATAGCAGACACCGACACAGAGATATGATATTGCCCCAAACTGTGAGATATGGCGATTCTGGTGCCAACAGTAATCTGGATAGAAAACCCTTTGTAATGTGAACTCAATCCGGAAGTCATGGATGTTACATACCTACTTGAAAGTCACTGGGTTTATCTTTCTTTCAATACCAAACTCGGCCTATAAATCTACAGACAGACTCCAGCATCTAATCTGCATAGTAGAATCTTTGCAATCAACAACAAGCCCATTGCTGTTTCCCAATTAATTTCAAAAAGCAAAGGGCTAATGGGCACTGACGGTATAGATGTTGGAACTACCAGAATCACAACTGGATTGGCTTTGGTCAATAAACTGATGGGTTCAATGATGGACGCTCTGTCCATCCATAAACAGCGACTAAAATGGAAGGAACAAAATGGGATTTTATGATATTGAAATGCAAATTAGAATACAGCAAGAATTATCAGTACCTTAATTCATAACCTAGCTGCATCAATGCCTTTGGCTTATCTGTCTCGTTGTGCCTTCTTTCACAGTAATGGCTTATCTTGTCCTGCTGTGCCTTCTTTCACAGTAATCAGATCAAGGATGGATCCATCTTCAAATCCACACAGCACTGAAGTATCTTACAGTACAGTAATAATGAAATTGCATGACTCTTTCCACAGTTGTTTTCTGTAATTCAGATGGTCAAGGTCCACCTGCTGGTTCAAAGGTCATATGTTAAACATGTTTTTCTTGGGAATTTAAAGGAATTTACAACGCTCCCTGAGACTTTTTCAAATATTTCTTGAAGGTTATCCAATTGTTTTCTATAATGATGGGAGTAGTCTACCTAGGCGGTATGTCGAACGATAGTGGAGTTCGTATTTCCACAGTTGAAGCCACCGACAAGGCGCGCAAGCCACTCAGCTAACTGCACAAGTTGGACCAGCTATATATAATTCTTCAGAGGGTCCACCATTGTCATCATCACCTTCCTGACTTTGCTCTTCACACACATCAAGATGGATATACAGCCAGATTGCCGGTGGAGCACATCTTCACAGATAAGGATATATATTAGGATATATATTATTCAGCGATGTGACATGTTCCTAACTTTATTGGATGTTGGGATTTTAAGTTCTTTTTACATACGCGTTACAGTGTGGTGGAATAAAAGTGCTTGCGTTGCAGTGTGCTGGAAAGATAGTGACTCATGAAATTTATTTTAAAAAGAATGGTTAATAGCTTGTTTAAAGGCACTGATATTTTTTTTATGAGAATGTGACTAGATTCAACCACAATGCTTCCTAATCCTTTGGCCAGAGGAGCTTCGGCCTTTTTGGGTGTTGGCGGTGTCTTAGTCGAATGGGTAGTTACATAATTTACTTTGATTTAAAATAGGAATATTTCCATAGATATTTATTAAAATATGAATATTTTTATAGATATCTATCTAATCGTTGAGATTTAAATATGTCTATAAATATTTATTTAATTTAATTGTTAATATTTATTTCAAAAGTAATTATATTTTATTTATTTAATTTAATTGTTAATATTTATTTCAAAAGTAATTATATTTTATTTGATTAGGTTGAACTTAAGTCAGGGTTAGTTTTTGTATTGGATGGACTAATTCTATAGTGGCTGCCATTTTTTCATGATGGTATGAGAATGGTTTGAGGTCAAGGCTAGTTTTTGTATTGGATGAACCAACCCTATAGTGGCTGCCATTTTCATGATGGTTTGAGAGTAGGATAGTTTTTGTATTGGATGGAAGTGTTGCGATCTTTAGTCCCTCCCCCTGAGGTTTGAACACATAACTTCTTAGAAACTAAAGTTTGTGCAAACCAACTCATCTACACTTCTAGAGTATCTTTTTTAACTTTTTTAATTAAATTGACTAAATAAATAAAATATCATATGAACAAGTGTCATATTAAATGAATTACTTTTTTTGGCATGTTGTATTAATAAATCATGATATTGGTCTATGGTATTGTAACAAAGCTTATTTACATATTGAAAATTTCCATGATAAAGTGGGGTGAATCTCTTGTTACATGTTTTTTTAAATGTATATATGTTTAACTTCATATGCCATTTGTTCATATGACATTTTTTAAATTAATCAATTTAGTTAAAAGACAAAAAGAGCATAGCTATATTGGAAATAAATTTCAACTTTTGATTTATGTATACTATTAAAAATATTCTAAAATATTGCGGGGAGGATAAATCTCTACCACCCACTTATTAATTATTAATAGATTGATGTTTATAAGTGTTTGATGTTTATTATAGATTGATGTCTATTGATATTTACCAACCATTTAATTTATATAGCTACATTAATTCATTATTATTTAATGTTTATTTATTAATCTTTTTATTAGAACATGTGATAAAGTTTTAAATAACAAGTTTTTTAAAGTGTGTTTTCTTAATAGAGTTGGTTATAGGCAATGTCTATAAATTAGTGTATATGTATTTGAATAAGTCCTATATTAATATGTATTTGAATAAGTCCTATATTAAATTACATGATTTTTCAGCAAGAATGTGTTTAGAATCAACCAAAATTAGCCCATAAAAACACTTCATGATACATTTCACATTTTATCTTTTTTTTTTTAATAATAATAATAATAATATACTTAATTTATGTTTAAAGAAAAAAATAACAACTTAATCATGAAATAAGTCTTTCATGTTTATTATAGATTGATGTCTATTGACATTTATCAACCATTTAATTTATAATAATATAATAATAATATCCATTTTTAAGGTCACAGCACACCAAATTGGTGTATGAGACCCCCTTGTTTGTGGGACAAGGGACCCACCTCCACGCAACGATTGGACTGTTAAGTCTATGAAGGCATACATACTCTACCCCCCTCTGGTTTTTGAACCTGTGACCTCTTAAGAGGAAACACATGCTCTTAACCATTAGACCCACTCAAGCTGTGTAATATTATTATTTATTATAATAAGTTGTATATGGCTACATTAGTTTATCATTATTTAATATTCATTTATTAATCATTTTATTAGAACATGGAATGAACTTTTAAATAACAAGTTTTTTTAGTGTGTTTTCTTAATGGAGTTGGTTATAGGCCTTGTCATAAAATAGTGTATATGTATTTGAATAAGTTTTTTTTTGGGGGGCTAAGGAAATAACTGTCATTTTTATTAACAGAAAATCAAAATTACATTTTGTAAACACATCATGTGTGTATGTGATGTTTGTGGAAAACGTGTCAGATAGAAAGAGATATAAGGTAGAGAGGGGTTAAAAAATGACAACGACCCTCGATACATGGACATGAGAGAGAAAGCATAATATATACAAAGGAAGGGGGCGATAAAAACTGACAAAAGCTACATTAGTTGAACTTTTCCCCTTTCTTTTTTTGCACCTTGTGACAACCATCTGATGCTAGTTCGATCGAGACCAACACCAAAGATATATCTACATCCACCAAGGGGGCTTCTTTATCTGAAACATATCTCTTTGAAACATGGGCTCTCTTGGAGCCCCTTGTACTCTCTAAGATCTTCATGCCTACAAGGGGAGAGTCTCGTTAAATCTAAAAGAGTAGACTAGACTAAGGTGGGGAGGACTCTATTGGTTGTTTTCCAATCTGATTCATATTTTCCTCTTCCACTTGTTCTTGAATATTCTCTTTGGATTCTTCTTATTTATCATCTATTGGAAGTATCTCAGAAAACAACGGTCATTTTGGATGCTTGGGTTGCTTCTTTTTCCTTTTGGGTTTTTATTAGCTAAAGGAAAAGAATTTTGTAGGTGACTTGTTAGAAAACATTCATGACATTTGAATGTTGTGTTCTCATAGTCCAAAACTTGTGACCATTGCAAATTGTTGTGCTTCAATATGATGTGATTTGGAAGCCCTTTGCTTAGATCTATTTCCACATGTATTCTGGCAAAGGTAAAGATACCTTTTGTTCGTTCCTTTTTTTTTTTTTTTAATTTTCCCAATGCATTACCTATGTCTTCAAGAAATTTATGTTGGTAGAAGGGAAGGGGAAGATTCCTTAACCAAATCAACATGGTAGTAACCACTATAGTTGTGGTATCGAACTCTGGGAATCATGGTGTGATAAACAATACAAAATTACCTTAGAACCATCGCCCTTCTTGAAATACAAAATCAAGGCCCTTTTGAGTATCAGATTGGACAATGAAGTATCCTTTGGAGCACAAGAAAATATCACAATTTGGTGTCCATGACGAGAAATTCCATTGGTTTAGTGCCTCAGGTTTTGGTAAAAAACTATTGAATCTACAAATGATTGTCTTTTTTTGGAGGTTTATAAAGAGAGAGGAGACTTCTATATTTATGACCTCTAAGGCTGGGGTATGTTCCATTTGGTAAACAATGTAAGGACCTATAGTATTTTGGTTTTGTTCCACAGATCCATAAACCCTCCCTTTAATTGCATCTTTGAATGAGATAGTTGTTTCATTTGCAGTCATGGCACCAGGAGCACCTCCAAATAGTCTAGAATTTAAAATTACTATAGAGTTCCTAGATATACAAGTATCTTTGAGTAGTTAGAAGTCATGGAGGACCTTCCATTCATATTGTAGACATTAGTATTTTTGGGGTATGCCCCATTTCACATCAATGTTTTTTTTGAGGAATTAAACTGAATCCGTGTTTTTTGTCCAGATAATTCTAGATTTCTCCCCTAATTTATCTACTAAAAAAATGAAAATTTATTCCTTTTTTGGCTCTACCTTGAATGAGGGGGTTCCAAAAGTTGTGGGAAGAGTACATGGGATACCTTGACCCAACACCAGTAGAGACAATGCAGCCTCGAGGGCAAATAAAGCTAATATAGCTCGTGAAATTATACTGTAGCAAAAGGAAAAACCATAAGAGAAAGGTTTTAATTTGTGGTACTTATTGTTCATTTTACCCTCCTCCAAGTCAACCTGGACCACTCTCTATCAATGCTATCAGCAGAATATTTGGTGGTCAAGATGGGGTTTCGAGCATGCCATGGTATGGCCACCATGTTGGGGGATTCCTTTGAGTTAGCTCTATTAATTTCATTGCCCATGACAACCATGCAAATAATTTGTAAATAATTCTCCCCCAAGTGGAGCTGACTGCGTTCATACACCTTGCAGCAGATTTGGAAGGGTACAGTGAAGCCATGACAAGAGATGGAAGTATCAATTAGAGAAGGCATGAAAACCATGGTGTCTTCAGACATTGAATAATATATTTGGGGAACCCTATAGAGACGCGTGATCACTCCCCCAATATTATTTTCCAACTACCGTATTTGGATAACTTAGATATTAAGTTACATTCTTTTTCAACAATCATGTGTTTAGAATCAACCAAAACTAGCCCATCAAAATACTTACTCCATGATACATCTCATATTGCTTAGATTAAAAAATCATAAAAATAGGTATTGTTGCAATACTATGACTTATCAATACCACATGCCCAAAAAACCATAAATCATTTCATATGACATTTTTTTAATTAATCAATATAATTAAAAGGGAGAAAATGACATAAATACTTTGAAGATAAATCTCAACCTTTGATTTATGAATACCATTGATGAGCCTCGGTATTGCAACAAGAATGTTGCAACTCCCAAGGCTACAAACTTTAATTATCAACCCAGGGTTTGTACAAACTTAAGAGGTATATGCACTATATGTGCAACATACAATGTGTCCTCCCTTTGCTGTCATGATGTAATGGAGTGCATGTACCAAAGTCAAATTTTAAACTAATTGCAGAAAATGAAATGCTCGAAATGGAACCTTAACCTATTGCAAGAAAGAAAGTATAAGGAAATAAATCTATTCTAATTGCACAAATTAAAGATCATGAACTAAATTTCAACCATTACATTTCAAAGAGTTTAGATCCATTAACAAAGTTCATTGGATGTGACAATCAAGGAAATCATCATTGTATTATCCAATCCATAAATATGTCCATTAGCCTAAATCATTGAAATGTTTTGCATGGGTAAAGAGGCAAGTCCTAACTGATCTTTAGTCTTCCCTAATAATTGATTTAGAGCCTATGGGTCTTGATTCAATCCTAAGGGACAATAACCAAGCTTCTTGAGCGAATTTGGGCAAGTATATACATGTTGGAAGATTGCTACAGGGTTTCCTGTAGTTTACTACAGGAAATAACAGATTTTCTATAGGGAGTTATAATTCACCGAATGACCAACCAAATCAAATCCAAATTGGATGGGATAAATTTTGTTATTGACTAGGATATCTTAGGTCTCTATTCCAAGTGGAATCACTCAAAAATACCTCTGTTAACCCCTGCTAAAAAAAAACAGAAAATTACTAGTCTAAAATCTAGAAATTTGAGAACTAGTGAGTTAGTAAAACTATCATATGCCTAACCTATTCAAGTGAAAATGCAATGGGGTAATTTTTTCTATTAACTAGAATGTTTCTTTGATATAATGCAAGTGGAATCAACTCGATTGAAGTTCATTAGCATGCTCTAAAAAATAGTAGAAATTTATTGTTATTTGCCACAAGGGACTTCCATAAATCTAGATTTGGGAATAAGCAAGCTAATATAAGTAGCTCAATGATTACTATGACCTTCCAAATCTGTTACAATGATGAAATGATACTTGTGATCCTACAAAATAACTTACTTGAACGATTTAACCCAATCCTACAATAAGAAATCATTAATACTAAATGCAGAAATAGAAAAAAACAAAAACAAGAGATGCATGCGAATAAGAAGTGAAAAGAAGAAAAATAAATGATACAAAAGGGCTCTGAGGCTCCTGGGATGGCCAAGCCCAAGGAAAATCAGATTCCTATGAAGGAGACCAAGATTTAGAAGCTGAACATGTCACAAATATTCATTATTTCCATCAATATAATTACATCCCTGCAGAAAATAAAAGTGGAGATTAAAAAATACGAGTTCTCTCCACAAGAAGACTAAGAAAAATCAACCCCTAGAGGCAAATTCGACTTGGTACTTATAAAAAATTATTAGGAATCATTCCCCATGAAAGGAGGAAGCTTTCCCCACCAAAATCCCTTGATTAGTGGATCTGGTTCCCAATACTAGGAATTTGCATTAAATGACAGGGAACACATTCCTAGATTTTCTCAATCATTGGAGCTCCATAATCTATGCCATAATTATAGAATATCTTGTTGATTTATTATTTAATATTGATCCTCTTGTAGTAGGGAGCAAGTCCCTAAATTATCTCGTCCTCCAAATGATACGAGTTCCTTCAGCTAGTGAAATCATCCAAGATCTTTTACTTCTGTGATGTTGTTAGAATTGCATTTAAAAGAGCATAAAAGAACACATATGCATGCTTAAGAAAGAGGAAACATGACAATGATCAGCGAGTCAAAACACGAGACATTTGATAACGGAGTTCATCTAGTGTGGACTACGTCTTCGGACCCGTGTCAAGATGGTAGAGGTTGCTTCATATAACGCTATAAGAGATGATGAAGTACATGGAAGACTCTTTGTCGTAGCAAGCTTATATGCCCTCAAACAAGAGTGCCTTATCTCTCCACGTGACGTCTTGCTTATAGAAATTCTAACTCAAGAAGGCTTCCTCTCAGCCTAACAAATTAACATGATCTCACACAATGTGAGAATGAGTATCCCTTCAACATAGTTACACAGGGATCTCAACAACAATACATAGCAATACAAGCTAAATACATCTCACATAAGGTGGAAATAATGATCCCACAACATAACATCAAATAGGGATCTCAAACATGATACATCATCTCAGCAATTATGAAGGAAAACATGACATGACCGATTCACGTACCTTCACCTCCGAATTTGGCCGAAAAATGGAATGCTCAGTTACAAACACTAACTACACCACTGAATTTATGTCTCCGAGAGGTGTAAAATCGACTATCCATTTGTCGAATTCCGACACTGTCAAAATTTGGGCCTTTGGGAATCTTTTAGATTCCCCGTGATTCTCCAAAGATTCTGTTCTCTGGGCTAACTGGAGATCTGCAACTCAAATCACAAATATGGTCTCACCATCATGATCCTTGCAATATTCTGAGAATTTTGAGTGTAAACTCGGCTCAATTATGGCTCTGTCGATTTTCAACCTCCAAGGAATTTGGAAGATTCCCTTAAGATTCTTTAAAGATTTTGCTCTGCCGAGAATCTGCAAATTTGGTACTTATATGGTGATTCTTATTTCACGATCGTGTTCCCTATAAAATTCTGGTTAAAATGGCTGTAAACTTCATATCATTCTGACGAAATAAAATTTACCTCCTAGGAGAATCTCAAAGATTCCTCGCAAGTATCAAAAATTCTAAAAATATTCCCTCAAAATATTCATGTCTTAGAATTCGTGCCACATGATTATGACCCCCTGGTTCCGCCTGCAACTCCGCTTCTTCGTGGTCCATTGGTTCCCTGCTCATGGCTCCCTTGGCCACTTTCTTGGGCATCAAAGTTAAGGTTTATATGGTAAAGGGTTGGCATGCTTTCCAAATTTGGTACCCTTGGTGCATTGGTTAGGGCAGAGCTCTTGAGGTGGAGAGGTTGGGAGATCAAATCCTTCCCCTGCCAAAATTGGTGCACACATACTATTTTAACACGTAGTTTGTTCAGTGGTTAAGTATATTACGCAGCCCTTTGTGTTTTGTTTGGTTTAAATGTTATGGGGCCGCCGCATGGGGGCGGGCCAACCCACATGGCCGGTTTGGTTCAGTACCCGATGACTTCCCATTCACTATCATATCTCGGCCCTTGAAATGACCAACCCATTTTGGGCTTTAATATTGTAATGTGTTATGACATTGGGGTGGGCAAGTCCGGCGGGCCCCACCCGCTCTTTTTTTAATTATTTTTATTTTTTAATAAACATATGGTCATTTTTAAATTCGCTAAAAATAAGGGCCATTGGGTGAATTAAGTAGGCAATAATTTCGCTCACCGGGTGGCCAAATTCCGTGCGTCAAGTCTCGGTCAATTTGTAGAACCATTAAACTTAGCCCACATGTCTACTTTGACCAAAACATTGACCAGCTCTATCTTCCTCATACGAATTCGGATTTGAGTGACGTTTACACTGTTGGAATCAGTGCGATGAGAAATTCACTATGGTTATGGTTTGAGAGCAATCTAACCACTTTGAACTTTGAGCTATTATAAGCCCTTTTTAAC
Source organism: Pinus tabuliformis (assembly GCA_031772625.1). Lineage (NCBI taxonomy): Eukaryota > Viridiplantae > Streptophyta > Pinopsida > Pinales > Pinaceae > Pinus > Pinus tabuliformis. The sequence goes on along the minus strand of CM062817.1, from coordinate 1,502,927,781 downwards.
CTCTGAGGGTCTCTGGAGAAACTCAGATCACCAAATCTTCATAATCTACCCAATATTTTCACAATATTGAAAAAAAATAATATTAGGCACAAATATGAAATTATCCATAAACCTTCCTAATGAACATATTAAAGTTAAAAATACATTATCTAATGCAAAAAGAGAGGTTTAATGTGCTGAAGGATGGTCAAATGGGCCTTAATTTATGTCTAACTTAGAGGTCCACCAACCACCAAGAATATTCTAGAATGTTTTATGGAGGTTAAATCCAAACCATCCACTGATAATTAAATTAAAATTCTAGAAGCCTTATTTCAAAATAGGCACGTCAGGTAATTATGTTTGATTATGATTTTTAAAAATTAATCTAAATATTGGCAATAATGATAATAACCAGCATAGATCCATCTGAACTCTAGATCAATTAAGTGTCAAGAGGGATAAAATCCTTTAAGATGTAAATCTTTTCTTCAGTGTTAAACTAGAGGAAAAGTTTGCACCTCAAGAGATTCAATTCCTCTCAACTATTGGTAGATCTATAGTTAAGATGTATCTATGTTAGTTTTGAGCAACACATCAATAAAATATTTTAACTATAAGAAAACAATTATTTTTATTTTTTTATATAATATATACTTAGCTGAGATTGAAATAATTTATTTATGTTTGATACTCTGCACATTCATATTAAGAAGTAGAAAACATCTCTCTCTTAGGATTTTTTTTTAAATGTTATTCTCAATACACACACAATGAATATTTTTTTTTATTAATATTTTTCTTGTATGCATAGATTTAATTATTTTTAGTAATAATATTTTTTTTAAATATTACATATCAAATCCATATTAAATATTGAAAGAATTATAAATCTCCATCATACCTGGAATTAGAAAGCACTGATGACTGGAATAAGGATTTTCTCACTATTTCTATATATATATGTTTGTTGTTAAAATATTTTACTCAACACACATCTTGAAATATTTGATTTATAATTACACATTAAACCTTATTTTGTTATTAATATTTTTAAAATCTTATATGCTATCTAGTAATTTTTTAATTTAACCTTTAACAAAGTTCATTGGATGTGACAATCAAGGAAATCATCATTAACAAAGTTCATTGGATGTGACAATCAAGGAAATCATTGGATGTATCAAGGAAATCATTGTATGAGGCCATCACTCATAGTCCTATGCATGGGATGTATCTATAAGAAAAGGGCTAATGAAGTATCTCTATGTCCCATGCAATAATCTGCATATAATTTGTGGACCTGATAAAGTGGACCATAAATGTATATCTATATACAATCATTATGAAATGAAAAGCAAGATGCCCTAACACTACTACATGTAGGGGGGTTTTAAGACAATATTTGAGTCAATTGTCTTAACTTAAGACAAAAAGAAACTTGTGTATTGTCTTAAATATTGTCTCTAAGCGGGTGTCTCAAAATATAATGTCTCAAAAATTTGTCTCTATAAAGACAATATAGAACACATATTATTATTGTCTCTATAAAGACAAGAATTATTGTCTATTAAGAGACAATTTGATTTGTCTCTCTAGAGACAATTTCATTTGTCTCTCTAGAGACAACTTCATTTGTGTCTCTTTAGAGACAATTACATTTTTGTCTTTTTAGAGACAATAGCTGAGATTAAAAACATATTGTCTCTATAGAGACTATATGTCCATAATTCAAACTATTGTCTCTCTAGAGACAATATAAAAAATTATTTAAAAAAAATAAATAAAATCATAATTCAAACTATTGTCTCTCTAGAGACAATATAAAAAATTATTTAAAAAAAAAAAAAATAAAATCATTTTGAATGTTCTTTCAAAGTAGTTTCACATTCAAAGTTCACAAATAGTACTCGTGTATGAGAGAAACCACCACAGAAATTCCTGTCTGATAGAAACCAGCGCATATGGGTTATTAATATTACCTTTGTTTAGCAAGAGGGGATTCAATTCATTACTAAATTTACACCCAAGTTTTACTACTTCAAATGGGAGTCAGAAGTTTGGATTTAAGATGCTATCTTAGCTTTGGTAAGCGTTCCATCTCCCAATTTTACTATAGTTAAAGAAGAATCTGTAGACTGTTGAATGGAAACGACTTTAGATTTAGACAATGTGAATCTTTATGCAGAAATCAATCGAGAGCCCAATTAATGAAATGGCGATACCTTTATGTGTTCGACAGACAATATACCCACAAGAATACCCAGGTAGGCTTGATAGCCATAGTTATCAATTGTACAAGATTGTAGGAATTTCGTTGGTGGCAGGTATGGGTTAGTTTTATGCTTAAATCATGTGATCAAAAATATAGCTTCATCGCTCAACTGGATTATGCAGTATTATAGAGTGAGTATGATATCTAGAACTGGATTACACAGTATTATAGAGTGAGTATTCTTTCACTTGAACGGTCTGTAATGGAACGTTTTTATGCCCGCCCAGTTATTTTAACTTCTTTTTCAAAATATTTTTGATCATTGTTGAAAATTAATACTCTGAACAGACTCATCACAAATATTCTTTAACTGATCACTTATCAAAAGCTTGTGAGGTTTCTTATGTAGCCCGTGAATTATTTTGATTTTAACCGAGGAAGACTCGCTTATTACGTTTGATAACAAAGGCATTAGCAATGGGTTCTACAACAACCCACTTCCCTTTTCTAAGTACTTGCAAACCGCTGACATCGCCTTGCATTAGAACAGTGATGCCACCTGCGTCTGAATGGCTTCTTAAAGCAAGGGTAACATCTGGGTTTGGGCATGGTGGATAGTAATTTACAAGTAACAGCTGTCTGTGTTCCCCAAAAATATTATTCAAGTAATCAGAATGGAGTCCTAGAGCTTCAGAAATTGTAGCCAGCAGCCTTAAACACAGTGCCCTCACCTCCACAACGTACTTGCCTGCAATTTCCCTTTAATAAAAGCTTCAATATTATATTAAGCCAAACGGGTTATGGTTGCTGCTTTAATGGTTGACATAAGATTTAATGGCTACCTATAGGCTATAGGTTTTTTAGGCCAAGCATCGATGACTTTGTGTAATGGAAAACAAGGGTGTCTCAAATAGTCCCTCCAGTTAAGGACTTCATCTTTGTGAATAATGAAGCTTGTAGCAAGCTGAGCCAGTTTCTTTGGATCCTCTGAATAGAGGCATGCACGATCTTCCATTGGCATTTCGAAGAATTATTTGGCGATTCCCATCATGTTTTTCATCACCCTCTCTGGTACCTCGTGGTTCACTATCTGATCATATCATGCAGCTTCAACCATATTAATACTGAATTTGAACAGAATTTTTTTTAAGAATTAATGTTCATAATTGAGATTTTGGAAGTTTATTGAGAGATATTATGAGATTCAAAATTCAAATCTTAAAATTCAAAATTCAAATCTTCAAAACAGTTTATATCGCAATATCATGAGATTCAAAATTCAAAGCCTCATGAATCCAATCCCTTCCGCAAAAAAAATCATAACTTGGGACATTGGAGATTGAAGGTTGTACCTGGAAAAAGCCATCCTCCTGACATGCACGTTGGATTTGTTGTATGACAGTGGTTCTGCTAGGGCCATCCAAGTGTTTTAGATCCACCACAGGAATGCTCTCACAGAAAGATACTTGAGACATGTTGGGTTGCTCCTGGGGAGGCAAAATATATTTGTTCTGCACCTCAACATTGTTTATTCCATTGCACAGTAGTTTCTCAACACCATTAGCATTGGTCTCAGTGTGAAGATCCATTCTAGAGGACATGCATATTTCTTTCCTCTTGATGTTATTGCGAATACAATCTTTTTTCCATACGGATGTTGCACGACTTCTAATCGAAGTTAGAAATTGCAAGTTCGCATTGCAGAAATTGCAATTTGTAGAGCCCCGAATGGAAACAGAGGCTATACGTAGGGTCAACCAATAGTTTTTACCACGGAAACATTGACAATTGCAACAGAAAGTGTCCTAGATGAAAACAATATTGCAAAGGGAAGATTTGGCCCGTATACAAGGTATTAGCGCTTACTTTATAATATCATTTATTCTGATAGTCTAGTAGGTAAATTGTTCATTGTACAAGCTTTATGTAAACCAATTTCAGAGTTAAAATAAATCCTCAGACATAGCTAGAATTTTCAGAGAAAGTTTTAACAAGCCATAATATATTACAAGCAACAATCATCGCAACTAGCATTTCCCCCAACAGTACACAACGAAAGGCACTTGAGCATTCTTGAAATATTTGAAGAGTACAAAAAGTTCTTGTGCAAAATGCGCAAGAGTATATAATGGGAAAAACTGTCTTAGCATATAAAATTAGCTCTGTAATGGAGTTGAACTAAGATAGCTTAGCCAACTCCACCGATGAAAACATCTGCACAGTACCCAAATCACATATAGAGAGATGCGATAATGCTATTCTAAGCCCCAAATACAAATCAGAATTAAATGTTGGAACTCAAGAGCAAACTCCAATGATACAAAACTAATTGAATCCACCAATCCCTAAATATGCAAAAGCATCTTAACAAAGCTATTCAAAAGCATCATCATCGTCATCTGGAAGGGGTTGGGCCACAGCTACTACAAGTTCTGCCTCGTACCTGACAACATAAAAGATTGTAAGCCAAAGTTTCAATCTTTTAGAAATGGAACAAATTATTTCAATAAAAGTTAACAAAAAATAATAAGAAAATAGCATTCTACTTACTGCTGCTGGGTTGCAAGGTCTATCTGAACCTCAGGAGGAGCAAGAGCAGGTGACTCCACAAAATGAAGGTTTGGATCCCTATAAAAATAACCCATTATAGAATCAATGCAAATTTTTTAATATAACATTCATATTAGGGAGCATCAGAAACTAGATTAAAGGCTCACCTTGAGAGCTTCCGTGCCAAGTACAGGAATGGCTTCTCAAAGTTGTAGTTACTTTTTGCAGATATCTCATAGTACTGAAGATTCTTCTTTCTATGAAAAGTAACTTTCTTAGCTTTCACTTGCCTATTCTTCACATCAACCTTGTTTCCACAAAGAACAATAGGAATGTTCTCACACACCCTGAAATTCACAAAGATATTTAGCTAATCGGTTCAGGCAGTTGTGCCACCACACAATTAAGGAACCTTCATTTCTACTTAGAGATCCAACCCCTCTGCAAAAGAGATACCTGCAAAGATCTCTGTGCCACATTGGGACATTCTTGTAAGTCAATCGTGCAGTAACATCAAACATGATAACTTCACATTGCCCATGAATACTGCAACAAACAAAATCTCAATCAGTAAATAAGAAGGAAACAAATAACTATAAGTGGAAAAACACGGAACCCTCACCAATTCAATCAGGAAAATGCCAACAGAAACATGAAAAGCAAACCAGTATTGATCAAAACAACCAATAACAGAGTCTGTCTATAAATTCAAAATTAAACTAAATTAAAATTCAAATAAATATAAGTGGAAAAATACAGAACCCTCGCCAATTCAATGAGGAAAATGCCAACAGAAGCAGGAAAAGCAAACCAGTATTGATCAAAACAACCAATAACACAGTATGTCTATAAATTCAAAATTAAATTAAATTAAAATTCAAAATAAAGAGACATAAACGAGTAAAACAAAGTGTTGATAAAAAGGAACCAAAAAAGGGCTCATAGTTGCTCCATTGTCATTGATATTGAGGTTAAAAGGTGTTGCTACTGAGCCCACACTACATACATATCAACACGGGAAAATAGAATTGATAAGTCAAAAGTTCTCTTGGGATCGATCCAAGTTTAAATCCATGTAGGACATTTTTAAACAAAAAGTTGAAAAGGCACCCCAAAAGCTCAAATGTACAGTGCTCCAATCAACAGGTGTCTACTACACTTGCCGAGGATGACAAAAAACACTACTTTCATAAAGTCCCAAGAGACTTGAATTCAAGTGAATATCAAAATCAGTCTGGCAAAATACAAAAATGGGAAAATAATCAAACTAATTATTGACGTACCTTAACCACATTTTATCATTAAACCTTACATGACTGAGCTATAAAGTTGGGTTAGCATTTCATCCTTGGCTTTCTCAACTTGAAAAAGCACCACAACCTGCAAATCATCAAATCATCAATTCAAGTATCATGGACTGAATAAACACTGAGATTCTGTATGGTTTTATTGTGTGCTCATCCACATGGATGTCTTACTTTGGGAACATTTGTAGCAAGACTATTCAGAACAGCTTCCACATAACCACAGACTTCTTGAGCCATCATTCTGAGCTCCTCCTCCGGATCTACAGGCCTTCTTACCATGGTTTCCTGGATTATAAACAAGAAAATCAAACTGAGGTTGAATATTAAGTTGGGAAATAATTTTTCTATTCTCATCGTTGTATATGGTCATGGTCTCCTAGGCTAAAATGTGTATTGATTCTTAAATTATTTAATACCAAACATTTTGATTATGTACATGTGAAACTTACTATGGAACTTTATGTGCTTCATTGCCTATATGCAAGTGTTTCAATACAAGCTATAGTTGTTCACGATTATACTTTGGGTTACATAAAGTAGTCTTGGCCTCTGGCCAGCTAAATATTTCCTACCCTCTACCTTATATCTATTTAAGTTTTAACAGTGGAAATAGTTTGTCTTGAAGATCGAAGAAAACTCAAAGGATGTTAGTCCTAGCTGAAAGAAAAGACTAGCAATCTATTTTCATTTTATGCTAAATAGTTCTCTACCAGAGAAACCAAACTTTTTGGTTACTGGTAATTATTCATAAGTTGAACAATTGTCCAGCAACACAATGCCTACTTATCTGCAATATAATTGTCCAGCAGAAAATAATGTGACTAGCATGCATTTGAATGCAGTTTACTAATTTTTTAACCTTAAACAGACATGTGAGTACTCGATAGTAAATCAAGACAATTCCATATAACATAATTTAATTCAGTTAATGAAGGCTTCTCACCAGATCATGCCATCATTATGTCAATGGTTATAATATATACAATGTACAGTTGAGGAGGAACTTCTATTTATGGATATATAACAGTGAACTCAATTCAGCTTGCATTTTATTTGTCTCAAACAACATATGAAAGGTTTGTTGTAGTATAAAGGGTGCATCTTTATCCAATGCTTTAATTGTCTTTGCAGGTTGACATTGTAATGGGCCAAAGGTTAATGACTCTATCTTCCAGCAAGAATTTGCAAGCAAATGAATTTCACCAATGGCTCCAACAAAGAACCAAATTTCAGGAATGGCAGACTAGTGCCTTTCTTGCTGGAAATATCCTAAGAATGGTCCCTTCTTATAGGGGATGTCCTAGTGACATCCAATGAGCCATTCCCACAAAACTGGAGATGCATCAAATGATATTTGTGGCATTCCTATTCTCATCCCCATTCCATAGAAAACAGGTAAAAAACATAGGAGAACAGGGATGCCTCAAATATCATTTGAGAATCAAAGTCTATAGAAGGATGTCTCTAGAGGGGCTCAGCACTTTGTTACATTGTTACATTGTTACATTCCAAGGATATGTAATTATTCTACTTCAGCTTCAGAAGGCTTATTGTAGTGTAAATACTAGGTAATTTGTCAGAATTACACCAAGTTTTACTACTTCAAATGGGAGTCAGAAGTTTGGATTTAAGATGCTACCTTAGCTTTGATAAGCGTTCCATCTCCCAGTTTTACTATAGTTAAAGAAGAATCTGTAGACTGTTGAATGGAAACAACTTTAGCATTGAATTTGATCGTTCCTGGAGCCAATTCTTTTGCAAGGGTATCCAGAAGCATACTCCTTTGCACGCATCGAACTTCATGATTTCCGCTGATAGACAGGAAAAGTACTTAGTATTACAAAGCATGCAAAAAAAATATGACCAAAATAGTTAATGGGATAGAAAGTACATCATGTCACAAATCACAGCATATCTATTTCATGCCCTGCAAAAACTTGTAAACTCAACCACTGAGATAAAATAATAAAATTAAACAACATTTTGAACTATTAAAAATAGAAGGAACGAAGGCCAAGTACTATGTAATCCACACAGTCCACCAAGTGAAAAGGCTAGCTGGCCTTGAGCTGCATCTGTGGCTCCAGGAATATCAGTCACTATCTTGAGTGAGATCACCAATACAAAAACAAAAATTATTATTTATTCAACTTATTGACCATTATCTTAAAACAACTGTAAATAACCTAGTAGAATCCAACATAGTTCCATTTAATCTAACATAAGAATGTACAAATCTATCTAATCCGTAAGAATATCAGTTCCATTTAATCTAACCTAAAGATAGTATAAATCTATCTAAACCTCGAAAATATCACACCTCAATGCTTAAAAGTTAGTATTAAAAAAAACTGACAAAAAAATCTCGGTTCAAGAGTTTATCACCTTAGGTAAAAACAACTAAAAAAGTAAAACAATTAAAAAAACTAAAAAAGTAAAACAAAACAAATTAACCTCACAAGCTAGAAGAGACTAATCTTAACTAAACCTAAAACCAAAAAAGTTTAGACCTAAAATGATTCATCTTAACTTCATGTTATCTTTAAGATGATGAGAACAAAAAAATTACTAAAACAAAAAATATTAACCTAGTAAACTAGAATACATTAATCTTCATCAAACCTATTAAAAAAGCATCTTAATCTCAAAGAATATATCAACTTAAGCAAAATACAAGAGAAAATAAATAAATAAACCATCTTAACCTAATACACTATGATAGAATTTTCTTAACCATTAAAGTCCACAAAAATCCATGATGTATTAAAGCCAGATGAAAATTAGAGTAGATCCAATTGAACTACGATCTATCCATCAACCAGCTGCAAACCTCAAAGAGATACCAAATTATAAGAAAAACTATGAATAAACTCCCATTACCAATACCAACCAGCATTATATCCATCTTTATCAATCTATTTTTAAGCTGGGTGCAAAGTTCACTGAGATACCAAATTTAAAGAACTACCATAAATAATAGATCCATTTTCACCAGATCTATTTTGGTTAACCAGAATAAAATAATAACTATGTGCAAACCTCATATTCAAAAATTTGAATCTATTATTCTCTAGTACCAATTATATGGTATTTTGACAAGACAAAAACTATTATTTTAATGTTTTAAAAGTGAATATATGATCGCTAGGTTTTTGAAAATACTCAAAATATTTATTAAATAATACTTGATTGTCCAAAGACTATTATTTCGAACTGAATATTTATTAGATAGTGTTTCCCAGGCCAAAAGAAAAAGATGTCTTAACCTTGAAGATGGATCTATTAAGTTATTAACTCTAGTTGCAGACTTGAATGTTTTAACCTTGAATCTATTAGCTCTTGTTGAAAAGAAATTTTTTATTAGATAATATTGATTTTAACTTTGAATCAACAGACTCAATGAGCAAACAAAATGTTTCTTAGATAGTGTTACAGTCCAGAAGCAAACAACCTTGAATCTATTAGGGCTGGCCATAGATCTCAATGTTTTACCCTTGAACCTATGAACTCCATGTGAAAACCTGAATATTTATTACATAGTGTTTGACATGCAAAGACATTAAGGTCTTAGCATCCTACTTTACTTTTAATCATTTCTAGTAGCATAGCTTCTGGTGCCTATGTTAGTGTTACAACGGTACAACTGTGCATTATACAACTGGGATGACTAGGACGGTGTATTGGCCCATATAAAAATACTAAATAGTGTGGTGTGGCAAATATGCAATGAAGTGGTGATAGTACAAATGCAAAAGGAGGAAGAGGAAGTGCTGGCAAGTCTATGTGAGGATGGGAATGACTCAGCTTCTATGTATGTGCCATTTTGTGGCAGCACTGAGTACATTGAATATGGACAAAGGCAATGAGTTCATTGAATATGGACAATGGCACAACACGATCTAAACTGGTGCCATTGTTTAGACACCATCAAATTATAATTGAATGTGAGCACTACCAAATAAAATCAGACCTATCTAGTCTAATATGCACTAGAAACTTTGATAAGATTGCAGAGGCTGTGAAGCTCAAGCATGCATATTAGAATACTAAAACTAGAGATATGAACTCTGCAACCTCGATGTGCATATCAGACCTGGTAATAATAACCAAATATTATTACCATTAGAGTGTCTCTCTTTCAATTTTTTGCAGTGTATTGTCTATATAAATTGAAGAGATCAGAAGGGTAGGAATTTATTATACCAGTGAAGCCATTCTTGCATGTTTGTATAAATTGAAGAAAGGAGAAGGGAAGGAATTTATTATACCAATGAACCCATTCCCGCATGTTGGGTTCGCTTGGACAGGAGCATCTGGTTTTGTCATTACCTGATCAAATGTAAATGCATGCATTCATAGAAGACCCATAACAAATTTCCATGTAAATATTCATTCTATGAAACTAGAGGTGCCAGTTTTTTATTGCACCATGGGATAGAGTTTTTTAAACTAACTGTTAGGACCAGGTAATCTACATACAACACAAATATAAGCACATCAAATTTATCATAATCAAACAAATAATAAAATTTAGGACCTACAACGGTCTTAGTGATGCCCATAATCTGTAAGTACTCATAAATCCATGAGTACCAAGCACAAGAGGCTACTTTAGCCCAGAAAGGGACTTCTTCAACTTGCACACATGGGTATCCCATCCTAGCAAAGATATTATATTTGAACCCAAGCTGAAACAAAACCATGAATCACTCTTCCTGCCACCTAAATCTCTGGCCCTGTCAAAATCCACTAAAGCATGCAGCAGCTCAAAGCACTGTGCCAGTGTGCCCTTTAAGTACCTCGCATACCTCAAACCATGGAGCATATTTGCAGCAATCTCAGCTAAACCATATATTAGCAGCCAATATGGACACTAAATTGGTGTCTGAGCCCCCCTTGTTTGTGAGACAAGGGATCTCATGCACACAGTAGTTTGACTACTAAATTCTACCAGATATGTTAGGGAACCTATATACTTTTTGTACGCTGACGAATCAACCAAATTTGAATCTTAATCTACTGATAACTTCAAAATATGTATCATAAAAGTAGCCTATGGTTTATTGTCCATTATCCGAAACTTCTTCAGAATCTCAATTGCTTACTTACCCCTATTCGAGGACCACATCACCTTAACTCAGCCAAACCTCTAAGACCAAGAAATAACACATGAGGTGTATGTCCTTCATGTCAACTTCACTTGCCAATTTCTTCTTGCACCATGGGATAGTGTTTTTTTAACTAACTTTTAGGACCAGGTCATCTACATACAACACAAATATAAGCATATCAAATTGATCATAATCAAACAAATAATACAAGTTAGGACCTGCAACAGTCTTAGTGATTCCCATAATATGTAAGTACTCATAAAAAAAACAAAGTATCTTCAAAATTTGTTTTGTTGCACACATAATTAGTTTATGTTTGGACCCTCACAACCTAGTGCACTCCTTAGAAGCTAGTGTGATGCATGTTCAAGTTATTAAAATTTAACACATATCAATCCTTTTTGTCCTCTTTTTGGGAGGCGCTACATTAATTGTGGGTGTGGAATGCTCATCACATTGAACACCCTCCTCATTATTTCTATCTCCCATTCGCTGAAATTCAACAATGGTTTCCTGCCAAGGTTCAGGAATGACTATTGGATGATTTTGTGCAACAAGCAAATCATCATGTGCTTGTATCTCCTCCCCATGCTCACTCCCAGATGTTTCACCTGATTCCTATACACAACACACTTTAACTTGTTATAATAACATTAAAACCTCCAATTGATTTATTGCATTATTCATATAATATTATAAACAACTAACCTCGTATCCATAACCAGTAATTAATTTTTCCCCTCGATTTATCATGTGTTGGTGAAGACCTTGGGAACCATGTAATAAAGCATATTTTAGGTCTTCCTCTGAAGCTTCCTTTTGAAACTGGTGAACCTACATTAACAAAGATAATCATATCTATAAGGTAAAATAACTAATAAGATACAATTAACTCAACGTGACCACGGTTACTTTGCCTAAAATAGAAAATATAATAGATGGAAATATCACTTACCATACCACCATGAATACTATTATATCCACCAGAGCCTAATTTGTGAGATCCAATTTTTGACACCCTAGCTTGGGTTGCTTTTCTTGTATCTCGTAGGCATCTCTTAGCTCCTCCTTGTCCAGATGGCGTATAGTTTGGATTTCTGAGGACTTTCCTCTTAAACTTGGCATCTTTCATAAGTTCATCCCACATCACTTGGTCTGTGATCCAAGCTGGACGTGGATACATCAAGTTTTTTGTCAACTTTGTCCTTAAATTGGACCTCTTTGAGTGCATGTATTTACTTGCAATATGTAAAATAAGTTCCTTATCAAATCCAGGATTACCAAATGCTATTACTAGATCTTTAAATAGTTCCTCTTTTTTGGCATTGGCTTGTTTCCTCCAATCCATTTGGATGGTATTTCCAAATAATTGTTCTGCACGACGAAAATAAAGTGATAAAATTTCAGCCCTATTTCATCCTTCAAGACATTTCCTTTTGAAGTGAGCAAGATTGTAACTTCTTGCATTCCTTTTGTGGTCATCGATGATATTGTTGTAGTCTTGGGGATTGAGGAAGGTTCCCTTATAGATACATTAGGCATTGTGTCACTTACTTCCCGCATTTACAATGAAATTGTGGAACTATTAAGAACCCAACCAAAATATGAAAATATTTTTCATTTCTAAAATAATGATCCTACACATAACAAATGAAATTATAAAAAAAATAAAATAATTTTACCTATTGATCTGATGCAGAAGCTACACTCTCCAACAATGACATTTCCCATAACTGAATTTGTTCAATTATTTCTTGTCTGATTTGAACATTTGTAGGAATATCTGGTAGGAACCTTAACATTCTTGTTTGTGAGTCTATAAGACTCCTCAAATAAACTTGTTCTGGTCCTGGTGGGAGAATGCTGACTAGACCCACATTTGATGTAGAGGGCATGTTATGGGGTTCTGGTCTAGGTGTAGATGGCATAACATGACCCTCTATACCAACAGATTGTGTAAAGGGCATGTTATGGGGTTCTGGTCTAGGTGTAGATGGCATAACATGACCCTCTATACCAACAGATTGTATACTTGTTGGAGTCACCCTAGAAACATCCTGCAAGGCACAAATATAAATAATAAGATGGAATAACAGATGAATAATGTTGAAATATGTAACTAGGTTCGGTCTTCATAATGACATATCTAATCACAATTCTATGTAATTTATGTAAAAAAAGGAAAAAGAAGATTATTTTTGTTATGACTAAGGCATGGGTTTCATGAACACATGAAGAAGCAAGTCCCATTATAGAATGACAATATCTCGGAAGACTCATTAAAAGAAGGTCATGAAGGTGGCAAATGATCAATGAAATGTATAGTAAAGTTGCAAATAATCATGGCAACCAAAATACTAATCAGTACAAATAGGTGTCCATGAGGTATGTATAATAATTTTCTTTTAAAGGGTCCATCATAAGATGTAGTAGGGTTGAATTTATGGGTTTATATTTTAAGAAATACCCTAGTATTTAGAAACCTTAATATTAAGGTATTTGTTCCCTATGATTTGATTTCTAGGGCATGGGATAAACTCTAGAATGACATAGAGGGAAAAGAGTATGATCTAAGGTTTGAATTTAAGAAACCCTAAAAAGGCCTCTTGATTACATAAAAACCCTAAAAAAGTAACTTGACATCATGTTTTGGAATAATATATTGCTTGGGTTACTTGTTAAAATAGTATTGTATGTAGAAGAAGAAAAAAAAGGATGGGGTGATCCATTTGAAGGCATGATGTAGCTCTTCGTAACACCTCATAAATCATGGAGTCGTTGTGCAAAAACTTTATTAAATATATGCCCTAGATTTCTCAACAAATAACATAATCAAACTCACATAAATAAATGGTTGAATCTTACATCTTGCATAACATTAGATGTATATAGGGGCATTAATGATCCCTGCATGCCAACATTGGTTGTATTGAGGGGCATAAATGAATCCTGCATGCCAAAAAAATGCACGCTTAGTAAAAACACAAATATTAATAAATATATATAGTGAAATAAGTTAACTGAATGCACAAAAATATTGATCAAGTTTTACCACTATCATTACCTTAGATGTTTTATAAGGTGTTATAGGGGTTGGAATGACTTTAGCGATTGCCTGCATTCCACAAACATAAATTAGCATAATATAATAAGGAATATAAGATAATTGAACATATAAAAGACAATATTCAAACTTACCTCATGCGTCATCATAGCAGCGTCTTGCCCTCGTGCATTTGTTAACATTTCCATAAAAGTAGTGAATATCATTGAATCCCCCATAGTAGCATTGGTAACACCCATGGGTACATTCTTAAAAAAACACATAATAACATAAAATTAAGAAAACCTTGATAAAAAAACTGATAAGAAAATAGAATCGGTAACACCAAATATGTGTTGAGTGAGCATTGAAGATCTGTCCAACACTTTGAGGCAAGCTTATCAGAGTGTTCCAACAAGCATTTAACTAGTCACAAACAAACTTTTGAAGTATCATTTTAAAGTTATTTCTAACACAAATCCAACCTCTAATTAAGTCAACAACATAAATAATACAATACCAAAAGCAACATAAATACTTGGTCTGCCATTTTGTATGGAATAATGTAATAGAAATCTACAAAGAAAAGTTTGTGGACACTAGTTAGGATCATTACATAAATAAATGTTGAAATATATGACAACGTGTAAAACCATAAAATTATTCTAAAATATGTTGGTTTAAACTTCTATGCATGTAAGACTAATTTCATTAAGGAGTCCTTTGGATTATATTACAAAGGGTAATGCACTGTCTTAAATTGTTTTCGCATAATGCAAAGTAATCTCTGTAGAATATCTCCTTGTTGCCTATAAACATTACTTCATTATCTCATTGCAGCCACAATCAACTCCAAATCAGACCTTGCTTTCCTCAAAACCCCAGACCATACATCAAGATGATTTGCTGCCACATAAAAACCTTAGGGGTGATTCGTTGCCACAAAAAATCCCTTATAGGTGGTTCACTGCCATAATTGATACCTCAGGGATGATCTGTTGTCATCAACAGTGCCTCAGAGGTATCTTTCTATCTCAGAATTGCTTCATAGACATATTGCTGCCACAGTGAAGCCTCAGATATAATGTGCTGCTATAGATAATGCCTTAGATAATGTCTCAGGGATGATTCGTTGCCCAGATAATGCCTCAAGATAGTTTGCTGCCACAGTTAGTGTCTGTTCGATCATTTATATAACAACATTCAAAAGTTGGATTAAAGTGAGAGATTTTAGAAAATTAAATGAAAGTCTGGTTGGTTGAATCTCTGCAATTATGGATTGAAACCAACGAGGTTCCATATATGGTGCTAAAAAAATAAACCGTGTTCCTAACAAACAAGCATCATTTTGTATATAAAATATTTAATTTAAATTATCACTAGTTTATATTAAACTGTGAAATCAACATTTGAAAAGCAATGCATATGAAGCATATTAAGCATGCATGGAAACTACTAATCGGAGTCCAAAGAATTATTATGGTAGATGAAGCGATATGGTGTGCTACCTTAGAAGAGCACCAATATGCAATAAAGAACCCTGAAATATGCTTGGAAAATGAAAAGACATAAAATAATGTAGAACACTAGTGGCAGAGAGGGTATAAAAACTCAGAATTATGTTTAACCCTCCAATATAGTTAACCACACATGGAATAAGTGAATTCAAATGAATGACAATGCAGTGAATGCCCATGAGCTCTGGTTTCATCAATTCATGAGTAAATGTTGGTGTGGGATTAAACCAAATAATGCCAATTTCATGCCTCATACTTCTCAAATACCCAAACTACAAATATCATGGCTTGGTATTATACCTATGTGCAGATTTGTGGAGATTTGAGATGTTCAGAGGAGAATCAATCATATTTCCATAACACCCCTCTAGAACCTATTTCATGCTAACGAATTAGAGTTTAGTGCCAAACACATGATCACATATCCAAGCAAAAGATCATCCCAGTGCATCTCCTAGAATGGTGGATATCAAGTGACTCAATGTGGCCATTTATTGCACGGAAGTTGAAATATATAACAATGAGCCAATGTGGCGTGCATTTTCATAAAAGGATGACCTCATTTCTCAAAACACACCCAAAGGAACTAGGATTATTACAATGTTGTATGTTGGGTTAGGGTGCAACATGTTGAAAAGTGTGCAACAAGAAATGCTTGTTGAGAATGCAACAAGATGATGGAGCTTAGTGAAAAGAGTTGACTTCACTAAGTGGGCCCGTAGGCAAATTATGGCGCAAGTTCTATTTTTGGATCCCAGCAGGGATGATCACAACAGGAGTGACCACAGCAGGAGTGATCACAGCAGGAGTGATCGCAGTAGGAGCGATCACAACAAGAGCGATCACAGCAGGAGCGATCACAACAGGAGTGATCACAGCAAGAGTGATCAGAGTCTATTTTTAGACTGCTAGTCAAAAATAGAAAAGTCAAATATTATTGTCTCATAATAATATTTGGACTATAAACTTGATCTTATTCCCTTGGAGCACTTCAGTTTGAGCTACAGATGTGGCACATGCAGCTGTAAGAAGGAAGTACGCTTTCTTTGTGGGTCAGTTGAGTTGTTGCATGCATGACTTCAGTTAGAACTCAATCAGTTGAGTTTGGTGGAGTTGATTGAGGAGTTGATGGAGTTGTGTTCAGTTTGACTTGGTTAAACTAGTTGTAATTAGTCTAACTGCAAATAGACTAATGATGAGTTGTTAAAATAATTATTAACTCATAATGCAACTATAGAATACATCAGTTAACTCAGTTGCATGTCAGTGCATGTTCAGTTCAGCAGGGACAGGTGTTAGAGGATCAGATTGCTATCAGTTGTGACTATAGTTGTGCATGAGGATTTGCACAATCAAAGGGATTGAGTATGCTAATGAAGTGCAACACTATCATGTTATAAGACACAATTTAATATAAAAGGTTATACTCCATGGGATACATAAAGAAAATTCCTTTTCTTGTCTTAATTAGAAAGGAGACAGTTTTTCATTGACAAGAAAGAATTGTTATTTAGAAAGGAGGCATCATCCAATGAAGTTCGAGATGGTGAAGAATGCACCATACAATACATTTCAGCTACTTCTGTTCAGGAAAATCCCATCTCACTTGTTAATAATGAAACTCACGAGTATGGGTTTAAGAATTCAGATGCAATTGAAAGATATCAAGATCATGTAGTTGAAAAGGAAGAGCAAATTGAACAGGTTTACAAAAGTGAAACTCACGATGATGAAGAATGAAAATCACATAAGAATTATAACAGTAGCCAAAATGATGGTTGTCCCATGTTGTCTAATGCAGTTTCTTTGAAATTTGGAGATCATCAACTGATTCATTCATCATATGATGAACCTCAAGAAGCTTATGAGAATATTTGAGTTTCAGATGTTGGTCTGCAACCTCATAACTCAGCTATTGAGGATGAAGTTCATGAAGACAAATTTCATTATTCAGAGTCCAGAAAATGACAAACAGTTTTATGGCCTTGATGAATTGTATGGTTCGAAAGTGGATAGTGTCTCTAGTATGTATGAGCCAATGCCTAGTGTTTCCTAGCATGCAGGTGAGTCATCTCATTACAAGGTTGATTGGATTCATGTCTACACACAAATAGAGAGCGATACTTCAAAGCAGAAATTAAGTTGTTCATGTAATTATAAAGAAAGAGAACCAGACACGACTCAGGAAATTGTTGATAATAATCCCCAATGCCTACATCTATACCATGAAAATAATCCCAATTCCTACAACTATACCAATGAATACAGCTACGGAAGGAAAATAATACCAATGCCAACATCTTTGCAAGGGAAATACATCAAATTGAAAGGAAAATACCTGTGGGAAATAAACCCTTTGCTGTCTTCCTTGAAACTTCTAGCTGAGCTTCGAGTTCCTTTGCAAAATAACAGTGAAAGCCACAGCATATAAAAACTAAAACAATTTAGCGCCAAAAAGATTTTCAGCCTCTACACCAAAAAAGTTTCGGTGGTTTTAGCTGTCTTGTTTCCATTTTAAGATGGCCTAGCCCGCTGTTTCTTTCTGTTTCCCACCCATGTCTCCCACTTTTCATAAGAATGAAGGTCTTAATATCTATCTCCCACCACCCACGAATAAATGAGTATGTACTCTGCTGTCGTTGGGCCTCATGCCTTTAATGCCCATCATAGAAACCCTAGTCTCGTGGCTCTCAAACATTGGTGTTTGTTTGTCTCTCCATTTTCTCGACAAACCCTCCATTGCAATGGGGCAAACGAGGAGGAAGGTTTGGTTGATGACGAGGAAGGTTTGGTTGTAGAAGTAAAGGTGTTGGTTCATTGCAGTGTGGAGGAAGGTTTGGTTGATGAAGATGCAGCACCATTTTCCAGTGGATTCGTAATGGAAAGTTGTGGTAGGAATCAGGCAGGGAATGGAGTAGTTCCGCTAGGCCCACCGCTGGATTCCATTCCATCAATTCCTCCCAAAAGCCCAATTTCTCGTGTCGTCTGGAGAATCCCTCTGGAACAAATCGAGGCGATTCTCTAGCCATCTCTTAGCACAACAGAAACAAAGTGACATTGGTGTGGCACTGTCACCATCTTCGTGAATCTGCAAACATTTCTCAATCTTTTTCGTTCCTCTGTTCCTTGCAGAAACCCTCTCTGTTCCTTGAAACCCTCTATCTTTTTCGTTCCTCTATTCCTTGCAGAAACCCTCTCTGTTCCTTGAAACCCTCTATCTTTTTCGTTCCTCTGTTCCTTGCAGAAACCCTCTCTGTTCCTTGAAACCCTCTATGTTCTTGCAATTGTCAAGCCATAACTAGTATGCGAGGCGCCAAAAAAGATCTAACCAATTTAGAATCATACCACGCGCCAGGAAAAATAGAAAGGGAAAGGCCATATGCCAGACTAAAGATGGCCACACACAGCTACAAGGATAAAAACTGAGATCCACTCGTCTAGACAGGAAACATTAATGGTAGACTAAGACCAAAATGATGTTATGAATCATGAAGACATCTTACCTGAAAAACAAAAGACACGTGTAGGGTAGCTGGATATAGGGAATTCCACGCGCAGAGACATGGGTCGTAGCCATAAATCAAATGCAGAGAGATATTCTGCATTCAAAGCCACACGCCGAGAGATGGTTCAAGGCATAAGGCCTCGCACAGAGCAGCAGAGTTCTCATGTTGTGCTTCAACTTCCATTTTCACTCAAACAACTTTATCCATCGTTGCGAGCCACTGAAATCCTACAATTTGGCTGTGTACACATGTTCTCTAAGATAGCATTAACCGAGTTAATAATTTAACTAGCATTGGAAAACTAAGTCAATACTACCTAATTTAACTAGCATTTATTTTCAAATAATCAAGTATCAAAACCAACGAGTTATGATGATATCTATGTGAATCGTAAAAGTAAGTCAATACTACCCAATTTAGCTAGCACTATAAATATTATTCAAAGACACAATGATAAGCATTAAAATTTTGTTGAATACATCTAGTTACTTGTCATGTCTTCACTGCTAAGTTTTGGTACAATTATAGAGTATCACATTGTGATGTAAATGTAGTCTAAATTAAAATTTTTAAATTACACCATTTATTACTATATCTACTAAACATAATACAATGACCACAAGGTACCACTACTCATACTGACATGACAAATAATTGAGCTACCACTATAAAAAATAGATTTTCACTAACATGGACATAAGTAAATTAGGGATTACTTTTTCACATGTATAAAAAAATATATAGATATAGTTTCCCATTGTTACTTCTATCGCACTACTTATGACAACACTTACTTGAAGACAATCTCCCCTTAACAATAAGGACATGATTATTGAAGCAACCTAATTTAATAATATAAAAGAGAAACACATTTATTATATTGGGACAAATATACTAACCTTGGATCTATCAAGGGAGGAATGGGGTCATATTACTATAAGTGAAAAGCTCTTTTACAATGTGAACTTTTGAGTAAATTTTTGCATCATATTTATCATCTCAGCACTTATAGATCTATGTGAGTTCTCTTAAACAATTTTATCTTAATTGTTTTAAAACTAACATCGGACATTAATTCAAGCTGACTATTCACTTTCCAAGGCAGAGAATATGTCAACTTGGCAGTTACCTACATTATAACTTAATATTAAATACTATTCTTATTTTTTATATTAATATGAATGCTTCTAATATTTAATATATTGTTAAGTAGATTACCCATTGAATAATTAGTGAAGTATCTAATATTGGATGAGAGAGTTGTAAGGCTAAAATTTTGGCGACCACGGGTTAAATTTGGTGTTTGTATCATGTCATGCAAAATTATATTTCACACCTCTCCAGGAATCAATCAAAATAATTTACACATACCAATCAAAGGCATTCAATAGATGGTTAAAGTAGTGGTTGGGAGGAGTTCATTGTCAAAAACATCCAAGGGTTTCCAAACTAGAGAAACAAGGGCATGTATTTGATTTATGGGCTAACATTTGAAAATTTTCTACGAGAAGAGGATTTGGTGGGAGTCCTTATGGCAAGGGCTTGCACCTCTTCCTTTATTTCTTAAAGTAGGCTTGAAATAAGTGATTATAGATATATGATACATATAATATGCAAAGCTCTCACAACACAATACTATTGAACATTTGCTTGAGACATAACTTAATTTATTTTCAATATATTTTTGCTTTAAAAAAGGCAATATATGCTACCATGATGCAATACAATGATTCACCAACATTGGGCACCAAACAAATGAATTAGACCATGGATGTTACGTACAATCACAATCATCCATGATAAACAATGATTATTAGCCACTCTGCTATCAAAGGCACAATGCAGGAACAACATGTATCCATCTTGGAGGACAGTGGGGAAACCCAAAATTTTATTGATGCACAGTTGGTGGAGTGTAGAGGCATTCATAGATTGATATATATGCTAAACAACGTGGGCGAGAGAGGATGCCCATGCTTCACCTCAATTGTCTTCTTGATTGTTGGTTAGATATGTTGAGGATATGGTTGATGGCACTGTTGAGCCTCAAACCTGCATCTTCCTATACACCCTCTTAGCCTTCTTTTTCCCACTTACTTCATCCATCAAGCTGTTAAATCATTGCATTATAGTCTAAAAAGAGCTTCTGACATGGTTTTCTAACTATGCTTATGACTGTTGTTTGGTTTAGATTTTTGTTCAGGCAGCTGCGGAAACTTGTCAGTTTCCGCAGCCAGCACAGGTTTCCACAGCCAGCACAGCATTCCATAGCTATTTCGTTAAAATTTATGCTACAGGTGTCCTATGAAGAAACAAGACACATGGGCAAGCTACAGGTGATGGGTACATGGAACGTGTCCCTTCAAATCTGCCAAATCATCCATAGAAGGTCACGGTCAACGAGGGTCAAAGGAAAAGCCAACCAAGGTATTTAGCGGTGGCACGTCTCTGTTTGGAGCACGTGAGAGTTTACGTGGCCCAGTCCTCAGCCCACGGAGACATCGGCACACCTGGAGATCATCCCCGTAACCTGAATCCAACAGCTACCACTCCGAAGATTTAATAGGCATGATGACAGTTACGCTAGATCTCAGCTGAGGAGATCTACGTGTCTTTGGCAACGCAGTTAATAGCATAGGATTCAGTTAGTCAGTTCAGCACTTTTTCATTATAAATAACGCGTTGATGAATGCTGTAAAGAAGCTTTTGGGAATGTAATTTTTGAACTGTTTTCTATTATCACCCCACTGTACTCTGTTTTATATATGTTTCTGCTGCTTTAATACATGAGAAGACTACTTTCTTGAGCTCGTTCTTGTGACTTTTCGTTGACTGGCTGAGGTGGCAAAGGGCCCCTGCGCACTTAAGCCCTGTATAGTTGTCATTTGATTTTATTATGTTTCTGTTTTTATAATTACTAGCTTGTATATAACATGTTGTTTTGATGTTTTAATTCACTGCTGTTTATATTTTCACTTTTGTTTTCTTATAGCTGTCAGCTGATCAACGTTTTTCTGCAGGTTTTCTTAGGCAGCACGGGCAAATTTTCATCTTTTTGATAACTATTGACATATGAGATCATCTTGTCCTTTATGCTAATTTCCATTTTCTGAAGTTTAATTCCAGCACTGTCCTTTTTCAAGTTGTGATTTGCTTATTTCTTTTTCTGCTACTTAGACATCATACTACTCATTTGTTTATGGTTTCTTTCTATAGTCAAGTGGCTCTATTAGTAAGGAATCAGAATATTACTTATTGTAGTGTGATTTAGTTATCATATTGCTTAAACTTGTTCATGATTACTTCCCACAAGGTAGATTGAGCTGAAGGGTAAAGGATCTGAAGAGTTGAAGTAGTGTGATTAGTTTCCTTTATGCAATTTAATTTCTTGCCATTTAGATATCATATTGCTTAGAATTATTCATGATTGCTTCCCATAAGGTAGATTGAGCTGAAGGGTAAAGGATCTGAAGAGTTGAAGTAGTGTGATTAGTTTCCTTTATGCAATTTAATTTCTTGCCATTTAGATATCATATTACTTGACTTGTTCATGATTGCTTCCCACAAGGTAGATTGAGCTGAAGGGTAAAGGATCTGAAGAGTTGAAGTAGTGTGAATTAGCTGCTTTGCTTTTAATTTGAGTTGCTTTAAGTTCAGTTTTTACTTTCTTTTCATTCAGCAGCAAGGATACTGGGCCATTGTCATTAGTTCACTGTTTGATACATTTACTTCCTCTTAAGAATTGATTTCATTACAGTTGTTTTAAAGCTTTCTCTTTGATCACTTTTAAGTTTGGGTAAATCATTGTAGAAATCACCATCACCATCCACACTTAACTTTCATTTTCACCATCACACATTAGGAAAAGATAAATCCAAAAACAAACTAGAAAACTCAAAAACGACAAAAGACTAAGGAAATGGTTATCTAGTACATATAGTACACTTCACTTTGGCAGTTTACGAATCCCAGATTGACATTTTAAATAGCAATTTAGTATACACTAAATTGACCAAACATTTTGGCGCCATTGCCGGGGAAGTGAAATTAGGTAGCCAATTTCTTAAAAAAAAAAACAAGAAAATTTCAAGGAAGGAAAATTGATAACCTCTCAAAGTATGCTCTCCTCTTGCACTTAGTGTGATCTGGAGGATCAGAAAAGATAAAGTTATTGGTTTAATAGTTTCTTGAGTATGCTCTCTTCTTGCACCTAGAGTGACCTGGAAGATCAGAAAGAGAATTATTAGCCTGACTTGAAGAAAAATAAAAAATGACATGCATAGAGCAAGAGATTCTAGGGGAAGGTTTTTAGCTAGAGCCAAGAGTTCGATTTTTACAATTCCTTCTACCTCAAGGAATAGACAAGAGACACCTCCATCATCTCCAACCTACACTCCTAGCCCTAGGATTCCTGGAATTCAAGAGACAGTAGTTGAGTTAGGGGACTCTTCCTCGCCATCCAATGAATCTGAATTAGGAAAAGATTCTTTCTTTTCTCCTACAGGGAGACACATTATAATTGAAGAAGTAGAATCACCTGAGGAAGAAGAGGGAGAAATTCCTCCTCGTTCGCCATTAGTAGAAGAACCAGAGGACTCTGAAATCTCTGAGAAAACTACCATGACAGAAGAGGGAGTTAACGGATTTGGTAGAGGTAGAGGTAGAGGAGGAGGAGGAGGAAATAATGGAGGAGGTATAGGTAACAATGGGGGAAATAGGGATGGAGATAACTCATTTGGATTTCCTATAATCGATGAGGATTCCCGAGCAACAATGAAAAATATTTCACCATCTATCCTCCCAAACTTTCATGGGTTAAGAAATGAAGATCCTGAAACATTTCTATTTGAGTTTGAGGTCATGTGTTGAACCTATGATTATCTGGAAGACTCTAAAAAACTCAAATTGTTTCCTTCAACATTGAAAGGAGCTACTTTGAAATGGTTCATGGGATTACTCACTCAATCCATTAGGACTTGGAATGATATGAAACAAACATTCTTGGATAAATACATGGATTATTGTATGCCTACCAAACACAAGGATGAAGTATTTAAAATGGTACAAAAAGAAGATGAAAACTTGGAGGATTTACTTGAAAGATTCCAATACAATCTGAAGAGAGCAAAGATGAGTAACTTAGATGAGGAGACCTTGAAAGCCCTTCTATTAAAATCCATTAGAGATGAATGGATAGATATTTTGAACATGATGGGAAAAGGAGACATATCTCAACTTCCACTTCATGACATAGCAGAACTATGTGTCCATCTCTCAAGAGGAAAATCTAAAACTGGAAAAGGGCCTAGAGATCCTTCTCTCATCAGAGCAAACAAATCTGCAGCTGGATCAGTAAGTAGGGCTGAGATTGGCAATATGCTTGATGAATTCAAAACTGATATCTTAGGGAGTCTTAGTGAGAAACTAGACACTCTTAAGATCCACAATAAGCAGAAAGTAGAAGTTGAAGCTTTAGCCATCTTTTGCCCAAAATGTAGAAAAAAACATGCTCTCAGGGAATGTCCCTTGGATGCAAAAGTTGTAGAAAAATGTGTGATCTGTTCAGAGAATCATGAGACCAAGGATTGTCCTTCAATTCCTGGGCTCAAAGCTGTCTTTCAAGAAGATCCAAATACAATTGAGTTTCTCTGTTTTGTTGCAAGGAGACCTTGGTAGGGGCAAAAAAATCAAGGGTTTAACAACTCTATGAACTTTCAACCCTCACCAAATTGGAATCCTTGGCAACAACCTTGGTCCCAACCTCAAAATCCTTTTCAATCATGGGTACAAGGTATGCAAAATCCTTATGGGAGATTTGCTCAATTTTATCAATATCCTCCATCTTTTCAAAACCAACAGGCTCCACAACTTCCAAATCAAAACCCACTACTATCATTGCCATTTCAACAACAACAACCTTCTCAACAAAACCCAAATTCTCAACTCTTGCTTCCATTCCAACAGAAGTCAAATCAACTTCCTTCTCAGCCATTGCCAAACCCCAATAATAAAAACCCTCAAAATGCTTACATGATAGAAGGTCAACAATTTCCTGCCTATATGATTGTTCCTCTTAATGATGTACAACTCAGATCTGGTAGAGTTCTAGATAAACCTTCTATAGATGCCCAAAATCAAAGCATTTTTGAGGAAGAATCTCTTGAAGCCAATAAGGGTTCTGAAGCATCTCTTCAAAACCCAAACACTCAGAAAGAAAAAGAAGAACTAACCCCTACAACTCCTATAGTTGAGCAACCTGTATCTTCATCCACACCTCCTTTTCCTGAAAGATTACAAATTGACAAAGGGGTGGAAAAACAAATCTTGTTTCCTGACTATGATTTTCTAGATGAATTTAAGAATGTCTGTATCAAGATTCCCTTGTTACAAGCCATTAAAGAGATTCCTATTCTAGCAAAAACAATAAAGGAGTTGAGTCTTAAAAGACCAGGAAGGAAACCTAGAGACACAAGAAGAATCCACCTGGTAGGGAAAATTGCAGACATCATGATGGGAAAAATTACTATGCAGAAGTATGTAGATCCCGGTAGTGCAATTGTCAAAACACATATCAATGGGGTTGAAATTCCAAACACTTTGATTGATTTAGGGGCTGCTATCAACATTATGAGTAGACAGACTATGGAACAGCTGAAACTTCCTAATCTTCTCTTTACACCTACTTTACTGCAACTTGCAGATCGATCAATTATTAAACCAGATGGTGTATTAGAAGAGATTTCAGTCTCCTTAGACTCTTGGGAATATCCAGTGGATTTCATGATTTTAACTCCCAAGAGTAATTTAGGAGGACATCCTCTCATTTTAGGAAGACCTTGGCTAGCCACAGCTGATGCTTTCATCAGTTGTAGGTCTGGGGATATGTATATTTTTGATGGTAACTCGACAAAGAAATTCAATCTGTATCCTCCAGCAAAAGCAATCAAAGAAATAGGAGATAATGAATGGATTGATGATGAAGATACTATACAACCTGTCTTTACCATTTCTGAAGTTAGTGAAGATAGTCAAATTCTGAACACATTAGAAAATTTTGAAACATCTTCAGAATATGACCACACACAATTTCAGTTAGATTCTGACATTGAGTATCTATCATCTAGACAAATGTCTCTTTTCTCTATGGAATAATTTGGTAGTTCCGCCATTGAGATCTTTCTAGGAAAAACATTGAATATCAACAAAAATTTGGAAAGATCACAACAGGAAGAACTAACCAAAATCTTGCAAAAACATTCTACTGCATTTGCATGGGAGTATACCGATATGAAAGGTATTGACCCTAAGACTTGCATTCATCACATCTATATTGAGGAAAACAGTAGACCAATCAGACAACCTCAGAGAAGGATGAATCCAAACCTTAGGGAGATAGTGAAAGAAGAGCTCCAAAAGTTACTTAATGTGAACTTCATTTATCCAATTTCAGATAGCCGATGGGTTTCTCCTTTGGTTATAGTACCTAAAAAGAATGGTAAATGGAGGGTATGCATTGATTACAGAGAATTGAACAAAGCAACTTTGAAGGATCACTTTCCTTTACCCTTTATCGATCATGTATTAGATACTTTAGCAGGCAAAAAGTATTTTTCATTTTTGGATGGTTTTAGTGGTTACAATCAGATTCAGGTAGCACCTGAAGATCAGGACAAGACCACATTTACCTGTCCATGGGGAACTTTTGCTTATCGAGTACTTCCTTTTGGATTATGCAATGCACCCGCAACATTTCAAAGGGCAGTACTAGGAATCTTTTCCGATCTAATCCATGATTGTGTAGAGGTGTATATGGATGATTTTACAGTTTATGGTAATTCGTTTGAAGAGGCATTAGAGAATTTGGAAAAAGTCCTTATAAGATGTAAAGAAACAAACATATCATTAAGTCATGAAAAATGCTTTATGATGTTTACTGAAGGGATTGTTTTAGGACATCATATTTCAGGAGATGGGATTAAAGTTGATAGATCAAAAGTTGAAGTCATCTCCAAGTTGCCTATTCCAAATTGTCAAAAAGATGTTAGAAGTTTTCTTGGATTTACTGGATACTATAGAAGATTTATTGAAACTTCACCAAAATAGCATCTCCACTCTTCAAATTACTTACAAAAGATTGTGAATTCAAATGGGATCCTGATTGTCAATCTGCATTTGAAACTTTGAAAACAAGAATATCTGAAGCACCCATTTTGAGAGGTCCAAATTGGAAACTTCCTTTCCATATTTCCACAGATGCTTTAGATACAACTCTAGGAGCTGTGTTAGGACAAAAGGATTTAGTTCCTTATGCCATTTACTACACCACTAAAAATTAGACTCCCACTGAGTTAAACTATACTCTGACTGAGAAAGAGTTCTTAGTTGTTGTTCATGCAATCAATAAGTTTAGACACTATATAACCAGCTATGAAACTTTTGTCCATACTGATCATTCTGCAATTAGATATCTTATGAATAAAGCTGTTACTAATGGCAGAGTTACAAGATGGCTCTTACTTTTACAAGAATTCAATATCACTGTGTTGGATAGACTAGGGAAACAAAATACAGTAGCTGATTTCTTGTCTAGAATCCAAAATACTAACGAAGATTCTCCTATAGAGGATAAGTTTCCAGATGAATATTTATTTGCAGTAACTACTAAGACTCCTTGGTATGCAGATATTGCTAACTACTTGGTTACAGGGAAGCTACCTCCACATCTATTTCCTGGTGAAAAAAGAAAAATTATTCAGGAGAGCTCAAGTTATTCATGGATTTCTAATGAATTGTTTAAAACAGGGCTAGATTGTGTGATCAGAAGATGTGTTCGGGAAGATGAAATGCCTGACATCCTCAAGGCATGTCATGATGAACCATGCGGGGGACACTTTGCTGACAAGAGGACGGCCTATAAAATCCTTTCTTTAGGATATTATTGGCCTTCCCTTTTCAAAGATGCAAAACAATATGTCAGAAGGTGTGACAGCTGCCAAAGAGTTGGGAGACCGACTCTTTCAAATGAAATGCCATTACAACCACAGGTACTCATCGAACCCTTTGAAAAATGGGCTTTAGATTTCATTGGACCCATTAATCCACCATCTAAACAAAAGAAGTATATATTGGTATGCACTGATTATGTCACTAAATGGGTAGAAGCCAAAGCATTGCCTTCTGCCACTGAAAATTCAGTTGTTCAATTTCTTTTTGAGGATATTTTTACTCGTTTTGGTGTCCCAAGAGAAATTGTGACAGATCAGGGAAGTCAATTTACATCTAACTTGATGGAGAAGCTGATGGAAGAATATAAAATCAAGCATAGAAAATCTACTCCTTACCATCCGCAAGCAAATGGCCAAGTGGAATCTACAAACAAAGTTCTTGAAAGCATCATCACCAAAACTGTTCATCTACACAGAAAAGATTGGGCAGAAAGGCTTCTTGAAGCCTTATGGGCCTACAGAACTACATGGAGGAATACAACAGGACATTCTCCCTATGAACTTGTTTATGGGAAGGAGGTCCTGCTCCCCATTGAGTTTCAAATCAAGACTTTCAAGATGGCAGTCCAGTTGGGGATGAATCTATCAGAAGCCCAAAAGCACAGAATGGAGCAACTGAATGAGCTAGATGAGATCAGACAAGATGCAATTTTAAGGACTGACCTAGTTCAACATCAAAGAGCTAAGTGGCATGACAGATACATCAAAGAGAGAAAGTTTCAAGAAGGAGATTGGGCGTTACTGTTTGATTCCAAGTTTAAAGACTTCAAAGGAAAATTTCAGACTCATTGGCTTGGGCCATATGAGATTGACAAAGTCTTTAACAATGGAGCGGTAAGAATCAAGACTATTGATGAATTTCAAACTCCTCTCATTGTGAATGGCCATCGATTGAAAATTTATCATAAGCCACTCTCAAAAGAGGAATTTGTCAAAATGTTCCAGGAGAATTCTGCAATAAGGCTGGTGGAGAAGAATCCTTCTCCCCCATCAGCCTAGTCTTTGTTTCTTTCAGTAAAAAGAAATAAAAAAAAAGTCGTATAAGCCTGAAAACCAATCATAGATTGGCAGTCTTATACAGAAAATGTAGAGTGAAAATCAAGGACAGCTGACACTCTATATTTTCCAAAAAATCTCCTCTCCTTCTCTTTCCATCTTCACTCCATTTCATTTTCCATCTCACTTCACCTCCATCTCACTCTCATTACCATTTCACTTCACTCCACTTCATTTTCATTTCATTCCACTCATTCCATTTCACTTCATCAATAAAAGTCCCTTTCAGGACTATTTTCATTCAATTAGTTCTTCTCTAACTATCTTTGTGCAGTTAAGGGGGGTGCTGTCTCAGTTTCCGCAGCTGGACACCATTTCCGCTGCCAAAAGCAGTTTCCGCAGCCAGAAATGATTTCCGCAGCCAGCATCACTCTGTTTTCAAATTTACAGTCAACTGTTAGTGCCATAATCATGAAATGCAGGTGTAATTGAGCTAAAGACATGGGGCATCTCCAAAACATCAAGGAAGAGCAATTGGTTAGAAGCCTTGAGGAAAAATTGACAAAGTTTCCAAAGGTATGATAAAAAATCTTTATCAAATAACAATTCAAGTCATAATTACGCATAGTTATCAAACCATAACAAGTTCTACTATGTGCAATGATTTGATACGATAGCTCCACTACCACTCCTATTCCACGATATCACTCCACACACCTTGC
Organism: Pinus tabuliformis; assembly: GCA_031772625.1. Classification (NCBI taxonomy): domain Eukaryota; kingdom Viridiplantae; phylum Streptophyta; class Pinopsida; order Pinales; family Pinaceae; genus Pinus; species Pinus tabuliformis. The sequence goes on along the minus strand of CM062817.1, from coordinate 1,502,897,830 downwards.
ATTCATTTCTCCAACGGTCTCATGATTATTCCGAGTTTAAACTCAAGACTGACTGCACTTCCATTTATTACCCGTACTCTTGAGACGTGACCTATTGTGTTACGGTTCTTCTTAGCCGTAATTTCCGCAGCCGTCTATTGAGACATGTAAAAATCTCATACACAGTCATCAATCCGATTCCATTCGTTTAGCACTCCACTAATACCATACCTCTCGCATGCATCCGCATTTTATTTTGAACTTGTTCACTGCTGCTCACCCTCTGTTCCTCCGGTAATTCGGGTACTTCCATTCCCTGTTCTCCATTTCTGACTGCAGCCACTACAGTTTGTTCTCCATTTCCGACTGCAGTCACTACAGTCTATCCTAAACCCTGTAACAGAGCTGTTTTTTTTTCTGAACCCTCACACGCAGAAGAACTCTCAGTTGGAATTTAAAACAACAGATGGGAAAATTACTGAGAGCCGAGCCAGAAGGACCGAAATACTTGGAGGGTTATCCTCAAACTAAGGAATTGCTGAAGAAAGCCAGATGGCTACGATTTATCCAAAAGTTTAAAGGCCATAACAAGGAGGTGACCAAAGCTTTTGCGCGGTCTTTTGATGGAAAAACAGTGGAGATTGGAGACTTAAAGTTTACAGTGACTGAGGCCACAGTAGCAGCTACCACAGGCCTACCTCAAGAAGGTGAAAGGTGGTTTAGAAATAGAAGTGTGGACGATCAAATATGGAGAATTATGCTACAAAACCAAGGTATGGATACCACCGTATTTACAAGAGGCATCCCTGTTCATGCACTAAAAGAGGAATGGTCTAGTCTATTGTTAGTCATCCAAAAATTTATCACATGTGAAGGTCGTTTTGGTTCTATGTATATGTATCATGCTAGACTTATGATGAATTTCCTAGAGGGTCACACTCTTAATTTGCCTCATTTTTTGTTATTGAGTTTGAAAAGGATGAGTTTTACAGTTCAAAAACACATAGGCAACATTGAATCTCATCTCTACCATCATGGATTCATAAAAATTCTTATTGAGGACCAGTGAAAGAAAACTAAGGATACTTGGGAGCAATTTTTGACAAGAAACTACTTCCAAGAGCCGTATGAGGCCTCTGGAAGCAGTACACCAAAGATTCCAAGGAAAAGTAGGAGGAAAGAAAAGAACATTACAGTCCAAGACTCCCCTACAATAGAAATTCAAGAAACTGTCCACAAAGAAGAAGAAGATAGAGCTAAAAATAAGAAACAGAAGAAAGAAAAAGGCAAAAGAACCATTCAAGAAGTCTATCCATCCCCTGAGCAATCCATAGAGGAGGATTATCAACCTCTGTCAGAAAGATTAGTACATCTTCAAGCTGCTGCTATAGCAAAGAAAAACCAAAAAGGAAAACAGAGTGCACAAGAGAAGAGTACTAGTCCATACTTAAGGAGGACCACTAGGCTAAAAGGAAAAGTGAATAAAACCTAAGAAAAACAGTCCTAATTTATGGATTTAGGTGAAGAGACACTTGAGAAATCTCCAGCCCAGCCAAGCATTGAATCAAGTCCTCCACAGGATGAAATCCCTTTTCGGCCGGAAAGAGAGAGCAGTCCTCCTCCTCCACCAGATTTTGAGCCTAGTCCGAGAAAGACACCTGAGGTAGATCCTAATCAGCAAGAGGCATATAATTACCTGGAATCCTTAGAACAATCAGCTGCAGGACCAAGTACCACTCTGCCACTAGATGCACAAGTTCAGTCTTTGAAACATGAAGTATTTGAACTAGAAGTCCTAAATAGGCATATCAAACAGGAAAATGAAGCACTCAAAGAGTAGAGTAAAGTAGACAATATTGTCCATGATAACACTATGCTCCATTTAGGACTGTGGCAAAAGAAAAACAGGAAACTGAAGAAGAATTACAAAAAGTTAAGCAGAGCATTGATTAATCTCAAGTTCAAATGTCTAGTCAGGAAACCAAGGATGATGTTAGCATCAAAGAAGAAGAAAAGAGGGCTAGATGTCCTAGCAGAAGCCTCAGAGCATATGGATTAGAGGGAAATAACTAAATTTTGGTTGCATGAGGACATGCAACACCTTCACAGTGGGGGTATGTTGAGCCTCAAACCTGCATCTTCCTATACACCCTCTCAGCCTTCTTTTTCCCACTTACTTCATCCATCAAGCTGTTAAATCATTGCATTATAGTCTAAAAAGAGCTTCTGACATGGTTTTCTAACTATGCTTATGACTGTTGTTTGGTTTAGATTTTTGTTCAGGCAGCTGCGGAAACTTGTCAGTTTCCGCAGCCAGCACAGGATTCCGCAGCTATTTTGTTAAAAGCTATGCTACAGGTGTCCTATGAAGAAACGAGCCACATGGGCAAGCTACAGGTGACGGGTACATGGAACGTGTCCCTTCAAATCTTCCAAATCATCCATAGAAGGTCATGGTCAACGAGGGTCAAAGGCAAAGCCAACCAAGGTATTTAGCGGTGGCACGTCTCTGTTTGGAGCACGTGAGAGTTTACGTGGCCCAGTCCTCAGCCCACGGAGACATCGGCACACCTGGAGATCATCCCCGTAACCTGAATCCAACAGCTACCACTCCGAAGATTTAATAGGCATGATGACAGTTACGCTAGATCTTGGCTGAGGAGATCTACGTGTTTTTGGCAACGCAGTTAATAGCATAGGATTCAGTGAGTCAGTTCAGCACTTTTTCATTATAAATAACGCGTTGATGAACGCTGTAAAGAAGCTTTTGGGAATGTAATTTTTGAACTGTTTTCTATTATCACCCCACTGTACTCTGTTTTATATATGTTGCTGCTGCTTTAATACATGAGAAGACTACTTTCTTGAGCTCGTTCTTGTGACTGTTCGTTGACTGGCTAAGGTGGCAAAGGGCCCCTGCGCACTTAAGCCCTGTATAGTTTTCATTTGATTTTATTATGTTTTTGTTTTTATAATTACTAGCTTGTATATAACATGTTGTTTTGATGTTTTAATTCACTGCTATTTATATTTTCACTTTTGTTTTCTTATAACTGTCAGCTGATCAACGTTTTTCTGCAGGTTTTCTTACGCAGCCCAGGCAAATTTTCATCTTTTTGATAACTATTGACATATGAGATCATCTTGTCCTTCCTGCTAATTTCCATTTTCTGAAGTTTAATTCCAGCACTGTCCTTTTTCAAGTTGTGATTTGCTTATTTCTTTTTCTGCTACTTAGACATCATACTACTCATTTGTTTATGGTTTCTTTCTATAGTCAAGTGGCTCTATTAGTAAGGAATCAGAATATTACTTATTGTAGTGTGATTTAGTTATCATATTGCTTAAACTTGTTCATGATTGCTTTCCACAAGGTAGATTGAGCTGAAGGGTAAAGGATCTGAAGAGTTGAAGTAGTGTGATTAGTTTCCTTTATGAAATTTAATTTCTTGCCATTTAGATATCATATTGCTTAGACTTATTCATGATTGCTTCCCATAAGGTAGATTGAGCTGAAGGGTAAAGGATATGAAGAGTTGAAGTAGTGTGATTAGTTTCCTTTATGCAATTTAATTTCTTGCCATTTAGATATCATATTACTTGACTTGTTCATGATTGCTTCCCACAAGGTAGATTGAGCTGAAGGGTAAAGGATCTGAAGAGTTGAAGTAGTGTGAATTAGCTGCTTTGCTTTTAATTTGAGTTGCTTTAAGTTCAGTTTTTACTTTCTTTTCATTCAGCAGCAAGGATACTGGGCCATTGTCATTAGTTCACTGTTTGATACATTTACTTCCTCTTAAGAATTGATTTCATTACAGTTGTTTTAAAGCTTTCGCTTTGATCCCTTTTAAGTTTGGGGAAATCACTGTAGAAATCACCATCACCATCCACACTTAACTTTCATTTTCACCATCACACATTAGGAAAAGATAAATCCAAAAACAAACTAGAAAACTCAAAAACGACAAAAGACTAAGGAAATGGTTATCTAGTACATATAGCACACTTCACTTCGTCATTTTACGAATCCCGGATTGACATTTTAAATAGCAATTTAGAATACACTAAATTGACCAAACATGGACAAATTCTGAGGATATGGTTGATGGGTCGATATTGAAGTCAAAATCCTCCCTTAACCCTTTAGCCAAAAAGATGTCTCCTCAAGTATCTCCAATAATATCATATGAAGAGTCATAATATTTAACTTGGAATTATGGCTCACCATGATCATAATAGCAGTAGACCACAATTTAGGGATTGGGTCGATCATATGGTGGGACTATGCTAGTGGGAACCCTAAATAAATGACTTGGAACCCCCTTGATTTTCTACCTTGATGGCATTCATCTCCCAAATTTCTTGTTGGATACACAAGTCTTGAAAACATGACAAGGAAGATGAGAGGAAGTTGACAAGGACATTAGGTTGTCGTAGAACATCATAAAGTGCATCCAAATGGATGAACATGGAATGGGAATTAAGGTCATAAAGTCATAAAGGTCACAAAGGTGCATCAAAATATTTTTGGAGTGTCCCAAAGGTAAATATACAATTCTTGTCTCGTATAAAATAAAATATACATTTATTGTGGTGATAGTATCCACAAGATTCTTAGAACTAGTGGTATAGTGTTTCACAATGAATGAATAAGCAAGAAAAGGGGGAAAGTATCTAACACCTGTACACTCAAGGCTAGTCTACAATTGATGTTACATTGCCTTGGAATCTCCACCATATTTGGGTAACTCGAATTCTCCATGCACTAGATATTTTGGGTTGATTGATCAATTAACTGGATGATCACTGAGTTTGACTAAAGTCCCACTGCACAATTGGCCTTCCACTAGTATGGGCTCTGAAATGTTCCATGATAAGTGCTTATTCTTGGGGCTTGGTTTTCAAGGCAAAGTCCAACGTTCACTCTAGACTAACTATGATCATCAATAACCACTTGGTGAATGCTAATAGTCAACTAGTAAACCAACCACACAAGAATTTGAAACCGAATAGGTCAAAATGAAAATTAAGTATGTTAACGCAAGAGTTCAATAAGAACTTGAATTTAGTTACTCGTGCCTACTAGGGAGATATTTCCATTAAAGGAAATCATAACACAAGAAACAACACAACAAAGTATAAGTGATCTGAATGATGATGTTACCAAATATGTAAGTGAAGGACTTGGAAATTTATAGTGATCATGGGAATGATAGATCTTGAACAGAGCATGATGATGTTGTTGGGGAGGGATATATAATTGTGGAGGGATGGATTTAGTTTCTAAAAGGGTCTCAACTCAATCTACCCAGGTGGATGGATTGTTTATCTCAGATACATTGAGATTGGTTAAATTCAGCTTATCGGGTTCATGAGGGTAGGAGAGGGAGGCAAAATAGAGATGGGAAGCTTAACAGTCATCCAGAAGGAAAATATATTCCTGCATTTAAAGGTAAAGGGAATGCTAGGGGGGTAATTTGATTCAGACAAAGGGTGAATTATGCTTCCCTAAATGGACATCATGAGACTGTGTTTAAGATTCACCATTCTGAAGCTGCGAGAAGACTAGAGTGTAAGCACAAGAGAGAAGCTAAACATATTGTGGGTTGTGAAGAGGGCCAAGAAGGCCCTTTCTAGTTCCTCCTCTTTTATATTGGAGACACAAGATTTAAGAGTGTTTATAAGGTAGCAGTAAAGATGAGATGGATTGTCAAGCATATGTTGGTAGGGGTGTTGTTGGACTGTCACAGTGGAAGAAATGATCTAATGGATAAAATGAATGTCTACTGAAAAAGAAAATTTCAATGTTGAGGTGAAACTTGGGAGGGGTAGTTGATGGTTCCCTATGCTAGGTCAAGTGCTTGCAATGGATTAAATATCAACTTCTACTGGAAGTCTCACGAGGAATATGATTATGCAATAACTGCACTTGAAGAATTGGAAGTCAAAGTCTAAGACTCATTATAAAGAAGCGGTTCAAACAATAACCACCAAGTTTTGAATGGGATCTAAAATTTAACTTTCTCAAAATTGAATGAAGTTGGAACCACTCTGAAACAACTTAAAACAATTAATGTTAATATTAAAAATTTAAGTAAAAGCTGACATTATCCTTATCTTTCCTTTTCAAAAAGGAAAGTTAAGGAGAATGTCAACTTTTACTTTAACTTTAAAAAATAAATATTACCATTAATTACTAGGGTTAGGTTTTGTAGGGCCCTCGAGTTAATAATTGTTTTTTTTCCTTTTCAGTATTTTTTATTAAAAAATTATTCTTTGGTGGTCATTAGATATGTTGCACTACATTCTTCAGAATTGGTCAGTTTATTAGAGAACTAGTGAATTTGGTGTTCTAAGGTCAGTTCAATACAAGACCGACCTTAACCAATCTGAACCACCAAACTAGACTAGTACAACTCTAAAACCATTGGGACCAGCCAATTCCACTAGTTCTAGGCTAGTTCCAATAATATTTTTCCCTTCTCATCTTCCTCTGAAGTCATTTCGTTGGATCCTTTCAGGAATGGTGATTTGGAAAGTGCCATAAACTGTCGAATTGCTATGAGCACCTAAGATCATAAGTAGTTAAGCCTTGGCAAACAGAAATTTACAAGGACCTAGTACAGACATCCCAAAAGATATTTAGTGAGGATGTGCATGCAAGGAACTATTACAGACCTCCCAAGATACTTAGTGAGGACGTGCGTGACCAAAAAGCATAAAAAAAATATCCACCCTTAAAAACCATGCCCAAAACATTGAAGTGTGGTGCAAAACAAATTGCTGGTAGGCTATTAATGCTACCAATAATCATTCACTCTCTAATTTCACACGAAGCTCCTAATCAAGCTACCTCCTCCACTATGGTTATAGCAAGTTCTTGCAACTGTGTGAGCTACAATAAATTAAAACTACCTTCGAATGTCCACCAATTTTAGGGGACTTGACTTCTCTTCATGCCCTAACTATTTTGGGTTGATTGATCAGTTAACTAGATGATCATCGAGTTTGATTGAAGTCCCACTGCTTAAATGACCTTCCACTAGTTCCTCCAAAAGTTAGAACTAGTTTAACTGACAACAACCTGAGATAATTGACCTTTATTGCCACAAGTTAGCAATCGCATATGCAGAACTGAACTCTAACTCCTCCAACTCGAATTTATTGAGTAAACTAGGTGACACAAGCCATGTCACACAAGTTAACATCATCCAAGTTTTCTGTTGATGTGGAAATTTGAATTTTTTCAATTTAATCAAGGAAAAATCAAATTGAGAATTTCTTGCTGCATTTTTCAACACATAGTTCATTGGAATGTATTACTTTCACTATGAACTTGGCATAGTTCACATGTTAAGTTCATAAGGTTTTGGGCTGATGTGGTTCTATGTGTTGTGTATATAAATAATAGGTGTCCAACTCTTGCTATTAGAAACAAGACTCCCTATGAAATGTGGTATGGCCACATTCCTTCGGTGAGGCATCTCAGGGTTTTTGGTTCCTCATATTATGCCTTCATACCTAAGGAACAGATAAAAAAACTCAGTGCAAGGAGTCACAAATGTATCTTCTTTGGGTACTCATACCTCTAAAGCATACCATCTCTATGATGAAGTGAATAAGAAGTTTATAATATCTAGAGATGTGATCTTTCTTGAGTCTTCCAAGATTGACAATGTTGTTGAGTGGTAGTTTAATTGTTTAGATATATTCAAACATGCAAAGTATTTTCAAGAGTTTGATAGTGAGATTCCACATCTCCTTCTCTTAGCTCTATAATTTCTATGAAGGGCCTTGAAGAAATCAGGTTGAAGGAAATTCCTTCACCTGCTTTGTTAGGAAAGAGCTAAGAGACTATTGGCAGTAGGTAGCCAAATCTGACAAGCGATGAGGGTACATGCAAGATACAAAGCAAGGATTAATGCAAAGGAGTAATGTAGAGGAGTGTACTGACTACATACATATCATCAAACATATTTCATCCCACTTAGGATGCCTTGCATCGTGCCTGGTTAGTCATAAGATCATGTTGGTCACAACCTTAGTAGCTTAAATAAACAAGTGGTAATACTCTTCATCTTCTAAGCTATGTAATAAACAAGTGAAAGGGAGCAAGACACATAGATCAAACACATGGAATGACTTTCAGTTCTTGCAAAAATGAATGTCATTGAAGACGGAATGATACGACAATGATAAGCAAAATTTTAAGCTACATTAAGAGGTGTATTTCAAAAGATGTGCTTTGTTTTCCATACCTAGCCTCCAAAGGGTTATGCATCAGATGGAGTCTTCATGCAGTCCTAATATTCTATCATACCTTGGGTTTCTTGATTTGCTTATTTTTCTCCTTAGCTCCTTGAGAGTCATCTATCATGTCATCTTTCTTCGTGGCCCTACTTGGGACAAGGCCCTGGGAGGACACATCTATGCAATTTTAGGCTATAAGTCAGACTAGGTAGTCAAGGGACAAAACTGCACAATTTTTGGAGACAGTGGGTTTCGGTTGAGGGAAGGACACTGGAGGAAACCACTGCACATTTTTGAATGGTAAGGGAGGTTGGGATTTCTGCACATTGCACGGTTTGAACAAGAAATGAAAAAGCTTGAGGGTTACATATGTGAATTGTGTAGTTTAGGAAAGTTGGATGAGGCTAGGTTGCTAAGGAAACTCCGAAATTTAGCTAAGTGTGGCATCAGTGGAACTTATGTGAATAATGATAAAACTTCACTACGATCACACACTTGAAAACTTATCGATACAACATAGACCATCCAGAACATATAACACATACTTCACTTAATGCAACAACCTTTGTGGAAGCTTACGATAAGTGCATCTTCGATTATAGACTTTGGGAGGATAAAGGCGACACTTGTGTAAGAGTGTGTGAAATGAGTGTTAAACATGTCTCATTCTCATAAATATTTCCCCTTGAAGCAAAACAAACCTCCCTTTGCATGACAAGCGATTACCCCCATGCCCAAACATGACACATTCTATGTAAAGATAAAAGGATAAACGACTCTTAAGATCGAAAAGGCGAGCTTGAGATCATCAACTTACCAATAAGTGACTAAGGAACGATTGATCACAATATCCATAGTAGGCTCTGAAATTTAAGTGCAAGCCAAAATTTTGGAGGGTGTTGCAACCTCTACAACAGAGCCTTCACCTTCTTGCTAGCTTCGTTTTCAACTAGTGTCTTGAATTCTACGAACTCAAAGAATGTCTCATCTTTATTCCACGTGAAGAAGATCCAACACTTCCGTGAGAAGTCATCAATAAAAGTGACAAAATATTTGTGTCTGACAGTGTAGGTTGTCGAGAAAGGTCCATAAACATCATAGTGGATCCTTTCTAGGACTGCATGTGCTTTGTTGTCCTGATCATGGAATGTGGATTTTATGTACTTTTGTAATGTACATCCTTTGCATATATACTATTGCTTAAGTGCTCCTTTAGAGAGGTGAGTGGTTATTTGTTCTATAATATTCGAGGTACCATGATACAAATGACCAAGTATTTTGTGCCAAAGTTCATCGACATCGCGACCTTCACTTTCTCCGCCTTAGTGCTTAATGTAGCACATTCTTCCACATCTAGCTTATACAGGTTCTTCACACGAACCCCGATCTGCTTCACCTGCCCCGTGGCTATGTGTCTCAGGAATGATTTTCCTTTGTTGAATATCACTTCACAACCATGGTAAACCAACCACTCAGTGAATGCCAGTAGATAGACCCCTAATCCTTTACCTTTACCCTTTTTTACTATCGCCTCATAATTGCTGGTTTTGAAGGGCATCTTTGATGTAACGTCCAAGACCTTCCGCCATAATAACAAATAGAAAGGGTGAGAGAGGGTCCCCTTGTTGGATACCTCTGGACGGGTGGAAGGGGGTGGAGGGGGTCCCGTTGACAAGAATTGAGAAAAAGGTAGAAGTGATGAGACTCATAATCCATCTTACCCAAGTTGGGGGGGGGGGGGGGGTAAAGCCAAAGGCTAGCAGTATTTTTTGAATATATTTCCAGCTTAAAGTATCGAAAGCTTTTGAGAGGTCGATTTTTAGGAGCATACTTGCCTTTTTGGTTTGCTTTAGGGAGTGAATGATTTCATGAGTGAGAATTATGCCATCGATGATCTGCCTTCCTTCCACGTAACTTGATTGCTCTGGTGATATAAGAAGAGGAAGCAGGGGCTTGAGGCATGTGGCAATCACTTTGGAGACAATTTTATACAATACATTGCATAGTGCAATAGGTCGGAATTTGTTTGGAGTCTGGCTGTTCTCCTCCTTAGGGATGAGGGCGATGAAGGTGGCATTCAAGGATGGAAGCATCCATCTGTTAACTCTGGACTCCTCGACTACTTGCTAGACTTCCTCCTTGATTAGATCCCAGAAGTTGTGAAAGAAGTCTGAAGTGAAGCCATCTAGTCTGGGTGCTTTCCCAACTTTAAGCTGTCGCATAGCTGTCTCCACTTCCTGTAATGAAATAGGCCTGAGGAGTATTTGATTGTGTTCCTCAGTTACGATATTAGGAATAATCTTGATGATATTCTCTATAGCTGACAGCTGATCAGTCTCTGTTTCCTGATGGACTCTCCGAAAGTGGGTGAGGAGTTCCTGTTTTATATCTTCATGCTTCTCTAGATGTTCCCCTTGTCGATTTTGGAGGAGAGTAATGCTGTTGTGCATTCTCTGTTGGATAGTGGTATGGTGGAAGAACTTTGTATTGCGTTCGCCCTCTTTAAGCCACTGGATCCTCGATTTTTGTCTCCAAAGAATCTCTACCTGTCTTGCTCTTTCTGAGATCTGCGTTTGTAGTTGACGTTCCTGTTCTGCTATGGTTTCGGATTTGCCTTTAGCTATGATTCTCTACTGTAATTTTTGCATTTCTTGTTCAAGAGTGTTTTGTGCTTGAAAGATATTGCCGAAGGTAAAGCGATTCCATTGTTTTATTTTTTCCTTGATATGTTTTAGCTTTTGTTGGAGCTTGTACATTTTTGCGCCTTCTGGTGGTGTGAAATTTCTCCATGTCTCTGTTATCAGGTTATGAAAATCGGGGTGATTCAGCCAAAAGGCTTCAAAGTGAAAGGGCCTGCGAACATTGTCTCCCGGTCTTTGCCAGTGAAGCCTAATAGGCCAATGGTCCGAGCCAGAGAGTGGCAATATAGAGGCCAAGAGATCCCCGCCAAGATGTATTGCATTATCAGAGATCAGGAATCTGTCTAACCGAGATGCAATTTGGTGGGCATCTGCACGCTTGTTGTTCCAAGTATAAACGCCATTGTTGAATTCCATATCTATAAGCCTATTGTTATGAATGTAGTTTTTGAAGTGCATGCTTTCACAGTCTAGCTTGATCCATCCTCCTCTTTTTTCCTCCAATCTTGTAATCATGTTGAAGTCCCCTCCTGTGATCCAAAGTGGGTGGGATCTTTCTGAGTTGATCTGAGTTAGGGTGTTCAGTGTGTCTACTTTGTTTGTTGCCTCTTGGGGGAAGTAGACATTAGTTAAGTGTCCATGAACATTTGTCCCTGTTAAATGAAACTTGGCCTGAATAAAGTGCTTACTGGCATGTATGTTGGTAAGTGTTATAGCTCTATCATCCCAAACGATGGCTAGTGCTCTTGAGGCTCCCATGGTTTCCACCACCACTTCTTTGCTTCCTGGCCATGCTTTGGCAAGGATCTGATCCAACATTGTGGAATTACAATTGGTCTCCTGCAAGAAGAGAATTTGAGGCTTTTCCTGTTGTAGCATATTCTTTACTAATCGTCCCTTCCTTGGGCTGTTGAGCCCTCTGATGTTCTATGAGATGAGCTTCATGATTCACGATTGGGAAGGGGATTATAGTATTTGGTGAGCCCCTATGCGGATGGTTCTCTGAAGATTGGTTTTCCATCCTCGTTTCTTGTTGTCTTTGAAGATATTTCTTCCATCCCACTGACTACCAGTTTGGACGCCTAATGATCTTTGCTTATGTGCTCTTGAGAGAATTACTTCTAAGTTCTCTAACTGTCGCTCAGGAATTTTGTCATATTCCTTTTTCTTACATGCCTGTTCAAGTCCCAGTATATCTAGATCTCTGATGTTGAAGCTCTCCAGTTCCTCTTCCATGTGCTGTACTGTTTCTTGCTCTGCCTCTGTATCATCTACAATCGTGAGTTGCATCTAAGTGCTATCTACCTCCATACCTTGAGCAGTCCTTTTCTGCATGTCACTGAGAGAGGGTGTTTTGGTGTCCATAAGTTGCTTAGAAGTGAGGGCTTTCTTTGAGCTTGATGGAGCAGAATGGGCGGAAGTCTTAGGAATGGCTTTAGGTTGTTTCTGATTATCTAAAATATGAACCTCCGGCTGGAGCAGGATTTCAAAGCTGTTGCTTGTTGAAGGCAAGGAGGTGCTGGTGACAAGTTTTTTGACTGAGGTAGAGGGCTTTTTATGGGTCTTTTTGCGATTGGGAACTTTTGTGAACCCATCCGAGTCGGATTTGTCCATTGAAGGGGTGGTTGTGGATTTCATATTGGAGGGATAGTCTCGGAATAAATGGCCCAGGGCGTGGCATTTTCGACAGCGGAATGGTACGTGCTCGTAATCTATTGTTTGTAACCATTCATAGTCATCATGGTAGAGACTTACCGTGTCCGGGAGAGCTTTGTTGAGGTGCATGTATACACAGATCCACACATAGGAGGTGTATCGCTTCAGCTTTGTCTCCTCTGCCACTTTGATGAATTCGCCTAAACCATTCCCAATGTCTCAAAGAGTCTTCGTCCCAATACTCTAGAGGGAGAGAATAAAGGTGCAACCACACCGGGGCCCAGCTCAAATCTTCTTTGTCCGGGTTAAAGCGCTCGATCCATCCTCTTAGGTATAGCCTTGCTGTGTTGAAGACATATGGTCCTCCATCCAATACCCTGTTTCGATCCTCCAGACAATTGAAAATGGTAGTAAAGAAGCCCTTAGGCCCTAACTGCAGTGTTATGTGCCCTTTTGGCTTCCATTTGGCTATGATCCAACCGTGCAAAGCTTTCTCCATTGTCCAAAGGCCTATGAACTTTCCTATCAGAGCATGATCCCTCATAAACTGGTTCTGAGTGTTGATACACTGACTTGGGAGCTCGATTTTGGGTCTGTCAACTGCTACCGGCTTGCAGCTGTTTGACGTCACTCGTGGTTCTTCATTTGTGTTGTTATTCATTGGCGTATTTTCATTCTCTATTGTTGTATCTTCTGGATGGTACATCCTGACATTTTTAGTCTATCGCAGGCCGTTTTCTGTATTAGCGGGGGGAGGCATCATGTCCTCCCCCTGAGGGGATTCCATTGCGCGATAACTGTTCCTTATTGTGCTGTAGTTGCCTTATGGCTAAAGGTTAATGGAAAAATGACGCAGTCTGTGAAGGTCTGCCAGTTGCAGAGCAGTGTTAAACCCTAAGCGCTTTGCTCTCCATTTTCTTTTTTTGACATAAACGGTTACTTTTTATTTAAAATTCGGCAAATCAGCTGTCGAGGACATTAACACTGAAACCCTGTATTTCCTTGTTACAGTCGGCGGGAAAGAAGATTTTTCTTTTGAATAGTCTGCTGAATGAGTTACACTGTGAATGCAGATAGAGGCTTGAAAAAGAACTTGATTTGGTTTAGGAATGGTGCCTTGCAATTCTGTTTCTTTTGCTTTCCATGACGTAGTTGTGCTTCCTAGCTTGCAGAGAGGAGATCCAACGTGCCAGAGTGTCGAATCATCCCAAGAATCACTGTGTTTTCTTTTTGAAATGTCTGGCGAAGTGTTATATAGTGTTCAAGAATGCCAAGAGCGGTAAATTGGCCTTGAAGAGGCCCTTGTGAACTCCCCAGCACCTACCCAGACGCAGTAGTGAGTTCCAACGATGAACAAAGATCGAAAATTCCACGGTTGCGTTATGAATTTTCCCTTGTGGATGAGTCCGCGTTTCGTAACAACAGCCAGCTCAAAATGGTTCGGTCCCGAAGTCTGGAGAATCTGAATCAACAAAATGCTCAAAGGAATAGAGACCCAAACAACTCCAAAATTAAGGAATGCTACAGTCTGATTCAACATCATTTACTAACAGAAATCTCTTGCTCCTGAGAGAGCCTAGGTTGGCTGCCAAGTCCGCCTGTGAGTTTAACTTCCTTAGAACATGATAGAAGGAGATTTTGTGGAACGTGGGCAATAGTAGTCTGATTTTTTTGAGGATGGGGGCTAGCTACACCTGAGAAGGGATCTTTTGAGAGTTCATAACCTGTATAATTAGTTTGGAGTCTCCAAAGACTAAGATGGAGAGGAGATTCCTCTTGATAGCCAGATTTAGACCCTACCACAGAGCAAGAGCCTCTGCTTTGTTGTTTGTTTCATGCCCCAGACCCCAAGCAAAGTGCAGCTCAGTTGAGCCACCTGGGCTTAAGATAACTCCCCCACCACCCGCCTTTCCTGGGTTACCTTTAGAGGCCCCATCAAAGAATAGGAAGTGATCATCCAAAGTAGATCTCCATTTGATGAATTCTTGTTCTTCCAGATGAATTTCCCAATGAGAAGGGGCTTTAGCAGGAGGAATGGATCTATTCTAATGATTTGGAACAAGCTCTTTTAACCATTGATCTTCCTCGCTGTCTAGAATCATGCCATTTCTTATGGTGGGTTTGGTTTCTAAGGCCTCCCCCAACAAAGCTTTGATCTTAGTGATAATTATGACTGGGTTACAACTCTCGTCCTTAAATATTCTATTGTTCCTCTCCAACCACAGTTTCCAGCATGTGAATTTGGGGATCCACATCTAGCCAGTCTTGAGAAGGCTTTTTTTGGAGAGACAGAACGGGGATAACTTGGCCTAGTTTCTTAGCAGGTCCTGAATATTTCCTGGAAGCTCTATTTTGTCAGGTCCTAACATCAGGACACCCTTCCAAACTTCTTGAGCAAAGGGGCACAATAAGAACATGTGGTTAGCCATTTCTTCATCCGATGCACAAAGAGGGCACCTGGAGGGACCTTCCATTCCACGCTTCCTCAGGTTATCTCTAGTGAGGATACTTTTATGCACCAGAGTCCAACAAAAGAAGTCAATTTTGGGGAGAGCAGGAAAAGACCAAATAAATTTCCATTGAGTTGGCTCTGGGGGGATGCTAGGGACAGCCATCATACTTTTGTAACCTTCTGCTACTGAGTAAGAGCCTGAAAGAGAACCCCACCCTCTTTTGTCCTTAGAAGAGGCCTTTAAGGGAGATTTTCCTTGGAGAAAATCCAACAATAAATTGGCTTCACCATCCAGCCAATGAGGGACCTCCCCCAAATTCTAACCATCCCATAGACTTTCTGCATCATTTGTCCAATTGGAGATGTCCCAAAGGGTTTCTAGATTGCTGGCCTGAAGCCAAGCTCTGATATTTTCCAGTTCTTCCATCTGATTCAAGGGCTAATCTCCAAGAATCGAATCTTCCCAAATTTTTATTTTTTTCCCATTACCTGGGATCCAATAAAGCTTATGACTGAAAAGTTTCAAAGCTGTGAGACAGAGTTTGAAAACTGGTGATCCTTTGGAAATTCTAGGAGGCTAGTCCAAGCACCTCAAACGCTGCCCATGAAAATATTTTTTCCACAGAACTCTCTTGCTCCAACTAGGATTCCCAGAAACAATGTTCCAAAGGAGCTTGGAGCCCAGAGCAAGATTTTGGGCTACCAGATCCCGCATTTGGAGACCTCCTTCCAAGAATGGCTTCTTAATAGTGTCCCAATTAACTAAATGGAGCCTTCTTTCATTATTTTTCCCTCCCTCCCATAGAAATCTTCTCAGGAGACCATCCACTTTACTAATAAAGGTTTTAGGGGCTAGTAGAATGGAGTTCTGATAAATTGGGAGACTTATGAGAACAGATTTCATAAGGATTACCTTCCCAACATTATTCAACCATGAGGCTCCCCAAGCTTGTATTCTGAGTTTTAGCTTGTCTAGCAGGGGCATCCAGTGAGCTACCTTAGGATTTGATTTGAAGATTGGGATCCCAAGATACTTAAATGACTCCCAGGTCAGGGTTCTTTCCATTTCTAATAGCCTTGCTATGTCTGTCAAATCTTTGATCGAGCAATTCCAGCCATAGATCGTGCTTTTTAGATAGTTAATCTTGCTGCCCGAAACCTCCCTATAAATGTCCAGCTCCTTCTTGAAGGTTCTAGTAGAATTTATGCTAGCTCCTCCAAGAAATAATGTATCATCAGCAAATTGGGCATGATTTATGTCTTTAACATTGTGAGTCATTCTCAGGCCTGGTAGAGTTTGGATCTGTTGATAGTAGTCTAGCTGGAAGCTAAGCATTGAAGCTTGAATGGCGTAAAGAAGCAGGAACAAAGGGCAACCTTGTCTTAGCCCCCTAGAGGCCTGGAAAATTCCGTTGAATGACCATTAACCAGAGGCGCTATCCAAGGGGAGGCAATGCAGGCTTTCACCCAATGTTACACTAAAATTTGTCACCATGACTATTTGCAGTCAGTATGGCTCCATCAATAACCATACTGTCCTCCTTGGCAAGTCTTATACCTCTGCTCCTCATGTCAAACTCCAAAAAAGAGAGAAAGCCTTTAAAAAATCAATATAACTCTGGTTCCGCACTTTCTCTTACTCTTACCTACGGGCCCGCACCTCAAGTACATAATACCTGCGTACTTGTACACTCTGTCTGTAAAGGGGTGGGTGCATACCCCTGTAAAAGTCAAAAGGCGCAAGTTTTACTTCAAAAAACTTACTTGCGGTCGATTCTAGAGCATTCTAGAAGATGGTTTGACGTGGATTGAGCGCCTCCAGATGGTTCATGCATCCCAATGAAAGAGGAACTTATCCCATGAAGAGGGGAGCTATCCCTTTGAAAGAGGGGCTTATCCCATTGATGGTGGACCTGTTTAACTTCCTCCAAAGCATTATAAATACAGGCATTGGGCCAGAGGCAAAGGAGGTTGAAAGCTGAACATTCCTAAGGGTAGATGCTGCTGAAATTAGGACTCCCTTATAGAGCTTGAGAGGAGAGATCACATTCCTTTCTTAGCTTCATTTGGAAGTGGGTGAGCTGATCAAAGTAGAGGAGAACTCTTGCTGGACCCTGGGAGGGACCTGCACAACACCAAGGCGTTGGTTGTAAGGTTTCTTTTGTTTCCAATTAATATAATTAAGTTCATTTTTCTCAACAAGTTGTTATATATAATTTGTTTCATAAACTCCTTGGTCTTTATGATGAATATGTTTTATTATATGAGTTATTCAGGTGCTATGTAATCGTTTGCTTGTTTGTATATGCAGGTTTCAAGGAGAGGAGCTCATCTGGATCGAAGAGACTTGGCCGCTACAAACAGCGTTGGACTAAAGGTAAGCCTTAAACACCTGGTTGCTTTTATTTTAAATGCATATTTAGGGAAAGATAGTGCTTGATTGTTTTGTTTGTCACTAGAAAAGCCTTAGTTTCTAGGGAGGTCGGTTTTGTCCGCAAAATTGACTCTTTCCGCATGACAAAATGGCGACCATACTGGGGAATCCATGGATTTGATTGATTTCTCTTTTGATTGATACTTTGATTTGAGAAACGTTGATTTCTTTCTAGTTTTTGACTGATTGACTGTGAATTTGGGTAGAATAGCTTAGGATTGAGTTAGTTTTTTATTTTTCTTGTTTTTGAGAGAACTATGCACCCTCTGAGTTAAGCACAGTGCGTACCTGTACACACTTTTGCTTTGCACACAGAGCGGGGCCGCACCTGTGCAAACGGGCTGCCTGCGTACCCTGTCAAAAGTTTAGAAAATTTCAATTTGTTTTCCTTTTTTACCTATTAGATCTTGTTTATAGCTTATTTATTGCTGCCCAGATCCACTGGTTACCTGTCAGAAGTTTTCATCTAGGCTTGTTTCATTAGCATCAAGGGTTTTAGTGAAGTTCATAGAAATTCTAGCCCTAGGTTTGATTTTTGTATTGGTCTTGTAGTGACTCTGGATTTAGAAGTTGTAAAAACCTTGGATATCCCTGGTCTTTTCAGTCTTCTTAGGAGTTAGACCATTCGTAAAATCCACCTTTGTTTGAGAAACCTACCGTTGTGTTGTCTCTTTGCGGAATTTCGAGAAGGCTTGTTTGTTAAGCTGTGAATTTCATTCTTAAGAAAAAGAACAAGAACTTTTTATTTTTGTTTTTGACTGATTTATGATTCTGCATGAATTAGTCCTTGGTTGAATGGGAACTGAGTAAAACAACCTGGAATTATATTTTGTAGGCTTTTACCTCATTGGATTTGCTTTTAGGTAAATTTCTCTTAGAGTTTCATAGATCTTAAAATTGATTTTTGTTAAAGTAGTTTTACATGCTTTGTTAAAATAGGAAAAATACAAAATCTCTTTTGAAGAAAGTTTGTTTTAGTAGCGTTTGAAGTCTTTGAAAAAGAGAAAGGAAGTTTTCGTGAAATAATTAGTGGTCTTGTGTTGTGTGCTTTGGAAAAGATAAAGAAATTTTTTCTTTGATTTTCATTGCTAAGAAAATTGTCTTTATAAATTTTGCATTCTCCAACTCTCTTAGCTAGGGAATTCATTGAAAAGGAAAGATTGTTTTTTTTTTCATCCTAGGTGCATCTTTTTAGTGGATTTGAGTCGAGTCTACACATCATAAGTTTCATTTCCGCTACCTTTTGTCCTAAAGAAAAGCCATAAAAAATAACGCTTAAAGTAAAATTCACCTAGTAACATTTTATTTCTAGGGCTCTGATACACCAACTTAGCTTAGGCTAGTGTCTTGGAGTAGGAGAGTAATTAACTCTCCAAGACAGTAAAAACAAACAAGTAGCTGTATCTTGTGGTAGGAAGAAATCCAATTGTTGCATTTATGCTCTGGGAAAGCTCCTCTTAAAGGAGAAGCACGAGATTGTGTCCGAACCAGTGTGGGAATCAATCCTTCCTCATTGGGAACGACGCCAGATATTCACGTATTAAAAACGGTAAACCTCGGATTAACCATTGTCGAGGAGCCTAGGGTCACTTGTTGGTAAACCTTGGATTATGTCAAGGAGCCTTCAAGGGAATTGAGCTTGCTACTCTGCCCTTGCGTGCGTATCAGATCGTAGACTGTTCCCCCAGGTGTATTTGTCTCAGTTGGTAGCCTTAGTGACCATATTCTTTAGGTTTCTTCCTAAGGTGACAGTGGTGGGAAGATCCCACTGTACCTGGAGCAGACGTCGGCTAGACTCACTTGGATTTTCTGGGGGGTTCACTTCACTCGAGACGGTTAAAGTGGAGGAACTTGGTCCAGTCTATTCATTAAGCAGGTTGCCGGGGTAACTGTTCCAACCGCCATTTCTGTACTGAATTCTGCGATGTTGGATTTCATCACCAACTAGTGTTTTCGGTCCGGAAAGTTACTGTTTGCGTGTGTTTGATCTCTAGATTCTTTAGGCGTGTGATTCAAATTTGTTTGGTTCTCTAGAGACTTTAGGCGGTTTGCTTTGAGATTTTACTTTGTTTGCGTGTGCAGTAGTTAAAAGTTTTTAGCTGTGGCTGAATTACCAAGACAGTCCCGTAGACTTCGGGGCCAGTCTCCTGAGGTTGTAACCGTGGCTGATTTGTTGAGGAAGTCCTGTAAACTTCGGGGCCAACCTCCTGAAGACGTCTCGAGCCATTACGAAGGTTTGAAAGTCCTCGTAACTCCTAGTGGCAGTAAAGTTGGGTCACCTGAAGAAGGAGAGTCTTCGTTGGTTGTTCATCCTGATTACCAAACTCTAGAAACAGGTTATAATCCTGAAGCTGTTTCGGTTTCCGAACTTGCTGGTAGCTTTTCATTTACTAGTGATATAGGCGAAGAACCTGAGATATCTGAACCTGTTACTCCAACATCGGGGTTTGTCTCTCCAACTTCTAGTGCTCCTAATTCACCTAGGGTAGAAAGAGTAATCACCGAAAATATTCCTCCTGGTTTGATAGCTATTGAAGAACTTGCTCTGGAAGAAGAAATAGGCATCCCTATCCCTGAAAATCAACCTGTTATTGATCTAAGGGAGCGTGAATCAATTTTTTACAGTCCACCTAGAAGTACTACTTGGTATCTTTCTTTAACTAATTATTTGGAAAACCTAGTGTTAAGTTTTTCACCACCTCGTGCTCCTTATCAACCTAAGGGTTTTTATACTCCCGTAAATATGTCAGGTCAGTCATCCATGTTTACTCAATTGCCTGAATCTTTTTTGTACGGTGGTCCTTCTGTTCCCTCTGGGTATCAGTCACTTTCTGGTACTTTTTCGGGAGCATCTCCTCAACCCATTGAACAAGGGTTATTCACTGGAAGTAATGGTGCAAAGCCGTTGAGCATAGAAGACATTCTTATGATGTCAGGTTCTATTCCCAATTCTCAACCTCAAGGTGGCCAGTTACCGCCTGGGGGGCAGCCTCAATTAACACCTGGGGGGCAACCTCAAGGTACACAATTTGCATCTGGGGGGCAACCTCAAGGACAGTACGTGCCTACGGTGCATTACATTCCTCAAGGTCAACCCCAGACTCAATATGTACCCCAAGGTCAACCCCAGTATCAGTACATGCCTCAAGGGTATCTACCCCAAGGTCAGTACTCGAACCAAGGTTTCCAACCACCCCAAGGTCAATCTTATGTTCAAGGAACGGGAAATGTGCCTTTCAATTATCAATCCTACCCTCAACCCGGTTTTGGATCTCAATATTCTCAACCTGTTATGGGTCAGTACCCCGGAATGAACATAGTGTGGGATCCATCGCAAATTCAACAGGTGTTGCAGCCAAATGTACAGTTGTCATCTCAAACTGGACAACCCTTAGTTTCTGGTTCACCCTAGCAACCAGTCCAGTCTAATATTCAAACTTCTGTACCTTCGGTAGTTTCTCAATTTGGGCCTACTGCGCCTCGTACTCCATCTCAAACAACTGCTGCAACTGCCGCAACATCTGTTCAATCTACCCCACCTACTTCTGGAGTATCAACAGCTCCGGTTTCTACTGTTCATGTATCTACTCCTCAGGCATCTTTACCATCGTCTAGATCCACAATTCAAACTACGGTTCAGATGCCTGTAGGACAACCTGGTTTAAGTACGGTTGTCACAAGTCAACCGCAATTCACTTATCAACCATACCAGGGATAGTACCAATTTGGTTATGCTGTCCAGCAGCCAGTTTATCAGTATCAACCGTATCCTGGGTACACTTATCAACAACCACAACAACCCCAGTACGGTCCGGTTAATCCTGGTTTTCTAGGAGGATACAATATCCCAAACGCGATTCCTATTCCTAGTTATCCTGGATATCCTCCTCCTGGGGCTGGTCTCATGACCCAGAGTTTTAGGGATCCTAATCGGCAGCTACCGTTTATTGCAACTTTGGACTTACCAGACTTGTCGCGCCTAACGAACGATCCAATTAATTATCTTCCGTTTTGGCCGCTAATGCTGAATAAGTTGCCTAGTGACATTCCCAAGTTCGAAGGTAAATCTGGAGAGGACCCGTCGAACCATGTGATGACTTACCACCTCTGGTGTGCCTCTAATTCCATCTCGGATGATTCGATCTGCTTACTTCTTTTCCAGCGCACTCTCATTGGTCTTGCGGCCAAGTGGTATATTGAGTTACCACGGGCCTCTTTTTATAATTTTAGCCAGTTAGCTACCTCGTTTTTAACTCATTTTCAGTTGCCGGTCAGATATGATAATGGCACGGAGTTAATAACTTCATTAAAGCAATTGACGTCCACTTATATTTCCGATATAATTCATGAATGGAGACGTCGAAGGCGGTTAGTGAAAGTTTTTATCCCGGACCAGATCTTAGCTGAATGGTTTGTTAAATCATTGTTACCGAAGATTACTGAAGACGTAGCTAAGGCCGGAGTAGTTACTGAGGAGCAAGTGATTGCTCAAGCACAGTACCTTGACTTAGTTTATACTCAGTCAGGTACGTTACACGAAAAGATCCCCGATCTTCCCAAGTCAAATCAAATCGCTGCAGCTCCTTTGGGATCTCATGCCGCTGATGGTATGATTGGTACGGTTAACACTAAAAGTAAGAAGAAGTCTTCCAAGAATTCTTCTCCTATCATAACCTTGCCTGATTCCCCGACAGGAGATTCTTCTGCAGAGGTTTCCGCCAATGTTCACGTTGTGGAATCATCTACGACTAAATCAAAATCCGGTGGAAAGAAGAAAGGAAAGAAGAAGAATAAAACGGACAAAAGTTCAAAAGAGAAAACTGAAAAATCGGAAACCAATGACGAAAAACGCAAACCTCGATATCCTTGTCTTATTTGTGAAGAGGAACACTTTACAAGAGACTGTCCACATCGAGTAGAGGTTGCGAAGATTGTCAAAGGTTCCCAAACTCCTGCTGTTTTGAAGGATCCATTTCTAAATCAAGATAGCAAGATGATAGGTTCTTCCTCGAGTGCCAATGAAGAACCCATATTGATGATGTCCCATGTAAGGATTGCGACTTGATCGCAAGATTATGGTAGTAAAAGTCCTGTTGATGGCAAAGAAGCAGAATCTTCTGATTCTAATCCATCAACCTCAGCTCCCGGTTCCGATCCACTACAGATCGAGAAGCCTAATCCAGACTTAGTAATCAAACCGCCCGCCAAGGGTATACTTCAAAAGTCTGCTTTCAATCCACATGCGAGAGCGGCCCAGAATTATAACATTGTTGAGGACTTAGCCGTTTCACCCTCAGCAATGTCGGCTTTGGAAGTGCTGCAATCATGCCCAGCACAGCGTAAATTACTTTTGTCAGCTATAGGAGCTGTTGATGTTCAGGACCCGAACCTAATAATCTTTGATCTAGAAAATAGTACACCGCGTTTGCCTCATCAAATGGCTTTCCAGATCCCAGTGATAGTCAAAAACAGGCCTATTCATTGGACTGTAATTGATGAGGGAGCTTCAACGTGTATTATGTCGATACAGTGTTGGAGATCGCTTGGTTCTCCTTCACTAAATCAATCCCCGACAATTCTTAAGGCCTTTGATGCCCGTGGGTTTCATCCTTTTGGCATTCTACAGGATTTGCCTATAGGGGTTGAAGGAAAAACCGTTAGTCTAGATGTGGAGGTGGTTGATGCCCCTCTAGACTACAACCTTCTCTTGGGTCGAAGTTGGTCTTACGCTATGACAGTGGTCGTTTCGTCGGTCTTCCGAGTAATAAAGTTCCCACATAATGGAAAGATCGTAACAATAGACCAGCTGGCTTACTTTTCATCCGACCCAGCCTCTTCAGAGAGTATTCAGCATGTCGGTAAAACGACTATCCCATATAAGGATGTTGGAGTAGGATTAGTTAAAGATGTCGGTTTACTGGGAACTTTTCCTTTTCCTCCAATCAACGCATCATCTTCATTTGCAACCATTCATATGATTACATCAGACACTATCTTTTATGATGATCCTTGGATCGTTCCTTCTGAATCTGAAATAGACTCATTTGGTAATTTTATGCCTTTGAGTCCATATGAAATTGCCTATGAAGCTGTGCAGTCTTTTACCGACTCGTGTTCAACCGAAAAAGACTTAATGAATGTGGTCTGTGAGGAATCACTTTTCACATCAACCTCGGATTTAACTACGTTTTCTGAACTTGTTCACTTTGATGAGAAAATTCGTGAAATCCTATGTGTAGATGATTTACCATGGGAAGATCTCCATCACAGATCTTCGTTTTTACCTGAGGATGGTCGTTTTGAAAATGATTTCTCATCAATATTTACGACTGAATATGTCAAGGAACCTCAGAATCCAATGAAACATTCTGATTCAGAGTTAAATTTGGGAAACATCTCTCGAACTATTCCCATTGACATTTCGGTTAAGCCTGGAATTGTTGAAAACATTCATATAGGTGCTTCGTGTACAGATGACGAAATTCAGACATACAAGGCCCTATTTCAAGAATTTCGCGACGTGTTTGCCTGGTCCTATGAGGAAATGCCAGGAATTGATCCCGCGATTGTTGTTCATGAGATCAAGACTTACCCTGACGCTAAACCCGTCCGGCAACGTTTGCGTCAGATTCACCCAAGAAAAGCTGGTGCAATTAAAGCAGAAGTTGAAGAACTGTTGAAAGCAGGTTTCATTTATCCGATCCCGTTAACGGATTGGGTATCAAATATTGTTCCGGTTAACAAAAAACAGGGAACAATAAGAATATGCATCGATTATAGGGACATTAATCGAGCTTGTCCAAAAGACAACTACCCAACTCCCTATATCGATCAATTCATTGATGATTGTGCCGGCAGCGAAATATTTTCCTTTATGGACGGTTTTTCCGGATACAATCAAATCAATATTCTACCTGCCGATCAACCAAAAACGGCTTTCATTTGTCCATGGGGGACATTTGCTTATTGCAAATTACCTTTTGGGCTCAAGAATGTCGGAGCAACTTTTCAAAGAGCGATGTCTTATGCGTTTCATGACATCAAACACATTGTGCAACCGTATCTTGATGATTTTCCTGCTCATTCATTACATCGAGCTGACCACCTCGTCCACTTACATGTAATTTTTATGAGGTGTAGGCATTATCGTATTCGGTTGAACCCACACAAATGTGTCTTCTGTATAGAAACGGGTCGATTACTGGGATTTGTAGTTTCGAAAGCCGGCATTCGCGTTGATCCCTCGAAGGTCGAAGCTATTATCAATTTGCCTCCTCCTTCGAGTCTTCGCCAACTCCAAAGTTTGCAGGGGAAAGCAGACTTTTTACGACGATTCATTCCTAACTATGCCGAGGTTACAAAGGGTTTTACACGGTTGTTGAAACAGAACACTCAATTCTCTTGGGATGAGATAGCTCAAAAATCTTTTGATGCACTCAAGCACGCGTTGACCCATGCACCGTTGTTGCATCCTCCCAACTACAACCAGGATTACTTTTTGTATCTCGCCGCCTCCCATTCCACCATTGGAATGGTCTTAGTTCAGGAAGATGAATTCGGAACGGAACATGTGATATATTACCTTAGTTGAACGTTAAATCCAACTGAGCTAAAATACTCACATGTGGAGAAATTGGCATTGGCAGCCGTTCAAGCTGTCCAACGTTTTCGTCACTACATTTTACTACGTAAAACTACAGTCATTTCGGATTGCAACCCTATGATCTACATTTTGACCAAACAATTGCTAGGGGGCAAGTACTCTAAATGGATTGTTATCCTGCAGGAGTTCGACTTGGAGTTTGAGAAATCTAAGTCTAAGAAATCTTTAGTTTTTGCAGAGTTAATGTGTGACTTCCCGCGTGCTGACACGGAAACTGTGGTAGAGGAGCCCATTGCGGATGAATCTTTGTTTCTAATCAGCACTTTAGATCTGTGGTATGGGGATATCATCGTTTATCTCCAGACCCAATCCTTTCGGCCAGAGCTTTCAAAGTCTGAACGTCGAAAAATACGATTTCAATCCCAACAATTCAAAATCATTGGAGATACTCTTTATCGCCGTGGGGCGGACTCTATTTTTCGACGTTGCTTAACTCACGAAGAGGCTGAAAGGGTTCTAAATGATTGTCACTCTGGAGCATGTGGCGGTCATATGTCTGGGTATGCCACAGCCCAAAAGATATTGCGCGCTGGCTACTTCTGGCTGTCCTTGTTTAAAGATTGTATTACTGCGGTCCGAAAATGCCACAACTGTTAAGTGTTTGATCGAAAGATGCGCGCTCCGCCTGCTCCTCTCCACCCTATAATTGCCGTTGGTCCTTTTGCCAAATGGGGTATCGATTTTATTACATGTAACCCTCACTCGGCGGGGGGGCATGCGTATATCATCCTTGTGGTAGATTATTTTACTAAGTGGGCCGAGGCGATGCCTACATTCGAGGCAGATGGCAAGACAGCTGCAATTTTCGTGTTCAATCATATAATTGCTAGGTTTGGTGTCCCACAAGCAATAATCACTGACCATGGGTGCCATTTTCGAAACGTTATGATGACAGAACTTACAGGCCAGCTTGGTTTGCATCACGATAGTTCAACTCCTTATTATCCACAAGCGAATGGTCTGGTTGAGTCCATCAACAAAGTTTTAGTTATCATGATCCGACGAATCATTGGTATTCATCGGTCGAATTGGAACAACATGTTATTTTCAGTGCTTTGGGTGTACCGAACCTCAGTGAAAACATCAACAGGGTTCACTCCTTTCCAACTAGTTTATGGTTTGGAAGCTGTGCTACCCATTGAATGCAAAATCCTGTCACTGCAAATGGCCATCGAGTTACTCCCAGCTACTTCCGAAGAGGAAAAGCGTTTATTATACTTAGCTCAATTAGATGAGAATCGATGTGATGTTGCATTGGCGATCGAGACTCACGCAAAACGTATGAAAGCTCAGTATGATCGAAATGTGACCCCTCGAAATTTTTCGGAAGGAGACCTAGTGTTATTGTATGATCAAGCTAATGATAAATTAGGTGCTGGAAAATTCGTTCCTATGTGGCATGGGCCCTATATTGTCAAGCGAAAGCTAGCAAAAGGGGCCTATGAGTTGGTAGACTTTGATGGGGACTCTTTAGGTAAACCCAGAAATGGTCTTTACTTGAAGAGGTATTATGCTTAAAAGAATGGGTATGGAGATTTTTTAGGTTAGTTTTTCTTTCTAGCTGGTGTGTTTGTTAGTTTAGACAGTGTGTTTAGCTTAGAGAGTGTGTTTTCGTTGTTATTTTTGCTTATCTTGGTTTTACTCTTGATGTTGCAGATGTCGATGCCTCTCTAAACATACATTGGTTTCACTGATGGTGCTTGTCGTAGTACACGGAATATCTCTTCCGCAGCTTGGGTTATCTATTCGCCCTCTGACGAGTTAGTATCTATGCATGGGGTGAGCCTCAGTCAAACAACGAACAACATTGCCGAATACAGTGCAGTGATTGAGTTATTGTCTGAATCTATTTCATTTGGGATTCGGAGTTTGATAGTGAGGTTAGATTCTGAACTCGTTGTATTACAGCTTAATAGAGTGTATGCCATTAGAAATCCAGTGTTATTAAGGTTATTTTTGAGAGTGCGTCTCTTGGAACGTGAGTTTGATTATATTGAATATCAGCATATTCCAAGGTCTTTAAATACATTAGCAGATGCAATTGCTTCTCGGATGTTAAATAGACATTTGCAATAATCATACATGTAAATTTAAAACCATTCCATAACATGATTTACAAGATAAGCCGGTAATAATGATATGTATATATATAGGAGTGTGTCAAAAAATACATCGTCTTCGATCATAGGTTGAAAAACACCTTATGATCGGCAAAAATGATAAGTACAAAAAAACCAAAATGTCACATGTGTCTACAAAACGACCATCCAATCATTGGTGATGATCTCTATATGACACCATTGTACGGGCCACCCTACACAAGAACCTCCTAAAAGGTCCTGGGACCCCGACTACATAGTGCTGAAGCCTGATTGGAATATCATCTATGGTAGTCTCCGGTATATCTGCTGTAAGACGCTCTAGGTCACTTTCCAACTCAGCCAAAGTCTCTGTGGCCTCGTCCTGTGGGGCCGGTGCCGCTGCAGCTGGTAGTCTCCTCTCGTAAGGCCGGAGATTGGTTGGACGTCGTGGGCCTACATCTGCATTTTGAAAATTATTACTATCAGTTTTGAGACGATATAAAACAAACAAAAATAATAGATAGTTTAAAAAACTTGTGAAAAATGAAGTTACCTGTATCATCCCATTGTTCTCCCGGTGGAAGAAACATGTCCGGATCTCCACGAAAATCAACTCCGGCATAAGGAAAATCCTGTATAGCAAAGACCTGGTTTTCTAACCAGTGAAAGTACTCCGGAGTAAATCGGACGACCTCCGTCCCCTCATCAGGATGACGGGCCATAACCGCAACCCATCGCATCAATTTGGGCTCTCGAGAAAGCCCAACCTCAACAGTGAGCTGTTGTGGGATCAACATCGGAACCCTCTCTAAGCCAAAACTCACAACTAAAGATCCATAACCAAAGGTCTTTAGCTGTCCGTTTTTGGCTCTAGTCAGTTGGCCTTTTACATTGGCCAACACAGCATCACACCAGTTGAAAATGGTACCTCGATAGCAATCAATTGCCATCCGCATCTGGGATCCAGTGGCAATGTGTAAAGCGGCAGGCCCGCAAAGTCTGGTAACCGTAAAGGCAATCACCATAAGTTCAGGACGGGATATAGTTTTGATTTCTATCCCCTTCTCCTGAGACTTCGTGTTACACCACTCTAGTCGGAGACTAGTGACAGACTGGCCACCTGGCCTAGTCCCGAACAGAGTTAAGTGTTCAGCTCTCTTGGAAAAACCAGTGATAAAGTAGATATCTGCCGGCTCCATCTCAAGCTGGTGCCCTCCAATATAAAAACATTGGTCCTGAACGTTCCATCTTTCTACCAGCCACTCTAGAAAGCTCACTTGGGCCCTCATGCTAGGTATGGCCCAAAATTTATAAAGGCCGCATGCATGCCTTCAAAGCATCAATTGACGGTTCATGATTAATGGCGGCCAAATCAACATCTTCGTGCTCTCTCTCACGCCAATCGAGCATGGTGAACAATCTACATGCCATGAAACATCCATTAGATTCCATAAAATCAAAAAAATTTGGTCCATTTTGGAGAATTTAGGTTTTAAAAACTCGTTGCGCGGGGTACGCACCCCGCCTTTAGGAACAAAGCGTAGGTACGCAGGGTCCCTGAAGGCAGGGTGCGGACCCCTGACATTTTTCCAACTGAGAAAATGTCGGGGTTTGCGGGTCCCTAGTGTGGCGCCTGTGTACCCCGAGAGGTGGTTTTTGAAACCATAAAACCTCCCAAAAATGAAATCTGGGGCCTTAAAAAGAATTCTAAACGGATGAAATTGAAGAGGAGGATGTTGTAGATTACCTGGAAGAGACGACGTTCGATTTCGATGGTCGGATTCTCCGCAATGTCCACGGGAAGTTTCTTGCCAAAAGCCCTTTTTCTCTCCTCAAATAGTAAAATGGTAAAAATGAATTGGTAAAAGCCCTTTTTATTGGTTTTTTGGGTAAATAAATGGTAAATTTGTTTATTTTTCACCATGAAAAGGTATTTTTCAAAGTATTTTTATCTATCTTCAACAGGTATGAGTAATGTGTTGGTTTTTGTGCAGGATAAAGGATTTTCAGGGAAAATTGTCATTTTTTACAAACAAAAACATCAGAGTCATCTTTAAGCTCTTTTCTGACTCCTAAAATGTGAAAAGATTGCCGAGTTTTCTTTTTAGCTCATTAAAACAGGATTAAAAAGACGGTCCTCTTACAGCCCTTTTCTGACCGTAAAAACATGAAAAGATTGCCGGATTTTTGTCGTTTCAAATTCAATATTGGAAATAAAACGACGTGTCCTTGATCGCTTTCTACTTTTTAGATCAGAGACACTAATCATGAAAGTACTCCTTGGTCGTAAAGATCAAGCGGTTCTCTCAAGTATTATTTTATACTTTTTTGGGCTTGGGAGACACAAATTTACAAAAAAGGTCAACCCTAGAGTCTTCTTAAGTTTTTCAGACTCTCTAAAATTGAAAAACGCCGAGTTTCTCCTATACTGGACTCGTTAAAATTTCACAGTAAAGGACCTGTTCGATTACAAACAGGAATGGACCACTCCTTCTTAGGGTTCGAATCTAAACTAAGTTGGACTCATCCGAAGGATGAGCTTATAATCAAGCAAATGTTATCCTCCTCAAGCTTGTAAAAAATAAAGAGGTACTTGCCAGAAATGGTGGGGGAAAAGAGAGGAAAATGAGCCTATTTGTTATACTCTGTCTCGGAAAAACCTTATCATCACTCTTGAACACGACACTTTTCATTCACCTGGGTTGGGAAATCCTTTGCTTAATAGTTGATCAAACCACATTGAAAGTCTTCAGCCGGTTTCCGGGTATTAACTTCGAGACAATTGTCACCAAACCATATGTAGTGTCGTTATGTGCTCAAGAGGAGTCTTGCAAATAAACCATTCATCTGCAAAATATCTGTCATCCATCTTGACCATCCCTGAGTCAGTCCTTACAGCTACATTTCTTCAACTTGATCTATGATTTCGTGTTGTGGGCTCGCCTACGACGGATCGCTTTCTATCGACATCAACACATTATCTAGAAAGATGATCTAGAAATCATCAGTACCTTGGGATTTGCATGCCTCAATGGCAGGTTTCTCGCCTTTGACGACAGGTTACATCAATGACCTTCGATCAAGGGATTCTGTGACATGTTCGAAATCAACACATTCATTCACATCTCATGGATTGTACTGGGTACTTTGAGAACCATTGACATCACTGGTGGTCTCTCTCACACTTGTTAACAGTTTACATCATTGACTGGTAATCAAGTGGTTTCTACCATGTTCGACATCAACTCATTTATTCGCATGGATAGAATCGTACTATTTCAGGAAGCAGAAATGAAGACCCTGGCTCTAGTTTCCGCCATCCAGGCTGCGAGGAGTTTTGTATTCATTATACAGTAGACTAATTATAAACAGATGGCTGCATCCATACTATGTCTACATGTGTCTATGATTATGATGTATTGCGAAATCATTCCTATATCAGAGCAGTAGTTAGTTTGTTAGTTAAGTTTTTGATATGAGTATGGGAATGCCTACCTCAGCGATGATATGATCTCATATATGTATTTTGTGTTGAATATTTGCAGGTTCCAACTGGGCTCTCCACAAGATAATCCTCGAAATGATAAAGTGCTTCACCCTTCCTAGATGATATAAAACCCTGATCTACTATAGACCTCGAACTTTAGGGGACAATCTGTTACACTAAAATTTGTCACCATGACTATTTGCAGTCAGTATGGCTCCATCAATAACCATACTGTCCTCCTTGGCAAGTCTTATACCTCTGCTCCTCATGTCAAACTCCAAAAAAGAGAGAAAGCCTTTAAAAAATCAATATAACTCTGGTTCCGCACTTTCTCTTACTC
Organism: Pinus tabuliformis; assembly: GCA_031772625.1. Classification (NCBI taxonomy): domain Eukaryota; kingdom Viridiplantae; phylum Streptophyta; class Pinopsida; order Pinales; family Pinaceae; genus Pinus; species Pinus tabuliformis. The sequence continues at coordinate 1,502,866,849 of CM062817.1, read as the reverse complement.
TTACCTGCGGGCCCGCACCTCAAGTACATAATACCTGCGTACTTGTACGCTCTGTCTGTAAAGGGGTGGGTGCGTACCCCTGGAAAAGTCAAAAGGCACAAGTTTTACTTCAAAAAACTTACTTGCGGTCGATTCTAGAGCATTCTAAATGGTTTGACGTGGATTGAGCGCCTCCAGATGGTTCATGCATCCCAATGAAAGAGGAACTTATCCCATGAAGAGGGGAGCTATCCCTTTGAAAGAGGGGCTTATTCCATTGATGGTGGACCTGTTTAACTTCCTCCAAAGCATTATAAATACATGCATTGGGCCAGAGGCAAAGGAGGTTGAAAGCTGAACATTCCTAAGGGTAGATGCTACTGAAATTAGGACTCCCTTATAGAGCTTGAGAGGAGAGATCACATTCCTTTCTTAGCTTCATTTGGAAGTGGGTGAGCTGATCAAAGTAGAGGAGAACTCTTGTTGGACCCTGGGAGGGACCTGCACAACACCAAGGCGTTGGTTGTAAGGTTTCTTTTGTTTCCAGTTAATACAATTAAGTTCATTTTTCTCAACAAGTTGTTATATATAATTTGTTTCATAAACTCCTTGGTCTTTATGATGAATATGTTTTATTATATGAGTTATTCAGGTGCTATGTAATCGTTTGCTTGTTTGTGTATGCAGGTTTCAAGGAGAGGAGCTCATCTGGATCGAAGAGACCTGGCCGCTACAAACAGCGTTGGACTAAAGGTAAGCCTTAAACACCTGGTTGCTTTTATTTTAAATGCATATTTAGGGAAAGATAGTGCTTGATTGTTTTGTTTGTCACTAGAAAAGCCTTAGTTTCTAGGGAGGTCGGTTTTGTCCGCAAAATTGACTCTTTCCGCATGACACCCAAGTTATGAGAACTTTTTAGAAGCCAAATTTATCCATCACAGAAAACAGGAAATCATGTCTCACCCTATCAAAGGCATTTGTCAAATCTAGCTTAATCACCATGCCTTTCTCTTTTCGATGACAACTTGAATGAATTGCTTCTTACACCAGCACAATATTGTCAAGAATCTTTCTCCCTTTTATGAATCCTCCTTGGTTTTCAGGGATGATGATCGATAGAATTTTCTTAATATGGTTGGCTATTATTTTTGTAATCAGCTTATAACTTGTATTACACAAAGAGATGGGCCTGAATCTGATGAAATCGATGGCGCCTTTGTCTTTCGGAATCAAGGCAAGGAAGGCCGAGTTGGTACCACCTCCAATCTTGGTGCAGGTATGATATTTACGGATCATTCTCAGAAGGTATTTTTTAATTGTAGGCCAGCAAGTCAGGTAGAACCTTGCAGTGAACCCATCAGGGCCCAGGGCTTTATCCAAATCCATGCAATCCAAAGCTTCTTTAATCTCATTTATACTAATCGGAGCAGTCAACATAATATTGTCAGAATCTTGAACACAGTGAGGAATAAGATCAATCAGATAGGCTTGAGAATCGATAGGAGGGTCCTTCAGGGCAGAGTAAAGATCTTTGAAGAAGGAGTGGGCTGCTCACTTTATGCCTTCAGAATCTTTAACCACAATGTTTTGATAGTGAATTTCATTTACTGTTTTGAAGTGCTTGCGTGCTTTAGCTTGCTTATGGAAGTAGCTTGTATTTTTGTCTCCGGCCTATAACCAAAGATTTCTGGACATCTGTCTCCAGAAATCTTCTTCATCCCTACTTGCTCTATGGAGATCTTTTTGCAACTCTACTTCTTTTTGAAGAAGGATTTGAGTTACATCGGAATTCTCCATTGTTAATTGATGGCCTGCTAAATTGTCATGCATCTCCTTTCTTTTGGCGGTGGGCGTTTTCAACCTTTTAGCCCACTCCTTGAGCTCCCTTTTAAGTCTCCTCATTTTTTCTTCCCACACAAAGAAAGGGGATCCTTGAACTTGCCAATTCTAGGCCTCGGAGACCACCTCCTGGAATCCTTCTTGATGAATCCATAGAGAACTGAATCTAAAGGGAATGGGGCCAATATTTCCATCCGAGGAGAGCTCAAGCAGAATGGGTTTATGGTCAGAGGTGTAGTTTGGTAGAATTTTAGAGGTGGCCATTAGACCACAAGTCAAGAAGGAGGATTGGACTAGAAATCTGTCCAGACGAGAAGCAATGTGGTCGGGGCCTATCCTTTTGTTTGACCAGGTGAATTTCCCAGATGTGGGCTTGATATCCTCCAATTCCCAATCTAAAATGAGGTCTTCAACCCATTCTCTAGCTGGGTCCCTGACCAGCGAGTCCCCCTTTTTCTCTTCTGCAGCTAGCGTAACATTCAGATCACCTGCAATAATAATATTTTATGGGTTGTGCAAGAAAAGATAGGACTGGAGCGAGTCCCAACAAATTTTTTTCTCAGATGGTAAGACTGGAGCATAAAGATTGAACATACTTACTTGGTGGCTAGATTCTCTATGGAGGAGCTTAGTGAGTAGCCAATGGGGGCAACATTCTTCGTGAATCAGATCATATTTGGAACTGTCCCAAAAGGAGACAATCCCTCCAGGGGCGCCTCTGGCGCTGACTACTCTCCCTTGGCCTTTATGCCAGAATGCTTTGCTTGCTTGGAGGAGTAGAAGTCCTCCAGTTTTGTCTCCTAGATGAGAAGGATTTCAAGCGAGTACATCCTTACAATGTCTTTCAGAGCTTCTTCTTTCAACATGTTGCCTAACCCTTTGCAATTCCAGGAGACGTATTTCATTATTTACTGGCTTGGAAGGTTGTGGCTCCTTTTGGAGCCTGACCATGCTTGCGCCTAGATCTGGTATTCATCATTCCTTTGAGAGTTTTCTGAGAGCCTTGGAGAACATCCAGATAAGTTTTTTCCTCTCTCTGTTTCTTCTTGGACTTTCGACCCCTGGCCGACTTGATAGGAGTGACTTGCAAGCTTTCTGAATCTGAGACTCCATCTTTTGAATCTCCCTCAGAATCGGAGCTTAGACTGATGAGCTCTTCATTTTCTTCTTTTTCCCCTTGTTTATCCTCTGATGGAGGAAGAGTTGACTTTGCCTCTGCTTCTTTCACTTTCTTCGACGGGTCTTCTGGTTCCTCTTGGGTTCCAATGGCATCTGTCTTTACCCCAGAGGAAGAACCCTCTTTTGGAACTTTTTTGGCTTTTAGTTTAGGCTGGGGCTTCACCAATGGCCCTAAATTTTTCTTCTCAGTTGGTTTTGGGACTGCCTTGCCCTTTTTTATTTCTTTCCATCCTTCTTCGTCCACTTTGTCCCTGGTTGGAGCTTTTGGGCAATTTCGTTGGAAGTGTCCATGTTCGTGACAGGTTCTGCATTTGAAAGGCAGTTGCTCATAATCCAATTTTTGATAGTGATGCCATTCTCCAACTATAAGTTTTACCACTTCGGGCAGTCCAGCTTCCAGATCGACTTCCACACAGATTCTTGCGCAGGTATATTGGCCCTTGTTATCTGCTTTGTCAATGAAACGACCTAGGCCATTTCCAATCTTCTGCAAGGTGTGATAGCTCTAGCAATGGATCGGAAGATTGGGAAGCTGGACCCAGACTAGGACCTCTTTAGGGGCATCGATTGAGGGATCGAAGTCAGGGGTCCACTTATTAAGATACAGACCCTGATTTCCCATAAAATACGGACCGTTTCTGAAAACCAAATCTCGATCTTCTTTGGAGGTGAACTAGAAAATGAAATACCCTCTTCCGACAACATAGCAGATCACATTGTTTTCCAGCTGGGGCCTCTAGTTGCGTTGGATCCAGTCATCTGTTGTTTTTGTAGAGGGCCAGCGTCCCATAAATTGTCCTACCAACCTTCTGTCAACCAGGGCTAGGGCGATTTTTATCGGTTGGTCTTCTGACAAGGCGATCTCAGGAATTTCCTCCAGTTTTTTGATGAATTTCGGGACTTCTGGAATCAAACATTTCTTCCCTTTCTGCGAGAGCAATCTTCTGAATGCTTCTTCTAAAGAGATTGGTGGGGTGGGAGAAGGATCCCCACCCCTAGGCGCACTCATGGCGGCGGCTACGCTCCTCTGCGATTGCAAAACCCAGATGTGGATGTTGTGCCAGCAGTAGCACTGGCCGGAGGAGGTAGGTAGAGCCCGATTGCGAGGATGCCGGGAAGGATTGAGAGCCCAACAGTAGGGGCTGCCAGGCAGGGGGCCTGCGGAGGGCCGCAGGGGCCAAGGAAGCAGGGCCACGGGAGCTCCAGTTCAGAACGCAAGAACAGATCACCTTGAAACTCAGTGGTGCCCTCCATTTTCATTCAAAGTGAAATATCGTATTAAACATAGGTTTGATCTAAAGTGGTCATGTATTAAATATAAAGTTTTGTCTTAAAATATTTTTGTCTCAAAATATTTTTGTCTCAAAATATTTTTGTCTTAAATATATAGTTTTGTCTTAAAATAATTTTGTCTTAAATTGTTTTTGTCTTAAAATAATTTTGTCTTAAACTATTTTTGTCTTAAATATAAAGTTTTGTCTTTAAATTTTTGTCTCAAACTACTTTTGTCTTAAATATAAAGTTTTGTCTCAAAATATTTTTGTCTTAAATTATTTTTGTCTTAAATATAAAGTTTTGTCTTAAAATATTTTTGTCTCAAACTACTTTTGTCTTAAACTATTTTTGTCTTAAATATAAAGTTTTGTCTTAAAATATTTTTGTCTCAACCTATTTTTGTCTTAAAGTTTATATTTAAGACAAATCAATTGATATTAATTTTTAATGTAAAATAACTAAAATAAAAAATGAGTTTTTGAGACAAAAGATTTCTTTTGTCTTAAAAAAATGTCTCAAAAGTGCCCTTGGTGTAGTAGTGTAATCAACTATTGGGACGGATGAAGAAAGTTAAGGAAAAGTAAAGGGGTGAAATGAAGGAAATGGTAACTCAAATATTCAAGGAAATCCTCTACAAAGGCACTCATGGGATGGATATTCATTGGCCTTGCTTGACAGTGCAAGACAAACAATGAACCCCTTTAGCAAAGGAACTTTATAGTGAGTTTGTATGCTACTGACTACACTTGACATGGCCTTTTCCATTCAATGAAATTATCAATACATTTGATATTAATGTATTGATTTAACCATGCATATGGTTCCAAAATATTCCATGGACACTATATTGAGCACCATTTTGTCATCAAATAGATGATAATTTTTCCATGACAAAATGATATTGCTCTTTTCTCCAAAATCCATCAAGTATATGTAAGAATGATCTTAGAAACCCATCAAGTAGATGTCAACGTGATTGCTCAAAGGATCAATAATAGATAGTCACCATGAAGGAGATTTTCCTCAAGAATCCACGTGAACTCCCCCATGTCTTTGACTGATTGATCATATGTGAAGTCCACATGTTCATTTTTCATTTCTCTCACATCCACACTTTGTATTCCATGTTTCAACATATCCAACTTGTTTTAACATGACTATACCTATTATTGTTGGCTAGCGCTTTAGTTATAGACTTTTGCAATGGTTATGTTATTGACGCACTTGAAATCTTTGTTGCATCTTTCTGATTTTGGTATTAAAGCACCCCAAGAACTAGAACCATTAAAGGAAATTCATTTCAGATCGAACTCCATTAAACATAAATGGTTATAGGATTTCTCTTTATTTATGGTCTTATGCAAGGCTAGAGACACAATTGACAAAGAAACCAAGGGAGATTATGTATGGTAGGATGCTTAAGGCCAATCCCTCCTTGTTTGCAATAGATTAGGGAAGCACCATGCATAAAATGAAAGTATTGTCAAAGGATGAGAGAATCTCAGTTATTTTCATAGAAAAGGGAGTTTAATGTATTGTGTGTCCACATTTAAAATATAAGTGATTTGTGATGATGCACACAAATTTGGAGTATTGGATGATTGAACCATTCACCTTCAAAATCAAGTTGGTTCCATTAAATCCATCAAGGACAAAAGTGATAAAGAACATTTGCATGACAAGGGAACTAGTCGCTATGATAATGAGAATGAGACTTCCTAGTAGTTGAAAAAGGTGTTTGGTGACGATGAACACAAATTTGGAGTGGATGATTGAAGCATTCAACTTCAAAATAATGTTGGTTCCATTGAATTCATCAAAGATAAAAGTGATAAAAAAAACATTAATATCACAAGGGAACTAAAGGCTAAGAAAATGAGAATGAAACCTCCTAGTGATTGAAAAATTAGATAGAGTTTCTTTTACATAATCCATATATTTTTCTTGATTGTTATTAAAGCAATATATGTAAGTTGGTTCCATTGAATCCATCAAAGATAAAAGTGATTATAAACATTAGTATCACAATGGAACTAAAGGTTAGGAAAATTCGAATGAAACCTCTAACTAATTGAAGATTTCGATAGAGTTTCTTTCACATAATATTATATTTTCTTGATTGTTATTAAAGTAATTACGCTGAAAGCAGTTATATTATGAGGTTCTTCCTCATAACATTGTAGTAGATTTGTTGTACTAAAAGGAATATACCAAATCGACGGTGGTCAAAGAAACATCAATTTGACGGTTTGTGAAGAGGACAAGTGTCACTTTACGAGTTACACGAGGAGCAATTCAATCGTTTCTACTTGCCTTCACTTAGCAGGCCAGAACTTCATATCTGCCACAACCAGCTCAAACTTTTTTTAATTGTCATCACGACCGTTGTAAATGGGGCGAAAGTCGAAGGCTGGAAAACAATCATACACAGATAATACCAATCCAGAGGTTTCAACATCATAATCCCACCAGAGAAGTCGATTCATCAAAATCACCATAAACCCCAATGGCGATAGAAACCATTGCAATGGAAGAACCCATTCCAACATCAACTCTTTTAATGTTGACTTCAAAGAACATTGCCACCGGAAGTAGGGAACAGAACAAGGCCTTCATGGACTGCAAGAAAGTCGACCCCAACCTAGAGAAGTGCCTGGACAAAGGCCGGGATGTCACCAGATGCGTTTTTAGCCTGTTGAAATATCTTCATGCAAAATGCCCGAAGGAGTTAGATGCATATTCTGGTTGTATGTACTATTATACCAATGAGTTTGAGTTATGTCAGAAGGAGAAAAATAAATTTGAAGCATCTTTCTCATTGGGTGACTGATTAAATGTTCAGTTCATGAATTAGTTTTGTAACCTCCTTGTGGAAGGACGTTTAAACGCTTCGCCTTTCACGAATTAACGTCACTTGAATTGAATTTCTAGCCTTTTAGAGCCTACCTAATCGTGGAAATAAAACATAATAATCTCATATATAATATAACTTATTCATCTCGTTCGTTGGAGGCCACATAAGAAATAGTCGTTGAGATAGAAACTAATGTTCCCAGTAAGTAGTGTATTTCGTGCCGAAAACGTTATGAAATGTGATTTTAGGGCTATAAAATGTGTTGTTGTAATGGGTCGGTCCATCTACCATTATTTATACGTGATTGTTTGTTTGCTTGACCTAGAAGTTCGGTTATGAAATCCACCCATTTATTAGTAAGCACCTAGGACTTCAAACACCATTGTCAGGAGGGAGATGCTCACACTTTTACTTGGACCAATTAATCACTTAGTGAGTCACTATTGCAGCTATTCTATGATTCTCAGGATCAAATGACAAGAATCAAACTAATTGATTTTAAATTATTGATTAAAGAGGATATATTTAGAGCTTTACAAATCAATTGAAACAAGAAAATAGATGTGATTACTTGAATCAAAATGAATGGTCGATTCGAAGAATCAGACAATGTTCAATAGGATCAGAAGCATGAAGAATAAGAAACAATCCCACCTACAAGAAGCAATTATGACAAGCTTCTCCTTTTTAGGAACTTCAATAGAGAACTCTCCTGAGACACTTTCACATTTGAATTCAAGCTAACCTCTCCATCAACTCTATGCACTCTTTTCTTCGAGATATGGGAATTTTTATCTGCTCTATGTAGTGCTCTTAGAGAGTCGAAGTTTTTCGCTTCCCCATCCATTTGTTTGTATAATTGAAAAAAGAAACATTGATGGGTGCTCTAGAAAAATGGATATCTAATTGTGTGAGTGAAAATTGAGCTTGCCCAATTGACGATAATTTATATTAATCACAAATTCAACTTTTTCTTGAAAATTATATTAAATTTTGGAGTCACATAAGGTATTAAGAATAGTAACCCTCTGAAATCGGGTACAAAAATTCAGCAAATATCAGTGCACTTGATTACTATTAAAGACTTCTAACATGAATAGGAGAGTGTCTTATGTTCAAAAGATCCCCCATAGCTTTGATTTCAATGGACCTGTTGCAGTTGGTTGTGTAGTTTGAGATGTCTTGTACCATGATGCACTGAACCTTAAATTTGGATTTCTCACCACAGATTTTTTGTTGAATGTGAAATAGGATGTGAATGTGTCCATGGGTGAAAAAGTTGGTAGTTGGGAAGAAAATTTTACATCCAGGTACCCAAAACAAGTCACATGTCCTCCATATTTCACTACCACATCCATAGATGACAAAGCTTGACAAATATTTGTCATTCAAAAGTTTCCTACCGGATTTCTACACAACAATACGCTCACTACAATAGCAACACCCTGTAGGAACACAAGTGTCAGCTGGTGAACTTTTTAGAAACATAAATTGTTGACACACTCCATTCTGCTACATTTGTAATGTAGATGACGACCACGTGCCTCAACGGGAAATACTATGTTTGACACACTCCTTTCCAGTTCGTTTGGAATGCAGATGATGACCACTTGGCTCGATGGGAAATACTTTGAAGAGCCATGAAATTGGTCCTAAAAACCATGGCCTAATTCTGACATGGATGTTGGTCATATTGGTTAAATTCTCAGCTTCATCATTGTCATGGATCTTTGGTCAAATTTTCAGGTCATGGATTCTCAGTCTTTTTGGCAAACATTTTGAGAGTATTTGAATTGAATCAAAGTTTTAAAATGTTGGTCACAACGACTCCTTAAATTTGAACTTCAAAAGTTTGTTTATTGTTTTTTTTAACATATTAGACCATAAATGATGATTTTTTAAACATATTTGACCATAAATGAAACGTGGAAGGCAATAATCCTAAAATTCGGATGTTCCATTTTAGAAAGAAATTGAGGTAATAGTACTTGGAAATTTAATTATTTTGAAACTTTAGTTATTTTACTGAATTTTGTGATCCATAATAAATTTTTAATTTACAAATATTTTTAATATAAATATATTTTTTTTATTTGAGAAATTCCAGAAGATATGTAAATTACTCAAGCTTTTTTATTTAATTGAGAAGATATGTAAATTACTCAGACCTACTCAAACTTTTTTATTTAATTGAGTGTTGGTCTAAAAAAAAAAACTAAATGAACAAAATAAATGTTTTTAGATATTCTTCTTATAGTTGGTAAGTTGTTAGTCACAAATCCCCAAGAACTCTTGAAGTGAGGACCCAAAGAACCTTTGTTTCATCTCAATCAATGGACATGAGAACTCCTCGGAGATCTTTATTCAAGTTAATTTCATTTTTATCCTCTGGAAATTAAATTAGATTGTTGTAGCATAACTTAAATGTAAAGTCATATGCAATGCAAAGTAACATGTGCTCTTAGCTATGCCAAATTCACTTCCCCTCAAAGGAATGCAAAGCCTTACCGGAATGCTATTTGAGAAGAAACATATAACAATTATATTATATGAAAGTTGGGAATCTATTGAAGTGTTTGCTTTAGTTGTTAGAAAGTTTTTGGAACTTTTAGGTGTATGGAATTGTTGGGAATTTATGTTTCGACTAGCCAACCTCTTAGCCCATTTGACCCTCATCGACCCCGATCTCGAATGAAATATTAGAAACCCTTCTATTTCCAATTGTATATATATGAAAAGTTAAAAAAAACCAAAACACTTTTGGCCTGTCTTTATGTCTCTTGGTACAACTGCTAGTATTACATATATTAGATTAGAGATACACTAGTAAAAATTAATGATTTCCATTATAAAGAGAAATTTGATCACATTAATAATGGTAAATAAGTAGGAAATTTGAAACTTAAAATATTAATGATTATAATTTTAAATAAAATAAATACATCATTTTAATGTGAGATAATAATATTAAAAAACATTTTAATTTTTTTCAATTTACTAATAATAATTACATTTATTATTAATATCTTAACAACTTATTGTGCTTTTTTAATGGTAACATTTATTCATAATCATTGTTAAGAAATGCATGAATGGTAATATTGTCAAATATTTATAATAGGTTGGTTTTAGGCTTAAACAACAGCTAGTATTAAGTATAACAAATCATTGTAAAGTGAGACAGATAATGCAAAAACATTTTTTTAAAGAAAGATAGGTTGCAAAATTAGCACTTTTTCCATCTTATGTACCTGGGATTGTACGTAATCCCCTTTCTACCATGCAACACGCTCGATCTAAAAAATAACAGATTTAAAAAATAACACCTTGTTTAATTTCTTCCATTTAAGCCAAATAAAAATATATTTAACTCACATTCCATTCAAGTAATATTTTATAATTTATATGCAATTTAATATAACCATGTTTCAAAAATTTCTCTCTATTTTTTTTTCAAAAGAAGGATTGAACAAAATGTTAGCATGTGTCCTTATGATGCTGGATGAAGTTTTCGTTTTTTGGGGTTGTTTTTTAACGAGATGGCTGAGGGGCAGCTAGGGGCAGCTAGTCCTTGCCGAGAGAACCTTAATAGACGTTATAGAACCTTCACATTTACTATAGAAAACCTATGTGGTTCCAACCTCCCTGACCTGCCACCTTTTGGTTCTGTGGAGAGACACAGAATCTATGAAGTGGAGAACCAACGCCCTACACATGCATGCAGAGGCCCATGCAGAGTTAAGTATCGTGTCTTGATGCCATAGTCGTGAGTCATTCTTATTGTGAGTGAAAAGGACGTGGGGTTTAACCGTAAGTTTTGTTGAGTGAAATTCATGAGATGAGGGTTCAAATCTGATTGAGTATATATATGACTTGTTATGTAGCCTAGGTTTATAGTGACAGCCAGTTAGATTTGATCCGGTTTATAGTGGCAGCCAATTAGATTTGATCGACCCCATAGCAGAAGTCTCGGCTCTTGTTGAGGCATAAGTTTCCTGCTATTGTGCCGCTTGCAGAGGCATAAGTTTCCTGCTATTGTGGGGCTTGCAGGGTGTTGCACCTAGCTTAGGTTTATAGTAGCAGCCAGTTAGATTTGATCCGGTTTATAGTGGCAGCCAGTTAATTTTGATCCTGGATCTATTCAGGATAATTATCCTAGATTTAAAAAAAAAATAGAAAAAAACACGTCCTATCAAAATTTTTAGATGCTCGCTGAATCGTAAGTCTATACATATGGCGAACATGCATGATCCGTGTCGCTGCACTGCTCCGCCATTGACAGTGGTAATACACGATATCAATCCCTGAAACAACAATTCCATTGCTATTTCCATGAACCCAATACAATGTCACCTGAAACAGAACATGGGTTTCTTTACCTTTCGTCCATGATTCAGGCCAATTTGGAAGCAGTTCAAACCCAACTTCATGGGTTTCTTTACCTTTCGTCCATGATTCAGGCCAATTTGGAAGCAGTTCAAACCCAATTTCATGGGTTTCTTTACCTTTCGTCCATGATTCAGGCCAATTTGGAAGCAGTTCAAACCCAACTTCATCTGATTCCATGAGTTCTATAATTACACCATATGTACCTCCATAGGTGAGAAGGGCTAAAACTACAAATTTGGAACGATGGAAAAGCAAAATCCCTTTGCAAATTCAGAGACATTGACAGAGCGATACAGTGCCAAATTGCAAATTGCAGATGATCAGTGCTTGGACTCAATTAATAGGCAATACTATGGAAGTATTGCCCTGAAGGGCTCGTAAATATCTATCCTCGGGGAAAAATAATTTGTTTTAGCATCCAAAATTTCTAGCGTCTTGAGAAGCACAAATTTAAGACAAGTGTGCTGCAGGAGTTAGCCAGTTATGCGAAACACAGGTTGCAAAGGTAGTCTCCGTCATACAAGACTTTGATGATGGGTTGATGGCTTTGGCTGACATTCTCAATTGAAAAGGAACCTACACCTGTAGCTTTTGAACTTTTAGTTGGTACAGAACATTATTTACTTGTAAGAATTTTTATTTACTGGTAAGAACTTTTAGTTTGTACATAACATTATTTACTGGTAAAAGGAACCTACACCTGTAGCTTTTGAACTGTTAGTTGGTACAGAACATTATTTACTTGTAAGAACTTTTATTTACTGGTAAGAACTTTTAGTTTGTACAGAACATTATATCCTGGTAAATGAAGAGCTTTTGAATTTTTAGTTTGTACAGGACATTATTTACTGGTAAATGGGGAGTTTGGAAAAAAATAAAAATCTTTTTTTGCACTAGATTGAAAAAGGAGTTGAAGGAGTTAAAAAAAAAACAGAAAGTAATTTTCTGAAAAGGGTATTTTGAAAAGGATATTTGTTTAAAAATTGGGCTTCATTTTTATGATTAATCTCTTAAAAAGTTATGAATTATACTGTGGAAGTATTGCCCTAAAGGGCTCGTAAATATGGTTTGTTTTAGCATCCAAAATTTCTAGCTTCTGGACAAGCACAAATTTAAGACAAGTACACTGCAGAGGTTAGCCAGTTATGCGAAAAACAGGTTGCAAAGGTAGTCTCCATCATACAAGACTTTGATGATGGCTTGTTGGATTTTGGCCGACATTCGCAATGGAAAAGCCTACACCTGTAGCTTTTGAACTATCAGTTGGTACGGAACATTATTGACTGGTAAGAATTTTTATTTACTGTCAAGAACTTTTAGTTTGTACAGAATATTATTTACTTGTAAATGAGGAGCTTTTGAATTTTTGTTGGTACAGAACATGATTTACGGGGAAGAATTTTTATTTACTGACAAGAACTTTTAGTTTGTACAGAACATCATTTACTTTTAGTTTGTACAGAACATTATTTACTTGTAAATGAGGAGCTTTTGAATTTTTGTTGGTAAATAACATTATTTTGAATTTTTGTTAATACATAACATTATTTAGGGGTAAGAATTTTATTTACTGGCAATAATTTTTAGTTTGTACAGAACATTATTTACTCAAATGAGGAGCTTTTCTGGAAAAAAAACATGATATTTGTTTAAAAATTGGGCTTCATTTTTATGATTAATCTCTTAGAATGTTATGAATTATTTTTGAAGACTTAAAGTTATGAATTATTTTTGAAGAGAAATATGGTTGAACCATAAAATTACCTGTTCTTACAATTAGCACGTAAGACACTACCCTTTTTCTGCCTTGCAAAATGAAGGTGTAATAAGATACCTGTTTTGCATGCCTGGAATTATATTTCTTTAATATTGTAATCTCATAATTATTTAGTCCAAGTCAATACGGCTTTTCGAATGTATCAAAGATTCGGAAATAAAAAAATGGTAACTCTGTTATCAGCTAGTAACTGTGGATCATTATTATTGTATTGTACCTGCAAGTCCATTTTCGTGCATTCCAATTGCAGACCTAGCAAGTAGAAAGAGGATAATTAAATTCAATAAGGAAAAATAAATGCAACAAAAACAAAAATAGAGGGTATACGTAAATAGAAGCAATACAACAAATTGTGCTTATCCTCAATTTCTTTCTTGCCTTATCGTCAATTTCTTTTGTACCACAGTGCAGGGTTATTGTCACTCAATTTATCGTATTTTTGTCGCAGCTATGTTCAGAGTTGCGAGTTGAGTTTTAGTGGGCAGGTTGTCGAAGGTTAGGTCGTCGAACAAAGATCTTTTGGTTCCTCCCTTAAATTGTCTTAACATAACTTGCTATTCTAGTAAATTGTTCTTCTATTCCAACTATCTAAAGGAATTCTTGTTAATGCAGAGTATCGAGGTGTTCTTTGTTGTTGTTTGCTTCTGGCATGGAGATAGAGGTTCTGGAATAGGGACAGAGAGGGCTCAAGCATAACTGTTACAGTGTATGGCACCTAAATTGAAGCGGTGACAAGCCTATAAGACAGAAGCCTTTGACAGCCGGCTTCGACAGACGGACATGTATGGCACCTAGATTGAAGCGGCGGGTACAATATAGAAGCGGACAGACGGACATGTATGGCGCCTAGATTGAAGCAGTAGGTACAATACAGAAGCCTTGATAAACTGACATGTAGAAAACGGTGGCCACGTACATGTAGAAAAGCAGTGAACAGGTGAACATTGTTTGTTTTTGAAGTCCGGAGTGATTTCAAGCTAGGGTCATGGATATAAGAGTTAACGTGGATATAAGAGTTAAACGTTTTCAAATAATGTTTGCATTAGTTTACTCTTTTCCCAAAGGGGAAAAAATAAAAAATTCGAGATGTTAAGGGAAAAAAATTCCAAAAATTCTAGATGTTAAGGGAAAAAAATTCCAAATGAGAAGCGAAAATCTCCCATCTTTGAGAAGAGGCCAAATAAGATGATCAAACGGATAGAGGCCAAATAAGATGATCAAACAGATGGATTTGTGTAAGAAGAGGCCAAGATGGATTTGTGTAAGAAGAGGCCAAATAAGATGATCAAACGGATTCGTGTAAAAAAAGTTTTGGAAGAGGCCAAATAAGATGATCAAACGGATGGATTTGTGTAAGATGATCAAACAGAGGGATTTACTGGATTTACTGGATTTGTGTAAGAAGAGGCCAAATAAGATGATCAAACGGATGGATTTCTGTAAGATGATCAAACAGATGGATTTGTGTAAGAAGAGGCCAAATAAGATGATCAAAGTGTAAGAAGAGGCCAAATAAGATGATCAAACAGATTCGTGTAAAAAAAAGTTTTGGTTATTCACGATAATAACTCGTTATTTGTCATAGTAATTAGCTTAATAAGCTTAAATAAATAGTGAATGTGACCATTTCGATTATTATAGTCCCTCCCTAGCTTAAATAAATAGTAAATGCCACTATTTCGATTACTATAGTCCCTCCCTTGCCTGCGGCAGGGACTAATAACTGACATTAGCTTTATGTGCAAATGAATGAAATTTGATTGATACAGGAAACATTTCATCATAGGAAAGCAAAAGTGTTCTTACACTAGATCAAAAAATTAAAAAGAAAAATTTATTTTCACAAAACCATTTCATGTAGCATAGCCTCTCAAAAATCAATTTGTGGCTAGATTCAAGGGGTCTTCAAAATTTTACCAAAGGGAGTTGGTTTTTTAAGCAATTTTTTTAAAATTATAAATCTTTTATTTAAAAGTATTTGATTTGTTAGGAAATTGTGTTGAAGTGATATTAATTGGATAAATGTAATTAGTTTCTAAGAAGAAGTGGAGTTCCTTGCTAGAAGTAGGGACAATTCTAACCAAAGAAGTGGAGTTCCCTTCTAGAAGTAGGGACAATTCTAACCAAAGTAGAGGTTTGTTGGTTAAATAGCTTCCATTTTATTATGAGATATTTTGTAAAAGGACAATTGTAAGTTCGATTAATAGTTAGATAGAGTCAATAGGCGAAGATAATAGGTAGTAGACACGATTCGTGATTAGTAGTTAGATAAAGTCAATAGGTGAAGATAATAGGTAGTAGACAGGGGACGTTCTAATAGAATAGAGTTGAGTGCGACTAAAATACTAAGAGAGGTTTGAAGGAAGAGAAGGGCCAATTTACTATGTAAACCTAACCAAAGATTAAGTAGTTTCTTTATGAAATGAACCCATGAGATTTTCCTATGATGTGTGTACTGACTCCTATGTATATGAATCCAATGTATATGAATTAGTAAGATTAAGTAGTTTCTTTATGAATGAACCCATGAGATTTTCCTATGATGTGTGTACTGACTCCTATGTATATGAATTAGTATTTGTTTCTAGATTGTTAAAATGCCTTGTGTTTATTTTGTTTGTGCATTAATGGCGAGTTGGATGACTAGGGCAATTTTCCATGTTAGGTTATAACATGAGTTGATAAACGAGTAATCAAATAGGTTATGCTCAATTTCCCTATAAAGAAATATGTCCAAGTAAGATAGGGGACTGATGTGAATGGTGAAGGATTCATCGTAGCAATACAACCAACGATTGAGAGCCATGGAGTTATCTTTGTGTGAATGGTGAAGGATTCACCGTAGCAATACAACCAACGATTGAGAGCCATTGAGTTATCTTTGCCTTTGGTAGACAACAATACATCTTGGGGTTATAATTGATTCCTAAAAGAAAGTTGGGGTTCAACTTTCTAAGGGCCAAAACCACTAAGTGAAGACTCAAAGAACTAGCCTTATCCAAGTCCTATTAGTTGATGAAATTGAGAAGACAAAGAAAGTTCCTCGTCGTCAATAGTATCACCCATGGGACTACAGAGAAATTGTGTAATAGAGTGCATGAGAGTGCTTATTTTCGATCAACTTGTCGCCACCACCTACCTAGAAAATATCGAAGGTTGAAGTCTGTCGATGATCGATGGGAAGCCTTGTCATTTAACGGGCCTGATATACAAAAACCAATGCGTCAATTATTGCCACTGCCATCGCCTACTAAAGAGCTATTGACAAACGATGAGTGTTGGCTGGGTTTTGTTGGACAATCTGATTTGAGGGTGTGTTGTAACTCAAATGACCTAATTAAAAAAAATTCATCTCTCGTAATATTTTGGGCATCAAAGGAGCCACTCCGCATTCAAAGGAAGATAAATTCTCAACAAGAATATGACGAAAATGGGTAGTAGGGAAACCATACTACTGACATTTTAGAACATGCAAAGAATGAGAAAGCTGATGATGGAAGTGCTTTTATCCAAGCTTCCTTGAACGATGTGAATGTCCTTGCAGGAGTTGGAATTATGTCTACACCCTATGCACTCTTGGAGGGAGATCGGAGGGAGGTTGTTTGGGTGTTGGCTCTCCAATTTTTTTATTTTTTTTTCACTCTCTTTTTTTCACTTTCCTTTTCTTTATACCATATTCCACAACTCCTTAACATTACATTAAAACCATTTTCATGATTATATATATGGGTTTAGACTCATTTTTTTTTGTCAAGTAAGAGTGGAGCCTTCAATTAACCACAAGAAAGATTACATATGTTACACGTCTTTACAAGTGTAAAGACCAACAAAAGACAAACCCATTGATGATTAACAGTCAACAAGGTCAACAAAACCCGAAACAAAACCTGAAACCTTACACATAAAGCTTACACATAAACCTCCGACCATTATCCAACCCAATAGTCATTCGATAAGAACCCCAGTGATCCGACGGTCCTTAAAGAAATCGCATCGGAAACTTACACGACCCTTACCCGATTTACAAAGCCGCTCTTACCCACTTCACCGATCCGATAAGGATTATAAGCCATTGGTTTATAAAAATTCGGGTCCGGTCTAAGACTTAACCTCCGATCAATTTTATATCCCGATATCCATATGATCAAGCCCCTATTGATCTTACAGTCTTCAAAGATATCGGTTCGGAAACTAGCGTGACCTTTACCCGCTTTACGGAGCCAATAAAGATTATAAACCGCTAATCTATAAATCTTTAGGTCTGCTTGTAGACTTAACCTTCGATCATTTTCCAACCCGATAGCCATTCGATAATGAAGGCCATCAAAATCTATGGTCGGTGGCCTTCCAACTAGCCCGCTATTTACCATGTACTCCTCCCCTGTAGTTAGCTCTGTCTTAAGCATTCTTTGTGGGATCAACGGTTAGGATTGACTCTACTTCCGCTCTCTCCTGCTTCCACTAGTCTTCCTTCTGCTCATTACTCATGGTTTGGAAGTGCTCCATGTCTTTGGCCGCCTGTCTTTGACAATCATCACGCAATTTCCCTGAGGGTGTCGAATCGCAAGCACACCTACTATAAGTTTCCTTGCAAAGCACTCCTTCATTCGCCAGACGATCAACTAGCATATTGTCTTTTATTTGCACATGAACGAAGCTAACAGTTCTCAGGGTTCGCAAGTGAGAATGAATGTGTTGAAAGACCTGCGATAGCCTCCAATGTTTCAAAACTTTTCCAGTGCCATTCCATTACATATCTTCTTGGCCGCATTAATGTCCAATTCAGAGCCTGCTTCAATGATGGCGTTGTGTAAATTTGACTTGATCAGGATTTCCAGGCACTGCTCTAAGGCCATGAGCTCTGCCATGTTATTAGTGGCAGTCCCCAAATGACTATGAAAGATGTCCTTTATGCGCCCCTGCTCATCTCTTATGACCCCGCCAAATCCAACCATCCTTGGGTTGCCCTTAGAGGCTTCGTCTATATTGATTTTCAAAAAACCATGAGGAGGAGGCTGCCAGATGTCTTTACCAGCAGTTGTTTGGCTCACACCCTTGTTTATGCCCTGGGGAACTAGCGAATGGAGACCCAACTACAGCAGTATGTGAGCATCCTGGGGCAAAGGAGGGTTCTCAGGAAGTTTCCACAAAAGGGCTCCAACTATGTCTTTGAGCTGTCGTAATATTTGTGCAATGATGTTCTGGGTTGAGCCTGTTTTGTTCTTGAAAATCCTGCCATTACGTTCTTTCTAGACATCCCAGATAATAAAGCCTGGAACTAGAGTCCAAGCTTTGTTGATGATTTCATTTCCTGAGAAGTCTTTCCTCCAATTCTTCAAAGTGTTGGTGATGCTGAGTCTATCTCTGTCATTTTGCTTGAAGATTGAGGCCACCCAATCCAACAAGGTAGAGGTGAATGGGCAGAGGTTGAATAAGTGTTCCATCGTCTCCTCTTGTAAGCCACATATATGGCATTTGGATGGGCCAAAAAAACCCCTTTTCAAAAGATTCTCCCAAGTTAGAATTTTCTTTTGTTGAACCAACCACATTAATCCAAAATGGATCTAACATAGACTTCTAAGTCTATGAATTTTCCTCACAGAGGAAAAATGAAAGTCATTGGATGATTTTGAAAATAGTCTCATTTCGCAGATTGTTTCATTCTGAATCCAACACAATTTGAATGGGCGAAAACAGACTCCAGATGAAGGAGTTATTGTAAAAAGAAGATTTGCCAAATGTTCTTAGAAAAGGAGGCATTTCTTATTAAATTTGGTGTAAGGGTTAATATTAGCCTTATGCGCTAAAAACCTTTGTTAAGTGCTAAACCTTATAAAGTGTGTTTTACATTGAAAAGCACGTGGGTAGTCTCGGCTAGGCAGATTCGAAGAATTTATACAAAATGAGCTAAAACATTTTGAGTTCTGGAAGGAAGGCGATAAATGATATTGGAAGGGTTTAACCTGATTCCATACACTGGCCGACACGTAGTAGGTCACAAGAGAGAGAAAATTGCTTTTTTGGGTGGGTAATCTCCGCGCAAGTGGGCCACCCAAAAAGGCTGTCAGCCGTCGGATTAGAGGTTGTGGATCAACGATGGAGATTGAGCAGATTGCTTGCTATTTCGGGTTTAGTGAGAACCGTCGAATTAAACTGTAAATTGACGGACAAGATTAAGTCACGATGTTTTAACCAAAGGCCGAGGGCATTGCGATATGTGATAGGTCGATTGCGATGAGCACTTCGAGATGTCAGATTGAAAAAGGAATCAACAGTCAGGATTTGATCGGAGATCGTTGATCAGGAAATCTTAAGGGCTGCGAACCATGGAAGCAGCAACCGCCGATATGCCGAAACAACGATATAGCGATGGGTTGATAGCACCGATCGGAGATCGGAGATCGGATCGCAGCAATGCAAAGGGGAGCATTGGGCCATGTGACATACGATTTGCGATGAAGGCATGGACCCGATAGGATTAAAGGGGTGATTGAATTTCGTTTGAAATCCGGCTTTGTGGATTTTCATTGGATTTCTTTGTATTTCCTGTGTATTCCATTATTTGGGTTTTGTTTGGGTTTAGCCGTGGGCAATGCGTAAAGCGACTTATGATATGCGATGAAAGGACGGACCCGAGAGGATTATAGATGTGATTGAATTCTATTTGAGTTCTGGCTTAAAGGCTCATGATGTGTTTTTGTGAGTTTTGCCTGTGTATTCCATTATGTGTCTATTCCAGGATTAAGATAGAAGGAAGGCAAAACGATCGAGTTGCTCACGCCCGTCAGTTCCTTTTCAATTACGAAACCATTTCTAATCCAAACATCATTATTCCCCACCGACAGGAAATGATGACACATGTCATGAAAACACGAATTAAAACACAGAAGGAGGCGAAGAGACAGAGAGTTGGTTTCCACTCTTTAAGCGATTGTGGTAACAGAACGTGTTATAAAACGCGATGAACCCAGAGATGCTAGGGGGGCAAAGAATAGCCACCAGAGCCACAGAGCCAGAGTGCTTGACAGAGGCAGAGCCATCAAAGGTTGGAGGCAGAGCCGCAGAGCCAGAGAGCTCAAAACAGACTTCTAAGAGCCATGATGCTGAAGTGAAGTTTCAGAACAGTAAAGAGATCAAATGATCAAGTTGTTGTTGGTGTTTGATGTGTGTTGAAGACAGAAGGAGGAATCTCAAAGACAGTAAAATAATTATGAGGGAGTTGGTGCAAGCCAGGAGCTCAAGATAGCCCGAAGCGCTGATTGAAGGAATCTAGTCTAGAGAAGCCTAGATCTGTCTGAAGAGTATGGACAACCAGTAGGATAAGATGACATTCTAAGCACATAGGTATAGTTGTAAACCTATGGAGTTAAGTGTAGCACTTGTAAAAGAATCATTACCGTAATCGCAAAGATCCTAATCGAGTTGATTAGAGCTCAAGGAGTCGTAGCCCAAGATATAAGGGTGAACTCCATATTATATTGTTGTCTTTGTGGTTTGCTTATTTGCTTCATGACATTCACTGTTATGCGTATAAATTTCAGTTTAAGAAAATGAAGTTAAGCACTTTAACAATTTGAAAGTAAACAAAAGCATACATCTATTTCTAGGTATTTTAATTCTGCAAATTATCAATCATAAGCATAGATCTTGGAAATTGTTTAAGCTTTGGAGTGGGAGAGGTTCTTGTAGGTTGACAAGAAGCCTTTAGGTCCCCATTTCATATCAGGTGGTATCAGAGCTGGCTATATCAAAGCATCAGGTTGATTAACCCCACCTTCAAAGAAGGTGGTATTAGAGCATCAGGTTGATTAACCCCACCATCGAAGAAGGTTATATCAGAGCAAGTTATACCAAAGCAGGTGGTATCAGATGACTTGAAAGGTGTTTGATTGCTTGTAAACTCACTGTTGTTTGAGTTTACAAAGGTGAAGGGAAAGCTACTAATAGCTTTTTCCAGGAGAGGACAAGAAGGAAGAAGGGCTTAAGGCATTCTTCTTATCCCAAAGGACCTCAAGGCAATCCTTGAAGCACAAGAGGTTTTTTGCAAAAGGTTGCTTGAATAAGCTCTTTGTTAATCTTGTTTGAAGTTCTTTTGTTCATTTTGATAATGACTACTTCTATAAGTGAGTCCTCAAATTCTTCCTTCATCACAAGATTCTTTGATGAAGACATGAAGCAAGACTTGTTCATCATGATGGATATGGTGAGAAAAATGTATGAGGATGGAAGGAAGAGCATCATACTTCGAGAGAAGTTGAATTCTATGAAGGAAGAGAAGCAGTTGCTTTCTGACAAACTGCAGGAAATGGAGAGGCAACTTCATATTGCAAATATGAACCTAGAAAGGATGCATGAGTTGGAGACATAGCTCTTTGTTGCAAAGGAAGCCTTAGTCATCAGCTTGAAGAAGAGGTAAATAATTCTAGTTTTTCTTCTAAGAATATTTATGTTGGTTCTTTTGAAAAACATACCAGAGGCATAGAGTCCAAGCTAATGTCCAAAATGGGCTATGAAGGAAAAGGCTTGGGCAAACATGCACAGGGTATTGTTGAGCCAATAATGGTTGAGGAAAGGCCTAAGTATTTGGGTCTTGGCTATGGACAATCTTATGGAGAAAGTTCCAAAGCTGCCATGAAGACAATTGAAACAGTTCCAAGAAGGAGTTTCATTTCAGGTCTTCTACCTCAGAAGTGTAAAGATTGTATTCATGGGGAATGCAATAGTTTGAAACATACTTTGTAGGACAAAGGTTTCATAAGCATACACTTGAACTAGAGAGTTGTGGAAACTCTAAAAACCTTGAATAGATTGATGGTGTTCCAAAGGGAGCCACTTCTTCATTTGATTCACCTCCTCATGAAGGTAATAAAGGTGAAAGAGAAAGGTATAAATTTGGTTTTAACCATATTCCTTTTGATTATGTTCAGCATGGTAAATTTCCATATAAGTATGGGAAAAGAATTGCATGTTCCTTTTGTGGTTTGGATAACCATAATGTTTCTAGATGTTGGAAGAGAATGGCCACATACAGGAAACTTTTGAAGGAAAGGAAGAAAAAAGCCAAAGGTCCACTGGACAAGGAAAATCATGCTGTCAAGAAGATGCACATGTGTTGCACTTACTGCCATAAGCAAGGACATATTGCTACAAAATGTTGGACTCTGAATCCAACAATGCTTCCACAAAACTTGAAGAGGGTGGAAAGAGAGAATGGCAGGAATGGAAAGAAAGATTCCATGAATGATGTGTTTCAAGATGATTCACATGTTGCTGTTGATGTGCAGACAAAGGAAGGACCTTTGAAATGGATTGGTAAGAAATGGTTAGAGTTCTTATCCAATTAAAGTTGCATATCTTTTGATGCGAACAGAAATGTATCACATCTATTTGCATTTCTTTGTTAATGAGATGCAAGTTGCAGGATTCTACCAAGAAGGTGAATGGAAAAGTTGAGTAGGAGACTCACTTTATTACTGCAACATTATGTTCATTTCAGCTTCGAAAGTACAGTGTACTTAAGCAAAAGTTGAAGGATGAAATGCATGCATAAGCATGATATGCATGAACACAAGAATGTTGGTGATTTCCTTGTATTTGAACATGTATGTGTGATTAACTTGAAGGGTTGATTACTTTGTTTTTAAACATGCATATAATGTTAATGTTGACTTGGAAAAAGTTGATTTGGTCTCCAAGATGGAGATAATGATGAATTATTTCATCTTTGAAAAAGAATCCTACAGTTCTTTTTCTACATGCTTGACTTAAAGGGTCAATTGTTTTAAAGGCATGTTTTGTTGGCTTGTTATCTAGTCAATCATTTGTATGCGGATGTAAAGACATGGAGGTGTTCACAAGATGTGAAATCTGTTTCTTTTGTTGAAGCAGAAGTTTAGGCCATCCAGTTGTTGTCTGTAATCCTGTTGTTGTTAACAGTTGTTGTTGACAGTATGTCAAACAGGTACAAATGAAAATTTTGTGAAGCAGATGTAACTTCACATTGGTTTGAGCCACCTTGGATCAATGATCAAGGTAGAGAAGTTCAAACTACCTTCTGTGACCTTCTCAGCAGGAGTTCTACAGGAAGTCAAGGAGGAAGACAGTTCTTCCCAGGAGGACAAGCACATCTAGGAAGGGAGTGTTCAAAGGCTATGGTTTAGAGGCACTATGCAACACAAGTGTATGGAGGCTGAAAGAAGAGGGTGACATACTCTCATTTACTGTTCAGATCAATATATCAGTCTTTTGGAGTCCAAAACATTTTTAGTGGGAAGGCGTGATCCAAAATGGATCTAACATAAACTTCTAAGTCTATGAATTTTCCTCACATAGGAAAAATGAAAGTCATTGGATGATTTTGAAAATAGTCTCATTTCATAGATTGTTTCATTCTGAATCCAACGCAATTTGAACGGGCCGAAACAAACTCTGGACAAAGGAGTTATTCTAAAAATAAGATTTTCCCAATGTCCTTAGAAAAGGAGGCATTTCTTATTAAATTTGGCCTACGGGTTAATATTAGCCTTATGCATTAAAAGCCTTTGTTAAGCGCTAAACCTTATAAAGCGCATTTTACATTGAAAAGCATGTGGGCAGTCTCAGCCAGGCAAATCTGAAGAATTTATATAAAATGAGCTAAAACCTTTTGAGTTCCGAAAGGAAGGTGGTAAATGGTATTTTGGGCAGGCTCCAGGTGGTAAATGGTATTGGAACGTTTGAACCTGATTTCATACATTGGCCAACACGTAGCAGGCCGCAGGAGAGAGAAAATCACTTTTTTGGGCGGGTAATCTCTGTGCAAGTGTGCCACTCGAAAAGACTGTCAGCCGTCGGATTAGAGATCGCGGATCAATGGTGGAGATTGAGTGGACTGCTTGCTATTTCGGGTTTAGTGCAAACCGTCGGATTAAATGGTAAATCGACGGAAAAGATTAAGTCGCGATGTTTTAACCAAAGGCCAAGGGCATTGCGATATGCGATAGGCCGATTGCGATGAGAACTTTGAGTTGTTGGATCGGAAAAGGAATCAACAGTCAGGATCTGATCGGAGATCGTTGATTGGGAAAGCTTAAGGGCTGCAAACCATGGAAGAAGTGACCGTCAATATACCGAAACAACGATATAGCGATCGGCCGATAGCGTCGATCGGAGCAATCGGAGATCGGAGATTGGATTGCAGCAATGCAAAGGGGAGCATTGGGCCATGCGACATATGATTTGCGATGAAGGCACAAACCCGATAGGATTAAAGGGGCAATGTAATTCCGTTTGAAAATCGACTTTGCAGATTTTCATTGGATTTCTTTGTATTTCCTGTGTATTCCATTATTTCGGTTTTGTTCGGGTTTAGTCGTGGGCAATGCGTAAAGCAAATTGTGATATGCAATGAAAGGATGGACCCAAGAGGATTATAGATGCGATTGAATTCTATTTGAGTTCTGGCTTAAAGGCTCATGATGTGTTTTTGTGAGTTTTGCCTGTGTATTCTGTTATGTGTCTATTCTGGGATTAAGGCAGAAGGAATGCCAAACGATCGGGTTGCCCGCGCCCACTGGTTCCTTTTCAATTATGAAACCGTTTTTAATCCAAACATCATTGTTCCCCACCGTCAAGAAATGATGAATAGAACATGTCATGAAAACACGAATTAAAACACAGAAGGAGGCGAAGAGATGGACAGTCAGTTTCCATGCTTTAAACGATTGTGGTAATAGAACGTGTTATAAAACACGATGAACCTAGAGATGCTAGGGGGACAAAGGATAGCCATCAGAGCTGCAGAGCCAGAGTGTTTGACAGAGGCAAAGCCACCAGAGGTTGAAGGCAGAGCCGCAGAGCCAGAGAGCTCAAAACAGACTTCTAAGAGCCATGATGCTAAAGTGAAGTTTCAGAACAACAAAGAGATCAAATGATCAAGCTGTTGCTGGTGTCTGATGTGTGCTGAAGACAGAAGAAGGAATCCCAGAGACAATAAAATAATTTTGGGGGAGTTGGTGCAAGCCAGGAGCTCAAGATAGCCTGGAGCACTAATTGAAGGAATCTAGTCCAGAGAAGCCTAGATTTGTCTATAGAGTATGGACAACCAGCGGGATAAGATGGTATTCTAAGCCCATAGGTACAGTTGTAAACCTATGGAGTTAAGTGTAGCACTTGTAAAAGAAGCATTACCATAATCCCAAAGAGCCTAATCGGGTTGATTAGAGCTCAAGGAGACGTAGCCTAAGATATAAGGGTGAACTCCATATTATATTGTTGTCTTTGTGGTTTGCTTATTTGCTGCATTACATTCACTATTATGCATTTAAATGTCAGTTTAATCAAATGAACTTAAGCACTTGAACAATTTAAAATAAAACAAAAGCATACACCTATTTCCAGTTCTTTTAATTCCGCAAATTATCAATCATAATCATAGATCTTGGAAATTGTTTAAGCTTTGGAGTGGGAGAGGTTCTTGTAGGTTGACAAGAAGCCTTTAGGTCCCCATTTCATATCACACATAAACAACTTTATTTTCATCCAATGCGGGTTCTGCCAAAGGTCCTTCCATACCTGATCAGGGTTTTGATAATCAAAACCTAGAGCCATTTGTTTAGCTTCTTTGAGGTTAAAGTTGCCTTCAGTGTTTCTTCCCCATCTTAGTTGGTCAGACGAGGATGACACCAAAATCTTCCTCTGTTCCAAGTCCAGAGCAAGAGAAACTACTTGGGCCTTCAAAGGGCTCTCTTCACTATAACCCAGATCCTTCCATATTCTCCATTTACCATTGTTCCTTACCTGATCCCAGAAGTCACTTACCATAAGTAAACCTTTGTTGTCAGTGTCATTCTTGAGAGTGGTTAGTTCTTCCCTAAACAAATTTGGTTCCTGCTGCCAGTTATCCTCCCAAAATCGTGCCAGGTTCCCAGCTCGGATCTCCCAGAAACTATGCTGCTGGATAATGGCTCTATTCTCCCAAGAAAGGTTCCAAATGTGGGAGCCCTTGATGAGCCCTGACATTCGGATATGATCCCTCTCTTGCCAATTATTTTCATATTTCTGTTTCCAAAGCTTGGCCCAAGGGGTTGTCGATTCCTTAAGCCACCTCCACCAAATTTTTGCTCCCGAAACTTTGCTGATGGTTTCAGGGTTATGAAGCCCCAAACCACCATGGGCCTTAGGTTGGCCGAGCTTGTCCCAAGTGACCAAAGCCCACTTATTTTTCTCTTCCCCTTTGCCCTAAAGAAAATCTTGTTGAATACTCCTGATCTGTTGCATAACTCCTTTAGGAGCAGGAAGAGCTGAAAACATGAAAATGGGAATAGCCTGTAGGACAGCCTTTGTAAGCACAAGACACCTCGCCAAATTCAAAGACCTGCATGTCCATTTCCTGATCTTGTCCTGAAGTTTATTAGTTATCGGCTCCCACACTCCCTTGCTTAGAGGTTTGTTCGTAAGAGTCATTCCAAGGTACTTGGAAGGTAACTGATCCCTTTGAAACTTGAGAATTTTGGTGAGGTTCCTCTGAATAGCAATGTTAGTGTTAAAAAAGAAAACCTTTGATTTGTCAAGGCTTACCTCTATACCAGCAGCCATAACAAATTCGTTCAGGATTTGTTTGAAAGCTCTGGCTTCCCTGACTGTGGGAATACCCTGTAGTATTGTGTCATCCACAAATTGTTGATGAGTAGAAGAAGCACCATCCTGGGTAAGTTTCAAACCTTGAATTCTTCCTTCAACATTTTCCATTTTGATCACTCTTCCTAGCCCTTCCATCATGAGAACAAAGAGGAAGGGGGAGAGCGGATCCCCTTGTCTAAGACCCATGAAAGGCATAAAGGTTCTAGAGGGAGAGCCATTAAGAAGGATGGAAAAACTAGCTGTGGATACAAGGGCCATAACCCATCTTATCTAGTTGTGGTCGAAGCCATAAGCTCTTAGCATTGCCCTGATGTAAGATCAACTTAGCTTATCATAAGCTTTCACTAGGTCAAGTTGTATGATCATACCAGCTTGCTTATTTCTCTTAAGAGAGTGTGCCACCTCATGAGCTTGTATGATGTTATTGAGAATTTGTATTCCTTCCACATAACCAATTTACTCCTCTGAGACAAGAGCTGGAAGAAGGGGCTTGAGTCTGTTGGCGATCACTTTGGAAATAATTTTGTACACCACATTACATAAAGCTATGGGTTTGAATCTATCTGGTGTCATAGATTTTTCTTGCTTTGGAATCAAAGCTATGAACAAGGCATTAAGAGCCTTCAAAACCATTTTGGATCTTCTTGAGTCTTCCGCAACATCAAGGATATCTTGTTTGATTGTTTTCCAACAACCTTTGAAAAAGTCCACATTGAACCCGTCCAGGCCAGGAGCTTTCCCATTTTGCATCTCATTGATAAATTCACTGACCTCCTCTTCAGACACTGGCCTGTTAAGATTGTGGTTGTCTTCCCTGGTTACAAGCTTAGGAATGTACTTTGTGAAATTGTTAATGAATCGAGATCTATCGACGAGAGGCTCCTCTACTATGCTAAGGAAGTGTTGAACTAGGACAGATTCCATTTCTTTGTGAGAGACGAGCTCTTTCCCTTGAGAATATTTAAGTTTTGAAATTCTGTTATGTGACCTGTGATCCAAGGTTGATTTATGAAAAAACTTCATGTTTCTTTCTCCTTCTCTAATCCACTGCACCCTCGATTTTTGTCTCCATAAAATCTCCTCTTGCATGCACCGATATTCCCATTCGTTCTGAAGAGAGTCAGCTTGAGTTTTCTGTTCCTCAGTAAAACCATCTGTGATGATGATCTGATTAATCCCCTGGAGTTTCTGCTCAACTTCTCTTTTGGCTTTAAAAATATTACCAAACTCTTTTTTGTTCCAATCTTTAAGCCTGGATTTGATGTGTTTAAGTCTCTGTTGTAGCATGAACATTTTAGTGCCTTGAACGGGCATATCTTCCATCCACCATTTGTCAATATTTCTGGTGAAGTCAGGGTGAGAGAGCCAGACATTTTCAAACCTAAAAGGTCTGTTCCTTAGTGTGCCCATAAAAGTAGCTTCAAGCTGGATAGGCCAGTGGTCCGAGCCTCCAAAGGGAAGGATTAAAGTTGACATGTCAAGGCCTGTGAGAAGGAGGTCCTCTGAGATTATGAATCTATCTAGTTTAGAGGCAACTTGAGAAGCCCCTCCCCTCTTATTGTTCCAGGTAAAAGTGCCATTTATTGTTTCAGTGTCCACTAGCCCCATGTTATTTATGAAGTTCTGGAAGGCAATGGAGTCTCTGCCTAGTTTTTTGGTACCACATTTTTTCTCTGTAAGAGATCTGATCATATTGAAATCCCCTGCTAGAATCCAAGGCATATCAGGATATCTCTCTCTCATCTTCTCAAGGGATGTGAGAAGCTTGATTTTGTCTTCTAGTTTTTGAGGACCATAGACGTTTGTGATCATGTAGATCTCCTTATCACCCAAAGGTTGAATCACCAATGATAGATAGTTCCTGGACGCTTCAACATCCAGGATTCCAAGTTTCTAGGGATCCCAAAGCATAAGAATCCCCCCCGCCGAGTTGTCTGCTTTAACCTCTAGATACTCATACTTGATTAACCATTTGTTGTGTATCTCTCTGATCTTTTCCATCAAACACTTTGTTTCCTGAATAAAAACCATATTTGGTTTTTCTTCTTTTATTCTACTGCTAAGATTTCTTTGTTTCCTTTTACTTCCTAGACCCCTAATGTTCCAGGTTGTAAGCTTCATTAAGAAAGGTTTGTAAAGGAGTAACTGGTAAGATCTCTCATCTTACCTGAGTTAATCATGAGTTTCCCACATTCAGTCAGCAACTCATTCTGTCTTTTTCTTCCTCTTTTCCTACCTGGGTTCTTGGAAGAATGCATCGGTGTATCCTCCATCGTTTTCACCCCTCTATTCTCTTGGCTATCATGGTTTCTTTTGACTCCAGAACCCTTCGATTGTGATCTCCAGAGGAAGAGCTGTTGAACCCTGTCAAACTCCTCTTTTGGCAGGGAGTCTACCCCTTTGGTGATTCCCTACTCCAGAAACTTTTCTAGATCTAAATTCTCCCTCTCTAGAATCTCCTGCAATTCATGGTCCTTTGTTCCAGCCTCACTTGGGGTCATCTCATGGTCCCTACTGAGCTCCATAATGCTCGGTAGATCATCCTTTTGTTGGTTGTTCTCTGGTATATCCTCCATGCTAGCATCCCTTTCCTTCTTAGTGGGATTATTCTCCGATTCCTAGTTTGTCCCGTTGTTTCCAACTTCTTCTTCTAAGATCTTGAAACTATTGTGGCTTGGTTGTCCATCCTCGTTAATTTTCTTTTGGTACTGCTTTCCTCCTTTCCTTTTACCCCCAACCTTAGTAAAACCCTCAAGATCTTTGCCTGTGGTATTTTTCGTGTTGCTCTCTAGTTTTTTTAATGGGCAGTCTCTGTATAGGTGCCCGTGTTCATGGCACTTACGGCACCTAAATGGGACATGTTCATAGTCCACCACCTGCACCTATTCTTTGTCACACACTTCTAAAATGATTGCGTCCGGAAGTGCCCTAGATAAGTCCATTTCCACACATATCCGAGCGAAGAAAGTGTATTTTCCTCTTAGAGTCGCATCTGAGATATTTATAAAATTCCCTTGCTTGTTGTCGATAGCCTTTATAGACTCTAGCAGCCAATAATATAAAGGAAGGGAGTAAAGTCTTATCCATACTGGTGCCGATATGAAAGTTTCTCGTTCAGGGACAAATTTCATCATCCATGGTCACATGTAAAGGCCTGCAGCAGCGTAAAAATAGGGTCCTCCCTCAAACACTCTGTCTTTATCCTCTAATCTTCTGAACACCATCGTAAAGAAGCCCTTGGACCCAAGGTGAAGGTTTATTTCCCCCTTTGGTTTCCAGTGGTTCCTTATCCATGCTTGCAAAGCCTTCTCCGTCGGCCAAATCCCTATAGATTTGCATATAACCGCGTATTCTGCTATGTGATATTTGTGCATCTGTAGCGCCGGGTCACTTAAAATGACCCGAGGAATAATGGTTGACTTGGGTTTATAGGCCCCTATTGTACTCATAGGAGAAATTTTCTGATTGCTACCCCCTGTCCTCTGATGAGCCCCAAAAATGGGTAACTTATTGGGCTCATTTTGCCTATTGTTCTCCATTAATCCACCATTCTTCATAGTTTATGCATGCTTTTGAGTATATTTATGTTAATTGAATGAATGAGAATAGTCACTTGACCATGAAGTCTAATACGTGCTTATTGCAGATTTTTGGACATCTTTTGGACCAAGGCGAAGCATTTATGAGCTAGTTGACAGCCAACTACGAGGGAACAAGGCTGATGATTTGTAGGAAGGGTATCTCCTACACTAAATGGCCCCTTCCTCAAGTTCTCCACCATCAGCTTAGAGTTCAGCAGCCCACCGAAGATGATCCCCAAGGGCAGCCGAGCAGCTTTTGTGAAGTGGCTGATGACTTGCAGTTTTGAGCAGCCAAGCCCCTTGAGTTAAGGAGGGCTGTTGGAGGTCCTCGTAGTGCATAAATAGGAAGGCTTCCAGCCTTTGTAGGTTAGCTTTTGAACAGTTGTATTTTCACACTTTAGTGCTGCTCTGCCTTCCAGCCCATTTTGGAGCTTTTGCTGTAAACATTTTTGTGACATGGTTATTTTTTGAGTAATGGAGATCAGTTTCATTTTGCATCAGCTCTGAGCTTTTTCTTAGGAGGCTATAACTCTTGGGGTTGGGCCCAACCCAAGTGCTAGTACCTCCTTTTGTGTACTTGTATATGTTTTTACTGCATTCTTGTAATAATTTCTGCTACTTAGATTAACATATTGCTTTGTTACTTAGGTCATTTTTGATGATTGAAATAGCTTTTCATGTTCAGGTTGATTTGATAGGTTGGTAACCTAAAGATCTTCGAAAAAGGCCATCAAGCAACCCTTGATATCACCTCTCCCTCCTCGGGACCATGAGTTGAGACCAAGGTGTCCTTGCTGCCACAAAAACGTTGTTCTTGCTTCTTCATGCAATTGCTAGTGTTAGATTCTTAGTGCAAAAGTTGGTACCAGTTGTAACTACATGCCTAGATCTGTTCTCGCTTCGTTTCCGTAGTTATCTTACATGATTTTGTATCAATAAAGTTCTATTCATCATGATTGTTGGGTTTCTAGGTCAAAATTAGGTCAAGATAGCTAGATCTTTGGTTTGCATAGTCTTTGTTTGATTAGTTTTGAGAAATAGTGTGTAGATCACCTGTAATACATCCCTGCCTATCCTTCCTTTATCATACAACCTGCTCCAACCCCAACTTCTAGATTCCTTCCCTTCATTTGCCACACTTTTCCAATTTGACCTAATTTCTACATTCTTGTGCAACATTGCTCCCTCCATCCTTGACAAATCCAATCACCATAATCACTCCTTAGCCTCATTTACCAGGTCCTAGACCTCCTCACAGCCTCATCCAACCTCCATTTCCACTTTTCCACCTGTTTTCCTCCATCAACCCTAAAAAATCCTCTCTCGGCTCTTCGTGTACAACCCCTGCAGACTTCCTGTAGAATATCACGTGGGCAGTTTCTCGAGATCTGATCGTTGTGAAACTCTCTGGAAGGGTGCTAGGGACCCCTTAGGCCCTCTTCTCACCTTCCCGACCACCTGCAAGCACCTACCCCATCTCCTTTCGTCAATCAAACTCTACACAGTCAAAAATAGTTAAAGCACATGCATAATAATTCTGCAAAATTACAGAAAAATACAAAAATATGTTTTGTTTTTTTTTGTTTTTTGTTTTTTGTTTTTTGTTTTTTGTTTTTTGTTTTTTGTTTTTTGTTTTTTGTTTTTTGTTTTGTTTTTTGTTTTGTTTTTTGTTTTTTGTTTTTTGTTTTGTTTTTTGTTTTTTGTTTTTGTTTGTTTGTTTGTTTGTTTGTTTGTTTTTTTTGTTTTTTTTTTTTTGTTTTTTTTTTTTTTTTTTGTTTTTTTTTTGGCAGATTTTACTTCAGAAGTAGCTTAGACACATGAATTTTACCTTTCCAAGAGTCAATGGCATCCATTTCAACAGCTTTCATCTCTTTTCTTGCACTAGTAGGGTTAGTCGATAAAACTAGAGTTTGCTAGGGTTTGCATTTCTTTTCCAGCTTTCAACTTCTTTCTGCAAGTAGACTAGCCTCATTTGAGTTATCTTTCATCCATCACAGTTAAAAGCTTCTTCTAAGAGCTCATAGAAGTTGGCTTAAGCTCCTAGCGGACTTGTGCCAGCTGATCAAGTGACAGCCTGCGGCAAGAGCTAGTACTTGTGCATATCGCATCGTCGCTTCCAAGTTTGTTACGAATTACCAGGTTGATAAAAGTAAAGAAGGGAGTCCCAGGAGTTGCAGCATTATTGCTACAATACTGGAGCCCACCATCTTTTTGGTGTTGTTGCCGAGGAAGCGTCAGAGTATTTGTGATTGCTGCTTTTCTTCTATTTTATACTACAACCTTCTACTCAGTGGTTTGTTTCAGCAAGCGTAGAGTAGTTGTTTCATTTCAATTCTGCAATTTCATTTCCGCAAAAGTAGATTAGACATTTCCCGCTTTCATAGACTAGTGTTTCAATTCTGCAAGTGTAGATTAACATTTCCATTCTGCAATTTCAACTATGCAAGCGTAAATTAGCATTTCAATTCAACAATTTCAATTCTGCAAGCGTAGCTTAGCATTTCCTTTCTACAATTTCATTTTAGTAGCATAGATTAGTCCTTTCCTGCTTTCATTTCAATTCTGCATTTTCATTTCCGCAAGATAGATTTTAGTTAGTTGCAGTTCAATCTATTTCAATTTTGCAGGTACAAGCAGAAAAAGCAAAAATCAACCAAAAATATTTCATTTTCATGCCTTGTAGGAACAGAGACCATACAGGAAAATTATTACCCAACACCCCCACCACATCACTGAGTCACCCTTCTCTCTTCTTCGGTGGCGGTGATCCAGAAGAACCTATAGGTGAACCTCCAGAGATATACGAAGACCCTATAACAGAAGAAGAGCAAGAAAACGTTCCTCTTGAGACCATGGCTGAACACAGGAACGATATAGGGAATGAGGAAAGAATAGAAGGTGCCTTTCCCATCCGAGAGACAAATGGGGACACAAAAATGAAAAACATAAGTCCCTCAGCCTTACCTCACTTCCATGGATTGACCACTGAAGACCCTAACACCTTCTTGTTTGAGTTTGTTGTCCTTTGTCGAACTTATGACTATGCAGAAGACGAGCAAAAGTTGAAACTCTTTCCTTCGACCCTCAAGGATGCAGCACTACGCTGGTTCATGGGGTTACCTAGAAACAATATCACAACTTGGGCTCAAATGTAGCAAGCCTTTAACAACAAATACTGGGACTACTGTAGGTCAAAGGAAATGAAGGGAGAAATCTTTCGAATGACTATGGGAAGTGATGAGTCTCTGGAAGACTATGAAGAAAGGTTCCAACTCAGTTATAAAAGGCCCAAGTGCACACTTGACCCCGAATATCTGAAGTTGGTTCTGCGCCGGGGAGTCCCTGAAGACCTTCTAGATACCCTCATCATGTTCTCTTTGTTCACAAAGAAAGCCGTCAAATTGTAAGCATGGTTTGTATTAACCTTTACCAATACCCTCATCCTTGGGAATCCATTTCCATGGACTTTTTAAGTGGTCTTCCTGCCACTTTCTGTAAACATGATGTTATTTGGGTAGTGGTCTATCGTTTTTACAAGATGGTTATATTTCTTCCTAGTCACAAGACTACCTCTATTACTGAGACCGCATATCTCTTCTTCCATCATGTTTGACCACACTTTGGTTTACTGAGTAGCATTATTTATGATCATGACTCTCGTTTTCTCAATACCTTTTGTCATACTCTCTAGTCTTTGTCGGGTTGCCAACTTCATTTCTATACTACATTTCACACATAAACAAATGGACAAATCAAAGTTGTCACTCGTACTTCGGTTCACTCCCTTCGCAGCGATTTTTCCAAAAACAAATAGTGGGATACATATTTGCATATTATTCAACATAGTTACAACAAGGTCATGCACTCCTCTACTAGTTTCTCGCCTTTGTAGGTTTGTTTTTTGTTTCAGCTAAGTGCACCCTCTGAAATGCCACTGGCTATCACCCATTTTGGGTTTGCACATCAACAATAGGAACAAAAATCAACTCAACATGTTATATACTCCATATCTCAACGCTAGGCTCAAGTAAATGTTGCTTTGTAGGCAACCCATGATCATTCCAAACAAATGCATGACAAGCAATGAACACCCTTGTCTTTTCAACCAAGAGATCATGTATGGCTCTCATTGGACAAGCAACGCTTCAAGGGCCAACACCATAAGATGCACCCTCTATGATATGGCCCATATACTATTCAGGAACACATTGGAGAAAATGCATATCGCTTGGACATGCCTTCCCAACTCAACATCCATGATGTGCTTAATGTTAATAATCTCAAGCTCTTTGAACCACCTCTCCTTAAGGAATTTGTAACAATTCAACATCTGGTGGATAATATTCCCGCTTTTTAGCCTCCTCTGATCAAAGATACAAGTATTAGGCTCTGAGAAAAGGAATACACACCAACTACCATATTTATCATATATGGTTGGTCGGAAGGGACACACAGTAGCGCAAGAAAAATGAATGACTGCAGAAACATTGAAGTGCATTTTCCCTCATTCAGTGGAGGAAGCAAGGACACTTCCTGTGCTAAACACAGAGGAATTGGGCAACCAAGAAAGGCACGCAAATCAGAAACATTTAATTGATTGGGAAACCAAGAAAAAATACACTCCTTTAGAAACATCGAAGAGTAAAAAACAAGGAAACATATAAAAACCAATAAAGAAATAAACATCTCAATGTATTTATTTTATCTAATAATATATTTGATTTTTATGTAATATATTTTTTAATTAAAAATTAAATAAAAAGATTTTTGCATTTTTTATAAAATACTCATCTCTCTTTTGTAATAAAATTGTGATATTGCTTGCAAAACTTCTATGTTATTTTGTTTTCTCGAATCCATATTGTTATTTTATGTAATTTTCTAAACCAGTTTTCAGATCAGCAAGTAGATCAATTAGGGACATTCTCTACGGGTGGATATCTCTATCCGTATCTCGAGGGGATTTCAAATATTACAAACGTCGGCATCCACTTCCTACCAAATACCTTATATCATATACATAGTACTACGACATGCCCAGGGTGTATTGCCATAGTTTATATGTGCCTTCCCACTTCTCTTCTTACCCTATGGCCTTCAACTTTTTTTCGGTGTGGTTGGTTCCCCTATCATGGATGGACACTTCCAAGTCACTTTCCTCGGTGTATAATAATTTTGCATTTCTTTACCCTCTCGCTTTAAATTAGATGAAGTGAGATGCAAAATTACCGAATACAAATACAAAAATAGGGTTGTAGGTTGAATTACGTTTTTAATTTGTTTTTTAAATTATATTTATTATGGTTGTATTATATTGTGTGATGTTTATTGATTTGATTTGAGAATAGTTTGTTATAACAAATTTAATAAAACTAGTTTAGATTTATCTTAATTTCGAATTTATCAAGTGTGGTGAGGGATTAAATTTATCAGAGTTTGATAAATTTGGGTTTAATATGGATCTAGGTTGGTTATATTTTTGGGCTGAGAGGCGCTCTCCAGCCAATGTGGTGGAGATGTAATGTAATTAACGTCCTGTAAACAATTTAACTAAATCAAAATAAAATAATTAATAATTGTAATTATCAATAAAACATTTTGAGTGAGCCAAATTACATAAACATAAAAATAAAATTAGAAAATTAATAATTATATTTATAATTAATAATTAAACTAGTCTAGATCTATCTTAACTCTGGATCTACCATGTGCCTAGAGGGATCAAATCTCTTTTCACTTTAAACTAAGTTTCTATCTGAAGATATTTAATCCCTCTCGGAGCTTGGGCGATCTGGAGTTATATGGATCTAAGGTGGCTAAAAACAATGGTGTAGTCTAACTTATAGACTAAATGGCCTTTTCTAGAGCATTTTTTTTGTTGATTTTAATTAAAATGCGACAGAGATTTTTAAAAACTTGAATTTAAGTTGTTTAATTTGTAGAATTCAAGTTCCCCGGGGGTTTTTTGGGGCTTTGAATCTATTTAGGCATTAAAAAATGTATTTTAAACAACAAAAACACACAATCCTGCTTGAAATTGTATTGTCGGATTCCAGGGAAAAGGGTTATTTATTCTATAATTTAAACTACGCCAAAAAACAATTATTGCATCGAGAGGCACTCTCTAACTCAATATGGAAGATATGTTATCATGGGATGTAAATATTAGCGGTTTGACAACCCATAGTTTTTCCCATGATATTCTTCTCTAATGTAGCCTATTTAAAGGCATAAAATTCCAACGAATTTTCCTATTTTCCAAAGAGAAGGATTTGGTTGGGGCTTCGACTCTATCCACGCCCAAAATGAGTTCTGTAATATTTACACCCTATTTACTTGGTATAGGGTAGGAATTCAATTAGTGAATTTTCATAAAACTCCAAGCTTGGGCCACATCACGTAGCACAGGTAATGTCCTTGGTCATGTAGCATTGATAGATTACAAATCTTAGATGAGTTACCAATCTAGAGACAAAAAAAAACCAGACGATCCAAGGAGGCCTATGGCACTGAGGGTCTCAAACTGAGGTCTTTAACTTCGAAGTTTTGTCTAATCACATGCTACCAGAAACAATAAGATCGCACCTCTCTATGTCCACACACTTAAATCCTATTTAATCCAAGATGAAACCTCTGCATCTTGCAAAGTTTCTATGGTAACACATCCTATCAAGATTTAAACCTTGACCATTTTGCAAACATTAAACCCTAAAACCTTGGCAATGTTTTGTTGAAATCCTCATGTTTGTAATATTCGTCTAATCAAGATTTAAATCCTTGACATTTTTTAAAGTTTCAATGGAAACCATAGAAACCATTGCAAAGTTTCGATGGAAACTGGTAAAATCAAGATGTCAATGCTACATACAATAAAGAATCTAGTGCTTGCAAATTTTCAATGCAAAAACTTACAATCAAGTTTTCAATGCTTACATTTAGGTATAATCGCGGTACACCCTTGGCTAAAGGAAAGAGATCCATGCATCGTTTGCCTATGACGTATCCTCCTCCTACACCCAAAAAGGAGATTGTGGCAACTTTGAGCAGCAGATGTTAGAGAATTATATATTACAGAGCAATGGAACACATAAAATATTGCAAAAATATAAACACAGAAAACGCATAAAACAAGAGAGACACAGATATACGTGGTTCACCCAGTTTGGGCTACATCCACAGAGAAACAGCCAATCCTTCTTTTTATATTATCCAACAAACTGAAGAGATACAACCTACAGCAGATCCGCTGTAATTCCCTCTTCGCTCTCAATCTCCTCTCTCTTCCTCACTCAGAATACAGATATGCGTAGACGCAATACAATTCCCTCATATATAGCGAGGGGTTGCCTTCTAGGGAAAAAAAAACCTAAATTAAACATAACTTCTATTGTCAGATCTCTGCCTAATGAACAACCCAGATTGACTATGAAATTACAACATTTTACAATGCAATTTTACATCTATTCTTAGCTTTGGGGGCACTGCCCTCGATCCCTTGGACCCCCTGCAACAAATATTTTACGGGCAGCGTTGCCACCCCATTATGAACTAGGGTCCAATGCAGCGATACCTTTGAATACAGAAGATAATCAGGCTCCACACCCAACAATCTCCCACTTGGAGACTAATTATAGCAACTCCATCGCTGCTTCATTTGCTGGACAATGACTCCACTTTCGACCTTGCTGTTTCTCATATTCTTCATCATACTTGAAGACCAATTGAAATTGAGAAAATTCTCAATTTCTCCTTGGTTATGACTTTTGTTAACATATTTGTAGGATTATGGCTAGTGTGTATCTTTTCTAGCTTCAACTGTCCATCTTCCAACACTGACCATATGAAATGGTACTTGAGTTGTATATGTGTAGTCTTGGAATGAAATGCAGAGTTCTTTGCAAGATGTACGACACTCTGGCTATCACTGTATAATTTGCCCAACTCCTGCTTCTTACCCAATTCATCTAGAAACCTTTGTAACCAAATCATTTCTTTACTAGCCTCTGTAGCAGTGACATACTCTGCTTCTGTTGTTGAGAGTGCAACAACACTTTGCAGTTCTGAGACCCAACTGACAGTTGTTCCACCTACAGTAAACACATACCCTATTGTGCTTCTCCTGTTATCTATATCACCCACCATATCTGCATCAACATATCCCTGTAGAGCAATGTTTGAACCACCAAAGCATAATGCTTGATTTGTGGTACCTCTAAAATACCTGAGAATCCACTTCACCGCCA
Organism: Pinus tabuliformis; assembly: GCA_031772625.1. Classification (NCBI taxonomy): domain Eukaryota; kingdom Viridiplantae; phylum Streptophyta; class Pinopsida; order Pinales; family Pinaceae; genus Pinus; species Pinus tabuliformis. Next base: position 1,502,828,113 of record CM062817.1, on the reverse strand, counting down.
TCCAATGTTCTTTTCCTGGATTGTTCATGTACCTGCTTACAACTCCCACTGCATGTGCAATATCAGGCCTTGTGCAAACCATTGCATACATTAAACTTCCAACCGTTGATGCATATGGAACTTTAGACATATGAGCCATTTCTTCCTGAGTCTTGGGACACTCCTCCTTAATTAATTTGAAATGGCTAGCCAAAGGTATACTAACTGGTTTTTCATTCTACATATTAAACCTTTTCAACACCTTTTCTATGTACTCACTTTGAGACAATGTTAATTTGTGATTCTTCCTGTCTCTAGTTATTCTCATACCAAGGATTTGTTTTGCAGCACGCAAATCCTTCATTGCAAATGAGTTTGCCAATTTTATTTTGATCACATTTATTTCCTGCATGTTAGAACCTACGACAAGCATGTCATCTACATACAATAACAATATAATATAGCTGCCATCATTTTGCCTTTTGAGATAAACACAAGGATCAGAGTGACATCTAGTATAACCTTGTTCAGACATAAACCTGTCAAATTTTAGATACCACTGCCTTGGAGCCTGTTTTAAGCCATACAAGCTCTTCTTCAACCTGCACACTAGTTTCTCCTTCCCTTTTACCTCATATCCTCGTGGCTTCTGCATATATATCTCTTCCTTCAAATCCCCATGGAGAAAGGTTGTCTTTATATCTAACTGCTCAAGATGCAAATCTTTAGCTGCTACTAGACTTAAAATAGTTCCGATTGAAGTCATTTTAACAACAGGAGAAAATATCTCATCAAAGTCTATACCATTTTTCTATGCAAACCCTTTCACCACAAATCTAGCTTTATACCTTTTTCTACCTCCATCTTCTTCCTTCAACTTGTAAACCCATTTATTCTGCAATGCTTTTTTACCTGCAGGCAACCTGACTAAGTCCCAAGTCTGGTTATGTGATAAGGAGTCCATCTCTTCTTTCATGACTTGCTCCCACTTCTTCTTGGTTTCTACTTGCACTGCTTCTTAATAACATTCTGGTTCACCAGAATCGGTCAACAATACATAATATAATGAAGGAGAGTATCGTTCAGGGGGTCTACTTATCCTAGTAGATCTTCTAACACCACTTTTAGGTGTTTGAGGTGCTTGTTGCTGTTGTGGTTGTTGTTCTGGCTGTTGATCATTATGATTTTCAGGCACCATCACTTTTCCTGTGATCTCGTCAAGCACTGTGTATTATCTGTTTTCTTTTTCCTGTTTCTTTTCCTGCAGCTGATCCTTATACAAAAATTTTTCATTGAATATGACATCTCTGCTCCTAATGATTTTGTGTTTTTTATAATCATAAAAGCGATAACCAAAATCATTAACACCATATCCAATAAAGGTACATTTATTTGATTTTGCCTCAAACTTTTTTCTATTTTCTTTATTAATGTGGACAAAGGCTTCACAACCAAAAACCTTTAAAAAGGAGTAGTTTACCTTTTTACCTGCCCATGTCGCCTCTGGAATACAACCATCCAAGGAACTTGAAGTCCCTCTGTTTATTAGATAAACAACAGTATCTACAGCATTTGCCCAAAATTGTAAAGGCAATCCTGCGTGCAATCTCATGCACCTTGCACGCTCCATGATTGTCTTGTTCATCCTTTTTGACACACCATTTTCTTGTGGTGTTCCTGAAACTATCTTCTCTCTACGAATTCCATTCTCTAAACAATACCTATCGAACTCTTTGCTACAATATTCACCTCCATTGTCTGATCTGAGACACTTCAACCTTTTCCCTGTCTCATTTCAACCAAATCTTTCCATTTATTGAAAGTATCAAATGCATCATATTTATTTCGAATACAATAAATCTAGGTTTTTCTGGTTGCATCATCAATAAAGGTAACATAATAATGAGAGCCACCAAGAGATGATACCTAAGCAGGTCCCCATACATATGTATGCACAAGCTTTAATTTTCGCTCTTCTTTTCTTTCCCAACTCTAAGGAATCTGACTCTCTTCTATTTTCCATAAACACAATTCTCACAGAATTCTAAATCAACATGCTTCAAACCTGGCAACAAGTTTCTTGAGTGAAGAATCTGCATCCCCTTCTCACTCATGTGCCCGAGCCTATGATGCCACAATGTCGTATCTTCTCTTGTAGAGGTTAAAACATTAACAGAACTAGAAATACCATTGCATAAATACAATGTACCAACCTTTTCTCCTTTTGCTATTACCAGGGATCCTTTAGTGACCTTCCAGGTTTTATCTGTGAAAGTAGTTACACAACCTTCACCTCCCAAAGATCTGGAACATGTCTTACCTCCTTCAATAGCCACTGATTTCCATTTTGTTGTTTTATGAAAACTGTACCCAGTCTAATGATTTTACAGGGTTTATCATCACCCAATCGAACATATCCAAAATCTCCTAGAACATAATCATATAAATGTTTCCTATCAGGTGTGGCATGGAATGAGGCCCCTGAATCTACCACTCAGACATCGATAATATTTTCTAGTGAAAAAATCAAAGCATCTTGCAACACATCACCTGTTACATTCGCTTCATGATTATTTTCTTGTTGCGCATCTCCTTCTTTTCCCTTTCGAGACTTGCAGTCTTTCTTCAGGTGTCCTTTCTTCCCGCATTTCCAGCACACTATCCCTGATCTGGACTTGGATCTGCTTTTTCTTGACTTATTGCGACATCCAGGGCTCTTTCCTCTTTCCATTTTTCTTCCCCTAGTCTCTGTAGTCAAAGCATTACCTGATGTCTCACCGGAGATTTTTCGTCACATTTCCTCACTAAGGATTGCACCGACAACATCATCAAACTTTAAAGTACTAGATCCAGAAACAGAGTTATTAATGGTCATAACTAAACCATTCCAACTTTCTAGCAATGAGCATAGAAATAACAGAGCCCTAACTTCATCATCAAAAGTTACCCCTACAGAACTTAACTGACTAGTAACTGTATTAAACTCATTTAAATGATCAGCAACAGATCCAGCTTCTGACATCTTCATATTAAATAAACGCTTCACAAGAAATACCTTATTTGAGGCCAAGGGTTTTTCATATAGTTTGTCCAATGTCAACATTAAACCCTCTGTTGTCGTTTCCTTTGAAATATTAAATGCTACCGACGCCGCTAGGCACAGTCGTATTGTTCCAAGTGCTTTTCTGTCGAGAATATATCATTCTGTGTCTGTCATACTCGTCAGCTTCTTTGTCTTTCCGCTCAATGGTTGGTACAGATCTCTCTTATACAAATAGTCTTCCATCTGCATTTCCACAGCTAGTAGTTTTGGCCGTTAAATTTTTTGACCCTAAACCTACAGTCTTCTGCCATTGCTCCCACTTGAACCAGGAACCCTTCTCTCCTGCGAGTTTATTAGCCAAAAAGACCTTCGGCTCTGATACCAGTTGTTAAAGAATTATATATTACAGAGCAATAAAACACATAAAATATTGCAAAAATATAAACACAGAAAACGCATAAAACAAGAGAGACACAGATATACGTGGTTCACCCAGTTTGGGCTACGTCCACGGAGAAACAACCACTCATTCTTTTTATATTATCTAGCAAACTGAAGAGATACAACCTATGACAGATCCATTGTAATTCCATTTTCACTCTCAATCTCCTCTCTCTTCCTCACTCAGAATACAGATATGCGTAGACACAACACAATTCCCTCATATATAGCGAGGGGTTGCGTTCTAGGGCAAAAAACCCTAAATTAAACATAACTTCTACTGTCAGATCTCTGCCTAATGAACGACTCAGATTGACTATGAAATTACAACATTTTACAAGGCAATTAAACATCTATTCTTAGCTTCGGGGGCGCTGCCCCCGATCCCCGGCCAGAGGGGGGGCTCTCAAAGGTTGCAGCGGACCCCCTTTGGACCCCCCTGTAGCGAATATTTTACGGGCGGCGTTGCCACCCCATTACAAACTAAGGTCCAATGCGACAATACCTTTGAACACAAAAAATAATCAAGATCCACACCCAACAATAAACTGATAAAAAACATAAATATTTTTTTTCATTTAAACAAAATACTAAATGTTGAAAAGATCAAATCTCTTTAAGTAAATAAATAAAAATTTGATCCTTAAACACCCCCTTAGTTAAAGTACTCTAAATTAATTATTAGAATCAATTCATTAAGAAATAATAAATTGTTATGTTGGGATGACATGATGAGTGTTTAGTGCTCAAACTTGTGCAAATCCTTCCCAAACACATAAGTGCACACCATTTTCGGGTTTCGAGTGGAATTTCTGGTCTATTTTTCATGCCACGTCCCTGAAGTACTGAGATGACAGCACCTTCTTCAACCTGTGCAAGCGTCCAAAATGTAACAGCCTGGGGAATTATCAATTTACACGTGTATCTTTTAATTGTTCAAATAAAATAAAAATAAATGCCATCATGAAAGCAATAAATGATGTTAGTTGGTTTTATGTGTGTTCGTTCGCTTTTAACTCGAACTCTCGGATTAAAAGTCAAAAAGATTTACCTTTGTAAGTAATACATCCACATCTATTTACTTTGACTTTTACGTCACCTCACAAAACAAATCTTCTATAATATGATCCAAATGATTTTTTAAATCATTTTCGCCCCATTTTAATTAATTAATTTTATTATTGTTATTATTATTATTATTTATTAAAATCATTTTGGCCCAATTTTAATTAATTAATTTTATTATTGTTATTATTATTATTTATTAAAATCAATACCGTATATAATTTTAAAAAGATTAGAGATTTTTGAAAAAAAATAATATTTTGTTTTTATATCTAAAAATATTAAGAAAAATATTATAATATTAATATCTTAATATCATAATAGTTTTACTAGTTTAGAAAGTCAAAAAATTGGTAATGTAAGAAATATTTTGAAAATTAGATCAAATGTAAATATAAGATGGATAATTTAAGAGTGTTTTTCATTTTCAACCTTCTTAATGTTTCAAAAGTGATAAATTCCTTCATTCCATAGTGTTTTTGGAATTTACCCAATTTCACTATAAAGCTCATGAGAATTTGTTCTTATTTATTTTCTTCTTAACCTTGGTAGAGTTAGAGAGATATTTTTTATTATTGAAATTGGGATTGATCATCTTTGTATAATTTCTTAGTTTCATTTTTCCCTCTAACTCTTTATCACTCTACTATTTCTCCTAAAATGTGATAAAAAATTGTAATATCATCTTTATTCTCCAAAATGATCTCCTTCTTTATCCCCAATGATTTAGTCAAGATTATGCATCTTTATGCAATCCCACTTGAGTTGAAGGTGGGGGTTATGGTTAGAGTTAGAGGCAATTTTAGGGAACCGCTAAACTTCCATTTTGTTTAACTTTTTCTTGTACATAAGATGCCTAGTCATAGCCTATTTTCAATGGGGAAAGACTTGCTTCAATCAAGAGGATAAGATAGAGAGTACTTCCTTTAATATTTAAAAATTGCAAGTTATAAATTGCTTTTGGATTTGTTTTATCTTCCTCCATGACTTTCCAACCCCAAATCTCGCATGCTTATAAAATAACAGGAGTGGGTAGAGTCTTAAAGAGGAGGTTTTTTTTTAATCCAAAAATATTGTTGACATGTGATTTTTTTCAAGCCCATAAAAGCTTTTCATTCTCTATTTATCATTTTATCAATGCTATAATTCAATTGAGCTCGTGATGAATATCGATTCCAAAACATTTATATGAAAGAATTTCCTCTTCTTCTAAGTATTTGTTTCCATATATGAAAGTGTCATATGTGATTTTTCTAGATTTAACTATCATAGCTTTAGTTTTGTCAATATTAACAGTCGTACCCTTTTTGGAGCATAAGTTTTCAAGAATTTTTAATTGCTTACCAAGATCGTAATAGCTTCTCAATAATAATAAAAATGTGTAAAAAAAAAGTTATTACTTTACTAATATGTAAGACCAACACAACTTCCATTTTCCAAACACTCTTCTAACTTATCTAAAATTTTATATATATATATATATATATATATATAATTAAAAAATTACAGATTGTATCCTATTATATATATATATATATATATATATATATATAATTAAAAAATTACATACGAATCTCACTTTGTATCCTATTTATTTTCAATAAATAAATAGGTGGTAATATAGAATAAATAACATAAACTTATATAATATATATAATACAAAAACTAATGAAATATTTAATTTGGGTAGGTTAAAAAAAAAGGTGTGTCCTAAAAGTCAAGAAAAGGTGGTAATATAGAATAAATAACATAAACTTATATAATATATATAATACAAAAACTAATGAAATATTTAATTTGGGTAGGTTAAAAAAAAAGGTGTGTCCTAAAAGTCAAGAAAAGGTTTTTAAATTAAATTTTGAATAGTTTTTTTAAATATATATTTTTTTACACAACAGCTAAAATATTAAACATAAAATGTCAATGCGTATTTATTGGTGTATTTGTGTGGTTTCTCCTTCGAGAAGACTAAATTGCTACCTAGATTGAATATTGAAAGCATGATTTGGCCGCCTAAGAGGATTAAATTTACAGCGACATACTTTTTCCCTTTGGGGATGGAGTTTGTTTTCATCGTTTTTTCCTCTGATTAAATTTTTTGGAAGCCAGACTTTAATGAAATACTTTTAAAAAGCTTATTAATGTGAATGATTTTCCCTTCATCTATGGTATGAAAGAGAAGGAAAGAATCAATTATATTAAAATATGTGTAATTGTTTCAATGAATATGTTTTATTTTAAAGAAATTATATTAAAATATGTGTAAGTGTTTCAATGAATATGTTTTATTTTAAAGGTGGTGATTGAATGTTTGATGATTTTAATTTTTTTGCTTGGCTAACCAATGTAATTTGGATTCATTGAAATTGCTTAATGTTTAATATACAAATAATTTTTTTAGCTGTAATTTGATTTTTTATTATAATAATGGATTATTTAATTATCTTAACTCAAAATTATTTTTCCTAGATTTCATGGAAAAAAAAATGTCTTTTATCTTATTATTTTGAGCTATTGACAAATATTTTAAACATAAAAAGGATTTTTTTGTGACTAAATTTTTTAAATATATATAAAGTCTTTTTGATATCGATCACTCATGCAATCTCCATAAATACTAGCAAAGCTTATATTTAGGTTGGTTAATTGTGGAAAGTTGGGTATATAATAAAGGGATTTCATAGGATAGGCATTCCATTAATGCTATATGAAACTATATGACGGCAAAGAAAATCTAATACTTGGAAATAATAGAATTAAATATAGTAAGAATGTCAATAATGTATTAGGATTTTAGGAGATTACTCAATGCCATGTTGGGGATAAGGTGGCACATTAACACCTTATTTACGTTAATACCCAGGCATGGCTTTGAGTAAATTCACTTTATTTTGGTCATTTCAATTAATTGAATAAATATGTATTATTGTTTGAATACCACTATGATTTTAGAAGACATTGATTACAATGGTGTGCAATGTAATTGACTACCAAATTAATAATTCTAATATTTTTTAAGAGTGTTTTTGAGTTGGTAGTTTAGATCTTGATAAATTCAATAGATTGATATGATTATAAAGGCCCAACGACAATACTTCCCCATCCTCACCCTTATTTTTTCTTTATTATTTCTCGCCATCCTCATCCTCTTATATTTATGAGGGTGTGGGTGAAGGGAAATATTAAAGAAATCTTAAATATTTTTTTCTCTAATACTTCTTCCCACTTTGAGACTCTTGCTTGATGAGTGGTAACAACCTCCTCCTTGAGTGGTTCAAATCCTATATGAGGGTGATTTTGGATATGGGAGTAAATATTAGAGAAAAAATAAATTAAAAGCCTCCTCCTCAAGTGTTTGGATCCTATATGAGGGTGTGGTTAGGGGTGGGGAGAAATATTAGAGAAAACTTAAATATTTTTTCTCTAATACTTCTTGAGTCACTCCCACCCTCAAATAAGTTTTCTCTAATACTTCCCGCCACCCTCACCCTCATTTAAGTTTTCTCTAATACTTCCCCTCATCCCCACCCTCATTTAAGTTTTCTCTAATATTTCCCCCCATCCCAACCCTCAATTAAGTTCTCTCTAATACTTCCCCCAACCCTCACTCTCATATATTTCTGAGGGTGGAGGTGGGGGTGGGGGTAAATATTAGAGAAAAATAAGTTTTATCCTAATGCGACGAGGTGGGGAAACCATTAGAGCTCTAATACTCATCCCCCACCCAAATAAGTAAGTTTTCTATAATACTTCCGCCCACCCCCACCCTCATAAATAAGTTTTCTTTGATACTTTCTTCCACTCCTTTAAGTTTTCTCAGATACTTCCCCTACCTTGACCTTCATAATAAGTTAAATAAGCTAAATAAGTTTCTCTAATACTTTCCCCCATTCCCACCCTCCTAAATAAGTTTTATCTAATACTTGCCCCTGCCTTGACCCTCATAAATAAGTTTTCTCTAATACTTCCCCACCTCCAAACCTCATAAATAAGTGTTCCTTAATGTTTTTCGTGACCCCCACCCTCATAAAAAAGTCTTCTCTAATACATTGTTAATACTTCATCTCACCTTTATCCCCATACTTATTTCAATTTTCTCTAATTCCCCTACACCTCCACCCCCATAAATAAATAAATTTCCTCTAATACTTCCCCTCACCCCATCCTTGTAAATAAGTTTTCTCTAATACTTCTCCCCACCCCTACTATAACACCCTCCTCCCACATTTACCCAAGTTAATATGTTTGTTGGGGTAAACATGTGACGAGGGGCTACTATGATGTGATTCGACTCCCCATGTATAGTTATGGAAGTGGAGCCGACAAAACACAACCAATATGACTCTCCGCACATGCTGCAGAACCTCTAGGAACTAATCAACCCTTCCAGGTGACCAACCCCTGAGACAACTTACCTTTTCAATTCCCTAGAGCCTCAATTGCTCCCATGACAAGGCATGCATGTGACTAAGATCCTCCAGTCACTCCCACAACAAGGCATCCATGTGGTTGTGGCATTTCTCAGGCAGTTATGTGCCAGCGACCCCAGATTATGTGCCACTTTTTAGGGCTAGGACTCAGTCCACTGCCCAGAACTTCATGAAAATTCCAAAAATGATAAATAACATTGAAACAAGATTACTAATGAAAAATTAGATCAATGACTTGAATGTACCCCTACTAGCCATGACATACATTTCGTCAAACATGTCACAAATATGTAATCTATAGGTCATAACAACAGATCTGAGCATAGGGGTCTCATACTTATCTGAGATTCATTAAAAAACATTTTTTCTCTATCAGAATAGCTACATTATCATCTATTAGGTCATGTATTCATTGTACTTTTAGTTACTAATCAAAACATGATGGGATCCATACATCAATTTTGTCATAAAACACACTCATAACCAGCATATAACCAACAGAGATAATAAGGATATAACATCCATAAGAGTCACATATGAACAAGTATATTTACCCATCAAATACAAGAGGAAAGGAGCTCATATTAACATATGAAAAATGCAACCAGGTCTAGGACTTCCACGAACCACCCAACCATTGATTGGATGAAACAAATATTTCTTTCATCCAATCAAGGGTCAGGTGGTTCAACCAAATATTTCTTTCAGCCAATCACCCTCGTGCCATATTCCAAGAATGAATGTGGGATCTCATAAAACAACTCAATCAAAACCAAACCAGTGCTTCCAGAGTCCAAGCCACCTCAAACCTCAACCAGTGATTCCACCTCACAATCGAACATCAGTAACCATCACCAGATTGGTCTCTACCCAAGTTGTCCATGGCTCCAGAGCATTTGTTCCAACCATGGCTTCCAGGACTAGTAACTCAACCCATAGTTGTTGTCGGGCTTCTGAAGAGTTTTTCCAAGCAGGGCTTCCAGGACTAGTAACTCAACCCACCAAGAGCTTCCAGATCGTTTATCCAACCAAGATTCTATGACTAGTAACTTAACCCAAGTTGTTACATGGCTTCTAGAGAATTTGTCCAGCCATGGCTTCCAGGTACTAATAACTCAACCCACAGCCAAAGGAACATGAGCACCAACCAGAAAACAAAGATAAAACCCAAAACACCATGTATATCCAAGAAATGGAAAGGCTAAGTACATCCATTGTCAATCTAAGCAATCCTCCATGCCAATGACAGATCATGACCAAGAAACCACATGCATGCCAAAACTAGCAATGAAATCATTCATGCAACTCGGTACCTGCAATCAAAACTCATTGTAGCTATTGATCTCGATGTCCTCTTGCACTTTCCTACTTTTAGTTTGCCTTCTTGCTCCAAATCCCAAGTATGCCACACTCCTCAAAGGGTGCTCCAAGAAAACTCTAAGTATCCAAGAGTATGAGAGAGAGAGAGAGTAGAAAATGAGAGCTCCAAAATTGAACTGACAAAAAGTTGAACTGACCAAAAGCTATGTATTGATCCTCAGAAGCCTTTTTATTAATGAGGCCTCTATTTTCTTCAATTTTCCATTATTTCCGTCATTTTCCTCCTCCCATGCAACCCGTGACCTTTCACCTTCCTTTTCTCCCAATTTCAATTACTTTGATAAATAAAATTCCGATTAATGATAATTTTCCTTTCAAAAGCCTTTTCCAATTTCCTTATCCATTAATTAATCACAAGTGATCCCCATCACTATGTTTTGCCCAACATTCATCTTGGAATATGTGCCCCATGACCATGGTTATTGTTTTTCCTTTATTAACTTTATTACATGGATTTTTTTACCAAGGTTGTTACAAAACTCTCCCCCTTGGGGGAACACCATCCTCGGTGTTCAATGACACCTAAAACCAACAAGACTACTAAAATAAAAACACATTGCCTATGGAGATTTATAATTTAGCTCGTTGCAATATTTACAATGATCAACCTGCTGAGAATCAAACCAACATCAGAAACATAACAACATGACAACCATAACAACATGACACCCATACTACTAATTGGAGATTTATAACAAAGCTCAAGGTGGTATTTACATCCGTACACATTATATACATATACCAAACATCACACCGAAACATATTCCAAAAACATTTGCTCAAACAACGAATAGAGAAGGATTCATAGCCCGTATCTGATCAACCATCTCCCATGTAGCTTCATCAGGCCCAAAGTGCTTCCACTGCACTTTAACCTGCTCGATCGCTCGATTCTGAAGCATGAGCATCTTTCTCTGCAAAATGCACCGAGGTTTCGGATGGAATTCTCCTTTTGGTTCCACCTAAAATACAGACTAGTCAATCACATGATCAACATCTTTAACATACCTCTTAAGAAATGACACATGGAAAACATCACGGAATTTCACTGTCAGAGGCAGTGCAAGTCGATAGGCTACTAGTCCAGTCCTCTCAAGAATATTTAAAGGTCCACAATACCGAGGTGCCAACTTGGCACATGATCCAATCATCAAGGAGCTCTTCTTGGGATTTATGCACAATTACATATGTTCCCAAACCTGAAACTCCTTAAACATCCTATTTTGATTTGCATAACTTTTTTGTTTGTCTTGTGATGCCTTCATATTCTTCTTGATTACTTGGATTTCCTGTCCCATCTCTGCTAACATGTCCATTCCAATCAGCACCCTGTTCATTGGATCACTCCAACTGATGGGAGTATCAAAACTCCGCCCATACAATGCCTCAAACAAACCCATCCTCAAAGATTCTTGGTACGTATTGTTGTAAGCAAACTCAACCAGTGGAAGTTACTATTCCCATTTCCGCCGCTGATTAATCACATACATCCTCAACATGTCCTCTATAATCTTTTTGACTCTCTCTATCTGTCCATTTGTCTACGGCTGATAAGTTGTACTAAAGGCTAACTCTATACCCAAACCTGCAAATAACTCTTTCCAAAATCTAGAAGTGAACTTGGCATCCCTGTCTAACACAATATTCTTCAAAACACCATGAAGCCTCACTACATCTCTGATGAAGACCTGTGCTACATCATTAGTTGAATGTGTAGACATCACTTGAATGAAGTGCACTACCTTTTTCAACATGTTAACCACAACCATAATAGAATCATGATGTCTAGATTTCCTCGGAAAACCTGTAATAAAGTCCATGGAAATGACCTCCCATTTCCACTTTGGAATCAGAATTTGTTGTAGTAGACCACTTAGATTCTTATACTCAGCATTTACCTTTTGACAATCCAAGTACCTAGCCATAAAATTTTCCACTTCTTTCTCCAAATTTGGTCAATAGTATAACTTCTTTACTATTGTCAATGTCTTTTGATATCCATGGTGACCTGAATATGGCTTAGCATGAAATTCCCTCAAGATAAGCTTCGTGAGCTCAATGTCATCTGGAACATATATCTTGTCCCTAAATTTGACTAAATCATATGTTGTGAGATGATAGTCGTCCTCCATAGCACATGTACCATGTTGTAACCTATTCATAAGCACCATATACTTGACATCTTGTTGTCCTTCTTGCAAGATCTGATCCTATAAATTTTTCCCATAAGAAATCCTAGATGCTATGTGATTTACCTGTATTCACCTGCTAAGAGGGTCTGCAACCCTGTTCTCTTTACCTATAATGTACTTGATCTCAAATTTTAACTCACTGATCGTGGCCAACCATCTATCTTGCCTGGCATTCAGATTTGGTTGGTCAAATAGATACCTCAATCCAATATGATCACTGATCAAGATGAACCGCCTTCCAAGAAGATAATGCCTCCACATCTTCAGAGCATGCCAACTCAAGATCATGTCTTGGATAATTCTACATGTGATCATTAAGTTCCCTTTAGTCATAGCATATTACATGTCCTTCCTGCATTAGCACTCCATCAAGTCCTCTCTTGCAATCATTTGCACATACCACAAACTCTTTGCCTAGATTTGCAATATTTAACACTGGAGCATTCTTCAACAACTGCTTCAATTGTTCAAAACTTGTTGAACATTCTTCTGTCCATTCAAACTTATTACCTTGCCTATGCAATGATGTGATAGGATATGAAATCATAGAGAAGTTTCTAATGAAACTCCTATAGTAACCTGTCAGTTCCATGAATGATCATACCTCATACATATTTCTAGGATCTACCCATTCCATGATAACCCTTATCTTCTTTGGATCCACTGCTATGCCTTCCTTAGAGACCACATGCCCCAAGTGGTGTACCTTTGTCTGAAATAAACTACATTTACTAAGCTTAGCATACAACTGAAGCTCTCTTATCACTCTCCATACTGCTACTAAATGTTTGGCATGTTCTTCCTCATTCTTGGAATATATTAAGTATGTCATCAATGAATACAATAACAAAATTGTCTAGATAAGGACGCAACACATTATTCATCAAGCACATAAAAGTACTTGGAGCATTAGTTAGACCAAAAGTAACTACAACAAACCCATAATCCCCATACCTAGTGATTGGTCCGGAAAGAAGTCTTGTAGATGTCCTCTTCTTTAATGCGTACCTAATGGTATCCTGGTCTTAGATCGATCTCTGAGAACATTGTTGCTCCCTTCAACGGGTCAAATAAGTCATCAATCCTTGGCAATGGATACTTGTTCCTTATGGTCACCTTGTTCAACTACCTTTATTCTATGCACAACCTAAGAGTACCATCCTTCTTCACAAATAAGATCGGTCCACCCCAAGGTGACACACTTGGCCTAATGTGCCCCTTGTTAAGCATTTCCTTCAATTGAAACTTCAATTCCAATAACTCTGGTCTGCTCATCCTATATGATTCCTTTGATGCTGGTGTTTCCCCTGGTACCAACTCAATAGAAAATTCCACTTCCCTCTAAGGCAGAAACTCTGGAAGCTTTTCCCGAAACACATCCTGAAACTGTTGTAAAATCGGGTACCTACTTAAGACATCCACATCCTCAACTTCATTACCTTTTTCACTAGAGATATGCACTGCAAATAGCACACACCCTTTTTTGCAACTACGCTTTCCTACATTGTTGTTACCATTCTAACTCATGTTTCCTTGTTCTTACCTTACAAGATTCTTTGTTCCCCATTTTCATCCAAACACTCAATAGATTTTCCATAACAATCCACCTTATTCCTATGAAGATATAGCCAATCCATACCCAAAAGCATATTATATGAACCCAACAGAAGTACATTCATATGTGTTGATGTAGGCATACAATTCAATTGAAATGCACAAACTCTTACCCAGCGATGAATTATATTCTTTGTACCTATAGTCAATTGCACTAACCAATATTCTACATGCACTTCTTTATTCAAACCACATTTATCCAGCGGGTCACGATTAACATTAATATAATTAGATCCAGGTTCAAACAAAATAAAAACAACTTGATCACAAAGCTTATTGTCCATCCCGATAATAGATGCCTGGTGATCAGCCCGATTTTTATCCAACGCTGCATAAATTTGAGGAACACCCTTTCCAACATCCCCCAATGTCTTTGCTTCCTGGGCACTGTAAATCTATGGTCTACCACCCTGATGTTGTGAACAATTTCTCTTATGATGATCCTTTCCACAAGTCCAACACTATATTGGCTTCCAACCTACACCCTTGTTCTGCTCCTCAAACTAAAATTCTTGTCCTCTGTAGATGCACTGAGCTTCTTATGTGGTGTTGCATTCTCTTTTTTACCTGTGTCCTGAGTCCTTGTTTAATTCTTAACCCGTTTTCCTTTATTCTTTGCATTACCTCTCCAAGCTCTCTTAGTCTCATATCTGCACCTTGATTACTTGTAACAATTCTTTAGCTTCTGGATGGCCTCCTCCAATGATCTAGGCTCATCAAACTCAATATTGTCTTTAAATTCTACTGGAAACCCATTGATGAATCTCTGAATCTTCTCTTTCTCCTCCTTCAGATAAGGCACATATCTCAATAACTCAAAAAAATTGCATGTGTACTCCTCATCGGTCATAGATCCCATCTTCAGCTCATAGAATTCCTTTGCCCTATCGTCATAGTATCTCTCTGATAGATACTTCTTCCTGAATAGTCTCTCGAACTCACTCCAAGTCAACTCCTCTTCATGAATACCTCTGACATTATTTACATCTTCCCACCAGATATTTGATTTACCTTTAAGACTGAATGTAGTTATTTTAGCCTTCATGTTTTCTCATTAATCATGCAACGAGAAGAACTTGTTCGTTCCAACAACCATGGTTTGGCATCCTGTGACTTCTTCATTTCCCTACCAAATGTAGGTGTATTTTCTTTCTTGAAATCATCTGGAAAATATCCCTTGTCACTCCTCATGTAAGGATGATAGCAATGATGACCGTGATACCTGTCTGAAACAGAACTAGAGTAAATCCCATGTCAACTGCCTCTCCTATCAGGTGCATCCAAAAATATTCCATCCCTGATTGTGTCATATATATACGACTTATGCCCACCATGTGACCTACTACCATATCACCCATTAGTCCTATCCTCCTTCCCATGGTTGATCCAAAGTGGTCCCTATCTCTACTAGTATGAAAATCTCTAAAGGATGATTGCCTTAACTTCTGCTTGTTTCTCCTATGCTTGCATGATCCTGCCATTATCTGTTTTACAACTCCTTATTTCTGCCTTCAAACTTCTCAATGTGTTTACAATGTCTGAAGTGTGCCTAACTCCATGTTTCTCATCTGATCCATAGGGAGAGTCTCGTGAACTATATTCTACCATTCTGTTATTCATCTTTGATGTTCTCTTCCTGCAAGGTATATCATGTCAGTTAAACCAAACTATAAACAAACCAACACACCTCAGTTTAGTTCAGGGAGGATATCTCGTCTGTAATATCAACCAGATTAGCATGACATATATATATATATATATATATATATATATATATATAATCACAATCATCATAATATATAGACATCATCTCCATCATCAACCCATTACCATGCATAATTTCACAACTACACACCAACTATAAATAATGCATACATAACAACATATAATCATTAACATGCATAACCAATGCATTACCGACATACACTCACGACAAACACATCCAAAAACAGTAACATCAATTTTCACATGGCGGCATAAATGCAACCATGACCAATCCCATGCATACACAACAAGCACATAGACCACTAGCATGAAGAACACATATCCAACCAAGATGTATGCATGTCCAACGCACACTTCTCATCCAGTCCAAGGGGTGAACCATGCTCTGATACCACTCTATAACACCCTCCTCCCACGTTTACCCAAGTTAACCAGTTTTTTGGGATAAACATGTGATGCTATGCTACTATAATGTGATTCAACTCTTGATGTATAGTTAAGGAAGTGGAACTGACAAAACATAACCAATCTAACCCTCCACACATGCTACAGATCCTCCAGGAGCTAACCAACCCCTGAGACAACTTTCCTTTTCACTTCCCTAGAGCCTATATTACTCCCATGGCAAGGAATGCATGTGAATGGGACCCTCAAATCTCTCCCACAACAAGGCATCCATGCGACTGTGGCCTTTCTCAGGCAGTTATGTGCCAGCAACCCTAGATTATGTTCCACTTTTTCAGGGTCGGGACTCAGGCCATTGCCCAAAACTTCATGAAACATCCAAAATTGATAAATAACATTGAAACAATATTACTAATGCAAACATTTAATCAATTAATTGACTGGACCTCTGCTAGCCATGACGGGCATTTCATCAAACATGTCACATATATGTAATCTATAGGTCATAACAACATATTTGAGCATAGGGGTCTCATACTTATCTGAGATTTGTAAAGAAACATTGTTGATCTATCACAATAATGCATTATCATCCATTAAGTCACTTATTCATTGTACTTTCAGTTACTAATCAAAACATGATGAGATCCATACATCATGTACATCATAAAACAGACTCATAACCACCATATAACCAACATAAATAACAAGGATATACCAACCATAAGAGTCACATGTGAACAAGTATATTTACCCATCAAATATAATAGGAAAGGAGCTCTTATTAACATATGAAAAAATAAATCAGGTCCGGAACTTCCAAGAACCACCCTACCATTGATTGGCTAAACCAAGTATTTCTTTTATCCAATCACCCTCGTGCCATATTCCAAGCATGAATGTGGGATATCATAAAACAACTAAATCAAAACCAAACTAGGCCTTCCAGAGGCCAAACCACCTTGACTCTCAACCACTGATTCTGACTCACGGTCATACATCACTAACCATCACCATATTAGTATCTACCCAAGTTGTCCAGGGCTCTAGAGCATTTCTTACAACCAGGGCTTTCAGGACTAGTAACTAAAACCACCAAGGTCTTCTAGTGCGTTTGTCCGAACAAGGCTTATAGGACTAGTAACTCAACCCAAGCTATTACAAGGCTTCTAGAGTGTTTGTCTGGCCAAGGCTTCCACGAACTGATAACTCAACCCATAGCCAAAGGAACATGAGAAGCAACCAGAAAATAAAGATAAAACCCACAACACCATGGTTATCCTTGAAATGGAAAGTGGTGAGCACCAATATTGCAGCAATAATGCTGCAACTCCTGGGTTGCCTACTTTACTCTTATCAACCTGGTAGTTCGTAACAAACTTGGAAGCGATGGTGCTGTATGCATAAGTACTAGTTCTTACTGCAGGTTGTCGCTTGGTCAGCCGGCACAAGATCAATAGGAGCTCAAGCCAACTTCTATGGATTCCAGAAGAAGCTCTATATGTGATGAAAGGAAAAAGAGAGACTACTCTATAGATTCTATTCTACTTGCAGAAAGGAAGACTGAAATGTAAAGAAAACCAAGGAAATCCTAATTAACCAACTAATCCTACTTTTGCAGAAAGCACTATGAAAACCATGAAAAGAATTCCATTACCTACTCAAGGAAGTAAACAACATCTAACTAAGCTATTTCTAGAAGTAAATGAGCAAAAAACATCTTTTTGGTTTTTTATGTATGTTTATATGAATTTGTTATGCATGTAATTTATTTGTTTGTGAAGGTGGAAGTGAATAGGTGGCGTTAAAGGGCGGTTTTGGGACTTGAGAGGATGTAGGGTGGTGTGGATGGGTCCTAGGAGGTCTAAGGTGGCCTTCTGGAGGATTTTCCTATACTCAGCCTTCAAAAGAAAGCCTACAGGAAAATCTACATGAGGACATAGGAAATCTACAAGAGGAAAAACAAGGTTCTACAGGAGGCCTACAGGAGGAGGCCGAGAACATTTTTCACTGTTTTGAGGGTGTGAGAGTGGGTGAAAGAGGTGGATGAAGGTTGGAATGAGGTGTATGTCACCTAGGGTCTACCAAGAATCATTGGGAAAGAGAAAGAAGATTGGATTTGCTCAAGGAGAGAGGAAGAAAGTCTATGGAAAATGCAGGAAACTAAGGCAGAATGGAGGGGAGACTTGGGCGACCTGTAGGGCATGGATTAGATGGAATATGGGATGGATGATAGGCTGGCCTACTTCTAGAAGAGATCTGCTGCATAAACAACTGACAGTCAACCAATAAGATCAAGCAAGCAATGAAATAAGTGCATCTAGGAAAACAGAGTTTTGCATTAGTCTAAACTATTATCTATGAAAGGAAATGCTGAGAAATGTTGTAGGAGAGGAAAGCATGAAAGAAGATTACTGAAAATAAAGAAGTAAGCATGATGAATAAGATCTGAAGCAAAAAAGAACTAGACTATTAACCAACTAAGAAGTTGCAAACACTAGAAGTCTTATGAATGAGGAAAATCTGTGTTTTTGGGGCAGCAAGAGGGTCTTTGCCTCAAATCATGGTCCCAAAGGGAGGAAGAGAGGCCAAGGCATTGTTGCTAGCCTTTTGAATCTTTTCTTTATCACTACTTAACCTGCTATAGAAAGCACAAATGGAAGCAAACTACTGTATCATCAAAAGCAACCTATTCTTAATCATAAAAGAAATGAATCTAACAAAAACCTAATCTACAAACTGAAATGAAACATACAAATACAATTAAAGAGGAGCTTGGTTGTTTGGATTGCGCCCTAACCAAGAGCTTCAGCCCTCTAAGGTAACTTAGTGCTAACTCAAAAAGGATTCCATCTTTATTCTCAAAACAATAACAAGATTACATGAATTGTCAAGATAATATGCTTGAAGTTGAGTAGAGTTTACATAAGCAAAAATGTAGCAAAAATAAAAAAAAAAATCCAACCCTAGTGAGGCCCTGGGCCTCTCTACTTATACAAATGAAACTACCAACAACTTCCTTAAAATCAGGGAGGCTTGGCTCCCAAAAATCGAGATAATCATCAGTCATCCTCCACTTACTCGATTGCCTGCTAATGCATGACTTGGCTGCTTGTACTCCGAGCTGAATGAAGGGGAATTCGAAGTGAGGAGTAATAAATGAGGGGGATTCCCTCCTATAATTCCTCTCCTTTGTCCACTTCGAGTTATTGCTGCCATTTGTCCACTGGATCCTTGACTTTGACCACAAAATTCATCAATAATCCGCATTAAACACATATTAGACCACATGGCATCATAACTAAC
The DNA here is from genome assembly GCA_031772625.1 of Pinus tabuliformis. NCBI lineage: Eukaryota > Viridiplantae > Streptophyta > Pinopsida > Pinales > Pinaceae > Pinus > Pinus tabuliformis. The sequence continues at coordinate 1,502,808,533 of CM062817.1, read as the reverse complement.
TCAACTCACTATATAAGCATAAATATAATCAAAAAATCATACAATAAGCTAAGAGAATGGTTGATTTGACTAGTTTAGGAGGTAAAATGAGCCCATATAATTACCCATTTATGAGGCTCATCATCACCCCCTACTGAAAGTGTTGCTCATCCTCTGAGCAACTTAGTCCATCTCCTCATCTTTGATGGCCCTGGTGGCCTCCCTAGCATCCCATGCTTCTGATGTGGTCTCCTCTTCCTTGTCATAGAATCTTGCCTTCCTGTCTATCTCTTCCCATTGCTCCTGCTCTTCTTCTTCTTTTCTACCTAGCAACAGTGGGGGACTCAATTTTAGGCCAATCCAATTGACCTTCAACCTCTGCATGGAGCACTTGTACATTGGCACTCTCCTTAATGCCTCTTTCATCCTCATTGGGGAATGATATTCCCTGATCTGCAAATTGTGTGGTAAGGTGTTCCATCTCCTCATACATGCATGCACATAGTCATCCCCAAGTAACCTTTCCATATCCTCAAAATGTGCAATGGCTTGTGCCTGATCACTTATATATCTAGGGGCAATTTGAGGATTATTGGCAAGCAGGTTATGTGTGCTGATGAGTGCCATGGGGTCTGATGGCTCAGCTCTGATCATTAATGGCTCATTCTGCTCCTTTATCATCAACCTTCTTATTTTTGCTGCCCTTAACTCTTCATGGTTCATCCATGAGGCCATGGCCATTAGTTGCAGGTCCCCTAGCCTAGCATTGGGGTCCCACACATTCATGTCTATGAGGGCCATGTTATGCAGGTAGAATTCTGCCATCTTTGCCTTATCTTCTGATGTGCTTTGGTCACACAAGTCCATAAACTGCTTGTAATCTTGGAAAGGAATTGTGCCTCTTTGTGCCAAAGTCTTTATCTGAAATTGCAACCATTGGTCCTTGAGATACAGGCCATAGGATTTTGCTAGTGTCCTACATTGCAATGCCTCCATGGACCAGCTGGCCATGCATGCCAGTTGGGTCTCTTTCTCTTGCAGTTGTCTTCTTAGCAATTCATTTTCAGTTTCAAGGTGACTTCTTGTGATTGCTTCTTTGTGTCTGACAGCACTTAACTCTCTGCCCATTTCTATGAGTTTGTTCTCCATATGGCCAATATCCTCAACTCTTTGGATTTGGCTATTTGCATCCACTTATGGGTCCTTATTCTCTCTTTCTCTAATTCAAAGAATAATGGAATTGCAAATTTTTGTGGAATTATTCTCCCCCCCTCAAGAAGATTGTAGTAGGAGCCAAGACTGGGCTGGGGATCAGGTTCTTGTAGCTTTGTTTCTTCCTCCTTTCCTTGTGGCTGTCCTTCTACCCTTTTCTCAAGCTTTTGGGTCTCCTGTAGTTTTGACAGGGTCTCCTGTAGAACTGTCTGTGCCTCCTGTAGGACTATTTTTGGGTCCTCTAGTTCTACCTTTTCTTTCCATGTAGGAGATCTAGGAGTCCCCCTTTCAATGTGATAGGTGCCTTGGAAGGGGATTCTTTCCCTTGGGTAGAGGGTGAATCTTCAATTATAATTGGCACTTTTGAAGGAGGTTGGGGTTTCCTTGTTTTGGTCCTTGTGCTCTTCCTAGCTCTGAAATACATGGAGGTCTGCCTTTTCCTCTTCTGTTTTGGCTTAATTGGTGTGTTGAGGGCAGTGAGAGTAGCTACTCCCTCTCTTTCTAGAGTCTCAGGAGACACTTCTGTCTTTTCTGCCCCTTTTTCTCCTCCTTTTGTCTCTTTCTCTGTCTCTGTTTCTTTAGCTTCCTCCTCCTCTATCTTGGTTTCTTCCTTCTTCCCTTATTGCTTTTCTAAATCACCAGTTGCTTCACCTTCTCCCCCTTGTTGCTCTTCCTCCTCATTGCCAGTAGGACTGATATCATAGGTTAGGGTTTTTATGTCATCTTCAACTGTCATGTTTCGGAAGATTTCCCATGCTATAGGTAGTGTAAATGTATGGAGGGCTTCTTCCACTAAAATTTTGATTAACCCATGGTGAGCTAGCTGCTCTGGATTTCCTACTTTTACTTTAGTACTGGAGTCAATGAGGGACTACAGGAGGAAGTAGGGGATGCTGAGCTTCCGAGGGGCTGGAGTGTCCATGCCATACCTTAATTCATGATGGATTCTAAAGTGGTAACCATAGACAATGCTATACCTCCCCTCACAGGAAATATACTTGATTATTTGGTAGCTAACCTCATCCCAAGGATATGGTATGCTAGCACTTCTTATGCCATTTTTATCTTCTACAGGGGTTTCATTGTTTTGGAAGAAGTTTTTCTTGGCAACTTGGCCAATTGGTTTTTCATCCTTACTCCAAGGCAACCCAAGAGGAAGGGTAGTGACCCTGATAAATTCAGGGGTTATCTCCATGGAAAGGCCTCTAAAGGTGACAATGGCTTGTGTTCTAGTGTGAGGGACCAAAGAGTGGGAAAATTCTTGAGCAATTTCCTCATGAAACCCTCAAAATTTCTCAAAAAAGTTCATCCAATTTGCTCTTGTGAATATGTCCACTACTTGGGGATGTGCATGGAGCCTGGAGGAGTTGGTGGGATACTTCCTTATAAAACCTCCTGTCATTTCATTTATGCTTCCTTGGGAAATCAAATGTGGATATGGAGACAACAATTTTTGAAGAAAAACATAGAAACAGAGAGACTGTATTTTTCATTTTTAAGAAATAAGCAGAAATTCTTTTATGTATTTCCTCGACCTAAAGCTTTATTTCCTCCTCAAAATTAAACCACTACTTGCATGCTTTGATATTCAATGGGGGAATGCATAGAACCTACCTCCTCATCCCGAGAATTGTGCTAAAACCCGTGTTTTCTCCCTCCAAAACAACTCACTGGTCGTCCTGTAGAAGACTGTTGTCCCTCCTATAGAATTCCTGTAGGTTCTCCTGTAGAACCTGTAAGTGCTCTTGTAGAAAATGCCGAGAGCAGGGATATGGGAGATATCAGTGGAGAACGATGGTTACAAGGTTGTGGGGGCATGAGAAGGTTACATGAGCAGAGTTTCGAGGAGAGAATGAAGGAAAAGGTGGTGGGAGTGCTCGGGAGGAGTACTTATTGATTTTTATGGATATTTCCGGTGATGGAGGGTGAGCTGGCCAAGTGTACGCTGGCCATATTTGAACCGTTGGTCCCAACCTGCCTTGTCATGATGGCCCTTTCCTCGTAAACATCCCTCATGATTGCATTGGAGTTCACACTTCCTCCACTACCTGTCCTTGACATCTCTCTTGAGTTGACTATGCGCACGTGTAGGTGACATCTGTGGATGAGTGGAGTCAACTACATGAAGGTGGCCAAGTTAACTGGCCACCTTTCCCTCGTTCAACCTCAACCATCTCGTTGTTGTTGCATGCCTTCTAATTACACAAATGCAAACAGAGGAGAGGGTTAGTTACTTACCTGAGATCCAAATGCATTTGGTGTGAGGTGATGTTGCTCTCTCTCTCTGCTACATGCCTTTGTTTCTTTTGATGCATGTTGTCTACTTGCTGATGAGTGGCTATGCTTTGTGCAGGTTCTTCTCTAGCTGGATCTGATCTTTAGGTGTCTTCTTCAACCTTCATATTTTCACCCTCTTGCTGCTGATGCTGGATTTTAATGGGATCAGCTGCTACAGGAATTCCTACAGGAGCTCCTGTAGCTGCTTCTCCCTTTGAAACTTCAGCTTCTTTCTATGCTTGGAGTTGTGAGGATGATGCTAGAAATGTAGATAGAGATGGAGAGGTAATGGGTAGGCTTCAGGTGAGGTGGATGGTGTTGTTTCCTTTCTTATTTTTTGTTTTTTTGTTTTTCTTTTCTTGAGAAACTGTTTTTTTCTGTGTTTTTCTTGGACAGGAAGAAGAATGATGCTTGGGATGTGATTCAGGCTTAGAAATGATGGCAAGGGGGTTGGAAGACTGCAACAGGATTTATAGATCTTTTATGAAGCTTCCCTATCCTTCAAACTAAGTTTTATATCCATTTCTGGCTCTCTGTAATTCCTACAGGAACCTCCTGTAGAAAACACAATTTTCGAAAAATGATGAAAAAAAATGCCAAGAATGATGGAGAAAGGTGTGGGAAGGTAGGATAGGTGCTGGTATTGGTTTCAAGGCTCCCTTGGCACCTTCTGCTACTTCCTGTAGTCCTCCTGCAAACCTACAATGCAACTGGAAATTCATTTTTCTTTTTCTCTCTCTTTTTTTTTTAAAGACAACTAGGGCACCTCAGGGAGGTTTTCACCCTAATTGCCTGCCTTGGGCGCCTCCAAGGGAGGTTTTCACCCAGGGATCTTATTTTTCTCTCTTCCTTTTTTTTTGACATCATTGGGCCACCTCAGAAGAGGTTTTCAACCCAATGATGGGACTCAAGCGCCTCATGGAGGTTTTCACTTGAGTCCTTATTATTTTTATTTTTTTTTCTTCTTCAGTGAGTGGGTGAAGTGGAGGCTAAGACATGCTCCACTACCATCACTGTCTTATTCAAATCTTCAATGAACTCTCGCTTGGAGAGGGGTTTCTTGTAGACTTTCAACCGGTGTCCATTGACAAGCATGGGGATGGCTTCATCATCAATGGTTCTGATCAGAACTGAACCATTGTCATTGCATTTCTCCATAGTGTAGGTCCCAACCATCTTGTCCTCAGATTTCCCTTGAAATATTTGTATCTTGAATCATAGAGTAGTGCCCAATCTCCCTCTTGGAATTGCTTCTCCTTGATGTTTCTGTCATGCCATATCTTTCTCTGAAGCTGAACTACCTCTGTATGGAGAAGGGCCTGCATTCTGTGTTCATCCAATCCATTAAGCTGGAGTAATATTCATTTCTGTGCATGGCTGAGGTCTAGGTCTAGCTAAGCTGCCATCCTCAGGGTATTGAATTCAAATTCTATTGACAACAAAGCCTTCTTCCCATAGCCCAGCTCATAGGGTGTGAACCCGGTAGTGGTATTCCATGTTGTGTTGCAGGCCCAAGTGGCCTCAACCAATCTGTCCGCCTAGTCTTTTCCTGTTGCTGCTCACTACCTTTGTCAGGATCCCTTCCAATGCTCTGTTAGTGACCTCCCCCTGCCCATTGGCTTGTGGATGGTAAGGGGTGGAAGTCCTATGCTTGATTCTATGATGTGTAAGCAGGTCCTCAATCAAATTGGAAGTGAAATAACTGCCTTGATCTCTGACCAACTCTCTTGGAACTTGTAGAATATGTTCTCTCTCAAAAATTCAGCTACTTTTTCCTCTGTTGCTACTTTCATTGCTTTTGTCTCTGCCCACTTTTTCAAGTAATCAGCGCACACAATGATGTACTATTTCTGCTTTGAATGAGGGCTGATAGGCCCCACAAAGTCCATGCCCCACTTCTCAAATGGCTTAAAGGTCACTTGAGGTTGCATGGGCATTTCATCCTTTGGAGTAGGTTTCCCCATCCTTTGACACCGATCACACTGGCTGGTATATCTCCTCACATCCTGATGAAGAGTGGGCCAATAGTAGCCTGCTTGCAGTATCTTGAAGGCAGTTCTTTTTGCTGCAAAATGACCTCCACAAGGCCCGTCATGACAGGTCAGGAGGATGTCAAAGACCTCCTCCTCCCTGACACATCTTCTCAAGATCTGATCTGGGCCAAGTTTGAAGGGGTGCTTTTCCTTACTATCTTGCTCTTCTCTTTTGAGGACAAGTGTGGTGGGAACTGTGCTGAAACCAAGTAGTTTGCTATATCAGCAAACCATGGAGAGAGTACTGAGATAGAAAATAGGTGTTCATCTGGAATTTGATCATCCACCATTCCTTCTTCACCTGCAGGCAAATTTACTCTAGACAAAAAGTCAGCAACAACATTTTCTTTACCAGGCTTATCAACAATGGTCAAATCAAACTGCTGCAGTAAAAGCAACCATCTAATAATGCGAGCATTTACATCCGGTTTGTTCATTAAATATCTAATTGCAGCATGATCAGTGTGCACAAAGGTTTGATAGCCTGTGATATAATGTCTGAATTTGTTTAAGGAATGCACGATAGCTAGGAGCTCCTTCTTGGTCACTGTATAGTTTAACTCCGCCTTTGACAAGTTTTTGCTTATAAAGTATATGGCATAAGGCAACTTTTCATCAATTTGTCCCAAGGCTACTCCTATTGCTTTGTTTAAGGCATCTGTGTGAATGTGGAAAGGTAGGGCCCAGTTTGGGCCTCTCAAAATTGGGTAGTCACGAGTTTGCTCTTCAAGGTATCTAGGGCTTCTTGACAGTTTTCCGACCATATAAACTCGACATATTTACCTAAAAGGCCAAACAAAGGAGAGGCTAGCTTGCTGAAATATTTAATGAATCTCCGGTAATACCCAGCTAAGCCTAGGAAACTTCTGACATATCTCACCTTTTGAGGAGGTGGGACCCTTTGGATGATGGCAATTTTGTTGGGGTCCACTTGCAGTCCTTGTTGAGATATTGCATGACCTAGCACGATCCTTTCAGTCATTAAAAATTCATATTTTTCCGGATTGAGGGACAGGTTCATCTCAATACATTTGTCTAGAACTTTTCCTAGATTAGATAAGGCTTCCTAAAAGTCAGAGCCATAAGGAGTAAAGTCATCCATATATATCTCTACTGCATCATGAACTAATTCAGAAAATATACTCAATACCGCTCTTTGGAAAGTGGTTGGAGCGTTACACAAACCAAAAGGAAGGACCCGGTATGCAAAAGTACCCCAAGGACAAGTGAAAGTGGTCTTATCTTGGTCTTCTGGGCTGATTTGAATCTGATTGTACCTGCTAAACCCATCTAGGAAAGAGAAAAACTTTTTCCCTGCCAGACTGTCTAACACTTGATCTATTAAAGGTAAAGGAAAATGGTCTTTTTAGTGGCTTTGTTCAATTTTTGATAGTCGACACAGATTCTCCACATACCATTTTTCTTTGGCACTAGCACCAAAGGAGAGACCCATTCATTGTCAGAGATGGGATAGATGAATCCTACATCAAGCAATTTCTACAGTTATTCCTTAACAATATCTTTAAGTGTTGGGTTCATCCTCCTTTGAGGCTGCCTGACTGGCTTGCAACCCTCCTTGATGTATATATGATGAGTACAGACTGAAGGGTGCACTCCCTTCATCTCCTTATAACTCCAGGCAAAGGCATCTAAGTGCTTTCTCAACGGCTACACAGTTCCTTCTCCTGGGAAGTGGATAGGGATGGATTGATTTTCAAGGTTCTTTCTGGACTGAACTCCATATTCTTAACACGGAGAGAAGTGGAGTCAGCCGCACAGAGATCAATTGAGGGGTTGTTTTGGGTTTTTCTTACTATGTCCTCTAAGGGAGATACACTAGGAGGTGGATTCTAAATCAGATTTTCAATCATATCATCCTCATCTTGTTGTTTCCCCCCCATGGCGATTTCTAATGCACAAAGCGATGCATAATAGACTTCATCATCATCTTCCTCCTCCAACCAGAGAAGTAGATCATGTTCTAACAGGGGTTGGGCAGGAGCATATAGGATTAACTACTTAGACATATTCCCATTCTTTATGGTCATGTTCACAGCTTGGCAGCTGATGTAGGCATCGACAGTATCCAACCAGGGTCTTCCCAGAATGAGAGGATACCCAGTGAGCTTTGCCTTTGGCTGGAGAACTAAGAAATTAGCAGGGTACTCCCAAGAATCAATGGAGACCATAACATCTTCCACAATCCCCTCAGGGGTCATGGTGGAGCAGTTTGCTAACTGTAGCACGGTTGTGGTATTCCTCAAGGAGCCCTGGAGGTTGAGTTTGAGCATTGTGTCCTTTGCATCACATTAATGGCAGCTCCCAGATCAATCAAAGTGTGTGGGATCATGGTGCCATTGATGTGGAAATCAACTACTGGGCTTCCAAGGTCCAGATATTTTGGACAGATTACCTGCCCCAACATCAGGTCAGACAATTGCCCTATGAAATTGATGGTTGGGGCATCTCTCTTGTGCCTTCCTGGATGCCTAAAGCACTTCTCTTTGATCAACCTATTATAGATAGGCACATCCTTTATGGCTTGGAGAAGTGGTATCTTCACACATAGATGTTTCAATTCTCCCAGGAGTTCAATTTCTTCTGGGGTAGGCTGAACTGTCATGGATAATCTCTCAGGAAAGTGTGGAATTGCTTTAGGTTCACTTTCCTCTTTATCCTCTTCAACCTCCCTGGGTGGAGGCTGGCTATCTGGGAGAAATTTCCCAGATCACAAGTTAATTTCCTGAATCTCCACAGCGTAAGTTGGGCATGATAGTTCCCCACTATACACTTACTGATCCTGTCTGTTGTTCGGGTTCAGATTTGGCTGGGTAGGAATTTTGGGTTGGTTTGGTGGAGCAGGAGGTAACGGTTGTGGTTGGGCAGGTGGTGGAGGCAAAAGAGTGGGAAGAGAGTTGTATTGGGGCCTCCACCCCTGATGAGGTGCATTCCACTGAGGTGGTGGCTGAGCATAGGATTGAAATGAATGGTTGGCTAGTTGGGCATGATATTGAGATGTGAAGGACCAAGGAGGAGGCGTGGACCAGGAAGGATGAGCAGGAGGGCCCCAAGAAGGTATGGAAGTGACTTGGTTGGGGTTGTAGTATGCCTGAGATGTCCCTTCCATCCCCTGCTGGTATGGTCTCAGTCCATGTGGCCTTCTTTGGTTTATGTAATAGAGTGGTTCAGTGACATCCTCAACCCCTTGATATACAACTTTAAGTCCGAGCAAGGAAGGGCACTTATCTGTAGAATGATTTTCTTCACAAACTGAACAAACCTCTGTAGAGTTCAATGGGCATTCATTCCTGGGATGCCTCCTGGTGCATCTAGGGCAAAAAATGGCCAAAGATCTCTCTGCTTCCTCTTGTTTCCTTTTGATATGCAAGGTATCCATTTGCATGGCAAGAGTCTGCAGCATCTCACTCTTGAAGTCTTCTAGCATGTTTCCAATTTCTCCTTTAATGGATGAGTTAGAGGAAGAGGTATTGGCTATGGGTTGACTCCCCCTACCTTTCTTTCTGGATGCTCTAGAATGGTTTCTAAAAACAGTCTTTATGTCTTCATAGGACAATTGGTAGATGTCTCCCCTGTCCAGTAGATGGAGGGTGTCTAAAATATCTTCCAGAATTCCCCTGAGCAGGACCCTCTTCAGAGACTCAGGGTCAAGTGTACACACGACCCTTTTGTAACTGAGCTGGAACCTCTCCTCATAGTCTTCCAGGGACTCATCACTTCCTATAGTCATTCAGAAAATTTCTTCTTTAGTATCTTTTGACCTATAATAGTCTCGATACTTTTTGTTAAAGGCTTACTGCATTTGAGCCCAAGTTGTGATACTATTGCCGGGTAATCCCATGAACTAGCGCAATGCTGCATCCTTGAGAGTAGAAGGGAACAGTTTCAACTTTTGCTCATCTTCTACATAGTCATAGGTTTGATAGATAATAGCAAACTCAAACAAAAAGGTGTCATGATCTTCTGTAGTCAGACCATGGAAATGAGGTAGGGAGGAAGGTCTTATATTCTTCATTTTGGTGTCCCCATTGGTCTCCCGAATGGGAAAGGTACCCTCTATTCTCTATCCATTCCCCCTATCATTTCTGTGTTTAGCCATTGGCTCCAAAGGAATGTTTTCCTCTTCTTCTTACCCTATAGGTTCTTCAAATATGTTTGTTTGTTCACCTAAGGGTTCTTCTTGATCGCAGCCACCGAAGAAGAGAGAAGGTTGGCTGTGTGAAGCAGTGGGGGTGTTAGGCAAGAATTTTCCTGAATTATCTCTATTCCTATGAGGCATGAAAGGAAACCTTTTTGGTTGGTTTTTGTCTTTTTCCCCACACTGATAGTACCTGCGACTGAAATTGATTGAGAAAAAACAAATTGCAACTAACTAAAATGAACTTGCTGAAATGAAATTTGCAGAATTGAAAAGGAAAGCAAGGAAATGCAGAACTAGAGGAAAAGAAAGGACTAGCCTACTTTTGCTGAAATAAATTTGTAGAATTGAAAAGGAAAGTAAGGAAATGCAGAACTGAAGGAAAAGAAAGGAAATGACTATTCTACTTTTGTTGAAATAAACTATTAGCAGAATGTTGCAATAGAAAATAGAAGAAAGCAGTTATCACAGGATACTCAGACACTTCCCCGACAACGACGCCAAAAAGTGGTGAGCACCAATATTCCAGAAGAAACTCTATATGTGATGAAAGGAAAAAGAGAGACTACTCTACAGATGTTATTCTACTTGTAGAAAGGAAGACTGAAATGTAAAGCAAACCAAGGAAATCCTAATTAACCAACTAATACTACTTTTGCAGAAAGCACTATGAAAGCCATGAAAAGAATGCCATTACCTACTCAAGGAAGTAAACAACATCTAACTAAGCTATTTCTGGAAGTAAATGAGCAAAAAACATCTTTTTGGATTTTTATGTATTTTTATGTGAATTTGTCATGCATGTAATTTATTTGTTTGTGAATGTGGCAATGAATAGGTGGCGTTAAAGGGTGGTTTTGGGACTTGAGAGGATGTAGGATGGTGTGGATGGGTCCTAGGAGGTATTAGGTGGCCTTCTGGAGGCTTTTCATATACTCATCCTTCAAAAGAAAGCCTACAGGAAAATCTACAGGAGGACATAGGAAATCCACTGGAGGAAAAACATCGTTCTACAGGAGGCCTACAGGAGGAGGCCAAGAGAATTTTTCACTATTTTGAGGGTGTGAGAGTGGGTGAAAGAGGTGGATGAAGGTTGGAATGAGGTGTTAGGGCACCTAGGGTCTACCAAGAATCATTGGGAGAGAGAAAGATGATTGGATATGCTCAAGGAGAGAGGAAGAAAGTCAATGGAAAATGCAGGAAACTAAGGCAGAATGGAGGGGAGACTTCGACGACCTGTAGGGAATGGATCAGATGGAGGATGGGATGGCTGATAGGCTGGCCTACTACTAGAATATATCTTCTACATAAACAACTGACAATCAACCAATAAGATCAAGCAAGCAATGAAATAAGTGCATCTAGGAAAACAGAGTTTTGCATCAAACTAGTCTAAACTATGATCTATGAAAGGAAATGTTGATAAATGTTGCAGGAAAGGAAAGCATGAAAGAAGACTACTACAAATAAAGAAGTGAGCATGATGAAGAATATTTGAAGCAAAACAGAACTAGACTATTAACCAACTAAAAAGCTGCAAACACTAGAAGTCCTATGAATGAGGAAAATCTGTGTTTTGGGGCAGCAAGAGGGTCTTTGCCTCAAATCATGGTCCCAAAGGGAGGAAGAGAGGCCAAGGCACTATTGCTAGCCTTTTGAATCTTTTCTTTATCACTGCTTAACCTGCTATAGAAAGCACAAATGGAAGCAAACTACTGAATCATCAAAAGCAACCTATTCTTAACCATAAAAGAAATGCATCTAACAACAACCTAATCTACAAACTGAAATGAAACATACAAATACAAGTAAAGAGGAGCTTGGCTGCTTGGATTGGGCCCTAACCCAAGAGCTTCAACCCTCTGAGGTAACTCAGTGCTAACTCAAAAATAATTCCATCTTTATTCTCAAAACAATAACAAGATTACATGAACTGTCAAGATAATAAGCTCGAAGTTGAGCAGAGTTTACATAAGCAAAACTACAGCAAAAATCCAACAAAAATCTGACCCTAGTGAGGCCCTAGGCCTCTCTACTTATACAAATGAAGCTACCAACAACTTCTTTAAAATCAGGAGGCTTGGCTCCCAAAAATCGAGATAATCATCAGTCATCCTCCACTTGCTCGGCTGTCTGCTAATGCATGACTTGGCTACTTGTACTCCAAGCTGAATGAAGGGGAATTCGGAGCGAGGATTAAGAAATGAGGGGGATTCCCTCCTATAAGTCCTCTCCTTTTTCCACTTCGAATTATTTCTGCCATTTTTCCACTGGATCCTTGACTTTGACCACAAAATTCATCAATAATCTGCATTAAACACATATTAGACCACATGGCATCATAACTAACTCAACTCACTCTATAAGCATAAATATAATCAAAAAATCATACAATAAGCTAAGAGAATGGTTGATTTGACTAGTTTAGGAGGTAAAATGAGCCCATATAATTACCCATTTATGAGGCTCATCAAAAAGGCTAAGAAAATCCATTGTCAATCCAGCCAATCCTCCATGCCAATGACAAATCATGACCAAGAAACTACATGCATGCCAAAACTAGCAAGGAAACCATACATGCAACTTGATACCTGCAAGAAAAACATGTTGTAGCTATTGATCCCGATGTCTTCCGTGCTTTCCCACTTTTCCTTTTCCTTCTTGCTCCAAATCCCAAGTATGTCGCACTCCTCCAAGAGTTCTCCAAGAAAACTCTAAGTGTCCAAGAGTATGTGAGAGAGATAGTAGAAAATGAGAGCTCCAAAACTAAACTGAAAAAACGTTGAACTGACCAAAAGCTAAACTGAAAAAAGTTGTGTGCTAATCCTCAAAAGCATTTTTATTAATGAGGTCTCTATTTTATGTAATTTTCTATTATTTTCCTTCGTTTTCCTCCTCACATACAACTTGTGACCTTTCACCTTCATTTTCTCCTAATTTCCATTATTTTCATAAATAAAATGTCAATTAATGCCACTTTACCTTTCTAGAGCCTTTCCCATTGCCTTTGGTAATTTGATTAGCCATTAATTAATCACAAGTGATCCCCATCACTTTTTTTTTTCCAACATTCAACTTGCAATACGTGTCCCATGACCATGGTTATTATTTTTCCTTTATTAACTTTATGACATGTATTTTTGACTAGGGTTGTTACAAAACCCTCCCCCTTGGGGGAACAATGTCCTCGGTGTTCAATGACACCTACAACTAACAAGATTGCTGGAAGAAAAACGCACTACCCATGGAGCTTTATAACTTAGCTCGTTGCAGTATTTACAATGATCACACTATTGAGAAGCAAACCAACATGATAAACATAGCAACATGACAACCATAACTACAGACACCCATACCACTTATTGGATTTTATAAAACAACTCATGGTGGTATTTATATCCATACACATATATACATATACCAAACATCACACCAAAACATATGCTAAAAACATTCGCTCAACTAGAAAATAGAGAAGGATACATAGCCTGCATCTGATCAACCATCTCCCATGTAGCTTCAATAGGCCCAAAGTGCTTCCACTGCACTTTATCCTACTCGATTTCTCAGTTCTGAAGAAAGAGCATCTTTCTCTACAAAATGCATTGAGATTTTGGTTGGAATTATCCTTTGGGTTCCACCTACAATACAAACCAGTCAATCACATTATCAACATATTTAACATACTTCTTAAGCAATGACACATGGCAAACACCATGGAATTTCATTTTCAGAGGTAGTGCAAGCCGGTAGGCTACTGGTCCAATCCTATCAATAATCTTGAAAATTCCACAATACCAAGGTGCCAACTTGGCACATGATCCAATCCTCAAAGAGCTCTTCTTGGTCTTGATGCGCAAGTACACTTGTTCCCTAACCTAAAATTCCTTAAACATCATGTTCTGATTTGCATAAATTTTTTGTCTGTCCTGTGCTGCCTTTAGATTCTTCTTGATTGCCTACATTTCATGTTCCATCTCTGCCAACATGTCCGATCCAATCAACACCATGTTCACTAGATCACTCCAACTGATGGGACTATTAGAACTCTGCCCTTACAATGCCTCAAACGGACTCATCCTCAAAGATTCCCAATACCCATTGTTGTAAGCAAACTCAACCAATGGAAGATACTCTTCCCACTTACATTGTTGTTGCATCACATACATCCTCAACATGTCCTCTAGAATCTTGTTGACCCTCTTTGTCTATCCATCTATCTACGGATGATAAGATGTAATGAAGGCCAACTTTGTACCCAAACCTGCAAATAACTCTTTCCAAAATCTAGAAGTGAACTTGACATCCCTGTCTGACACAATCTTCTTTGGAACACCATGTAGCCTCCCTACATCTCTGATGAAGACCTATGCTACATCATTAACTGAATATGTAGACTTCAATTGAGTGAAGTGCACTACTTTTTTGAACTTGTCAACCACAACCATAATAGAATCATGCTGTCTAGATGTCCTCAGCAATCCTGTAATGAAGTCCATGAAATGACCTCCCATTTCCACTTTGGAATCAGAATCAGCTATAGTAGACCACTTGGATGCTTACACTCTACTTTTACCTGTTGACAATCCAAGCACCTAGCCACAAACTTTGCAACTTCCTCTTCAAATTCATCCAATAGTAGAACTTCTTCACCGTTGTCAATGTCTTCTGATAATGTCTCTCTGATATCCCGGTGACCTGAATATGGCTTAGCATGAAATTCCCTCAAGATAAGCTTCTTGAGATCACTGTCGTCTAGCACATATATCTTGTCCCTTAATAAGAATAAACCATTTGTTGTGAGATGATAGTCCTCATCCTGATCACTTGTACACTACTGTAACATTTTCATAAGCTTTGTATACCTATCATCCTGCTGTCATGCCTGCAATATATAATCTTGTAAATTTTCCCACAAGAAATCATAGCTGCTATATGATTTACCTGTATCTACCTGCTAAGATCATCTGCAACCTTGTTCTCCTTACCTTTAATGTAATTGATCTCAAATTCGAACATACTAATCATGGCCAACCATATAGCTTGCTTGGAATTCAAATTCGGTTGATCAAATAGATACCTCAATCCACTACGATCACTCATCAAGATGAACCACCTGCCAAGAAGATAGTGCCTCCACATATTCAAAACATGGATGATCGTTGCCAAATCAGGATCCTGTGTTGGATAATTACGCTACTGCTCATTAAGTTCCTTGATTCATAGCATACTACATGTCCTTCCTGCATTAGCAGTCCGCCAAGTCATCTCTTGCAAGAATTTGTACATACCACAAACTCTTTGTCCAGATCTACAATCTTTAATGTTGGAGCATTTGTCAACAACTGCTTCAATTGTTCAAAACTTGTTGCAAATTATTTTTCCATTCAAACTTCTTACCTTTCCTCTATAGTGATGTGATAGGATATTCAATCCGAGAAAAGTTCTTGATTGTAACACCCTCCTCCCACATCCACCCAAGTAACCATGCCAACCGGGTAAACATGAGACGAGAGGCTACTATGATCATATTCGACCTCCTATGTGACTTTAAGGAAGTGGAATCGATGGAAACATCACACACAGTCATCCAACATCATCAACAGAACCCTCAGGAGACAAGTCAGCCACTCAAACAGCCTGTCCCTGGGTCCCACTATTGTTCTGGATCTCTTAGCCATAGTCGCTCTCATGCTATGGGCACGGGAGCGACCAACAACCCAAACTCTCTCTCACAGTGATGCAGGAGCATTCAGCTCAGAAGAATCATTGTATTTTAGTAGACATAGGGTGTCTTGTGTTTTAAGGAAGTTGGTTTCCTAAGTGTTGAATTAATGTAATTATTAAGGTTTTGAGTGATAGAAGCTAGAATAGGGATTTAATTAAGTATAGTGAGGCACATTTGTAAATTTTCTTGAATGTTGGAGAACATGAGAGATTCAGGATAGTTGAGAGATTTGAGAACCAATTGAAACTTAGATTAGGAGTTCGTTCATGATTTTGTGGATTAGAGAGGATCCTTAGAGATAAGGAAGATATTTTAGCATTTTTTTGAGAAGGTTATGGATCTAAATAGGAATTGGTTATAGAATCCTTTTGTATAAATGTAAGCCTAAAAGGCATAGTCAAGTTAGATAGTTAGATAGTTAGTCAAGTTAGCTAGTTAGAGGCTTGATTGTAAGCCTATGGGCAGGTAGGAAAACAGAGGCCACTGATACTGAAGATTAGGACAAGGAGAGAGTTCATGTGTAAATACCTTTTATTAATACAAACAACTCGATTATGAGTTTATTGTGTGTGTATGGAGTAATTGAGTTATAATTTGTGTGTGAACTAGAGTAAGTTCTGTGTAACAGAGGTTGCAGGTGGAGTTCGAGCATAACACAAAGAAGGAGAATGATAGGAAGGATTGTATTGGATCGCTTGAATCCATTCGAAGGATCACAGTCAAGATTCAAGAGTGACAATGATTAAAGTGTGCGGAGTTAAGCTCAAGAGGAGTTTGTGTTGCAAACAACTAAAGACTCAAACCCTGAAGTAAACCCGAAACCACAGAGGACTTTGAGAAACCATGTAAAGGTCATAGGAATGAAGTGACTATGATGGGAATCGTCATATCCTTGAGATCGACAAATATTAATGTCAGAAGAAAATGGAAAAGGAATAGATCTGGATCGTTAGATTCGACAGATCCATTAGATCGATGGTGATTAGAAATTGTGAGGGTAGGAGAGTACGGATTTCCTTGATCATGGCTGAGGACCCACACTCACTCCTAGCCAAAATCTCATATTCAACCTTTAGATCACAGTAACGGCGGGGGTTAGGCCTGTTTTTAAACCATGTGCTAGTTGAGGATCTGCAGGCCATAGATTTGATGACCTCGTATATCCAACGGATATCGGGTCATAAAGTGATCAAACGTTAATCTCAGAATGGACCTGAAAATTTATAGATTAAGGATTTATAATCCTTATCGGCTTCATATGGGCAGGTAAACGTCGCACAAGATTCTGTGCGATATCGCTACTGACCATTGGATCAAGTGTGCCTTGATCAAATGGCGGAGGACCATGATTAGGTTGGTTGATCGGGTGTATCATTAACCGCCGGATTGAACGGTGAAGATTAATGGCGGAGATTGAAGCCAATAAGGCTTGGGCCTGAGCGGACCCGAAAAGTTTATCGACGCGAGTTAAAGTTATTTGAGTTCCAGAGGATGAGTGGAGATCACACGACAGCCATTGATCTGATGGAATGAAATCGATGGTGGAGATTGAACCGATAAAGGTGGGCCTCGGAAAATGTGTCAAGGCCGTGGAAAAAGTGGAAAGGTAAGGTTAAATGTGGTTTATGTATATTTCTATTATATGAGGTTATAATAGAAATAAAGTGGATTAAGGGCAATTAACCATGGTATGATTAGTGTTGAGTAAATCCGAGACCAGAGTAAGAGGGTATGGTTAATATGTGCAGGTTTAAGAATTAACCAAAATTATGAGGTTGAATAAGATTCCACTGGAGAGGTTAATTAAGGTTTAGACTATTGAATAGTCTTTGAAACATTTCCGCATGAGATTTTATTAAGGGGCCTTAAACCTTAATTTCTGAAGGTTTGACTAGGCAGGTAATTGAGATTCTTGGATAAATGAGATTATGCATTTTATATGCATACTGTGGGTATTGTCGGCTTCGGCTGGCATCACACAAGCTTGCCTGCCAGTGACTAGGGACCAAAATTGTCAGTTTTGTGCCAGTGATCTTGGGATTCAAGCCACCTTTCAGGCCCATAACCTAGGCCACTGCCCAGAATGGAGTGATAGCTTGAAATCACTAAAACTACAGGGAAACAATGATGCAAAATCAATAAGATGAAAAAGAACATAACGAAACCCCTACTGTCCATGCCAATAATTTCATCAAACATATCATCAACATGTAACCTACAAGTGTAAACAACATAATTAAGTGTAGGGATCTCATACTTATCTGAGAATTGCTATGAACCATTGTTCCCTCATGTCATTTTCTACATTATCATCTATTATGCCATAGATACACTATCCATTCATTTACAAGTAAAAACATGCTGAGATCCATACATAGCTACTGTCATAAAATATACATATAACCAGCATAATAGGAACATAAATACCATAAACATGTCAGCCATCAAAATCCACATATACATCAATACATTTGCACATGAAAATCAAGGGAATGAATTCTCATTAATGAATGCAATGAACCAACCAAAGATGAGACTACCACGTTCCACCTGACCATAAAATGGTTGAGCTAAATATCTCTTCATCCATTCACCCTCGTGCCATATTCCAAGCATGAATGTGGGACTCAAACCAAAAGATCCAATAGGGCACACCAAGACTAAACCACCTCAACAGGAAACTAGACTTTTCTGTAATCCATCCTGGATCACTAGGCTAACATAATGAACACATCATAATAGGTTTACATGATCTCCACCTGATCACTAGGACAAACAAGCATGGATGCCACCAAATTTATCCACCTACACTGTAAGAATTTTCCCGTCTCCTACTCTCTAAGGCTTTACCGCAGTCCAAACCCGGATCACTAGGCCCTAAACTGAGATGCTCTCTCCAGTCTTTGCAGCATATCACGAACCTAGGATTACTAGGCCCAATGGAGAGAAAAACACCTCTTGGCTTTACCGTATATCCTACCATTCATTGGCAAGGATTCCTAGGCCCACCGAGGCAACACAATCTTGGCTTTACTGCAACCCATAGTCTAGCTCAAGGGTCACTAGGCCAGTGGATTTACCGTGATCCACAGTCTGGTTCAGGGACCACTAGGCCATGTTCTCTATCATTCAGAGATCCACCCCACTCAGCTTCGAATCCATCCAGCAATCCAGCTCAACCAAAACATGAGAACCCCATCACACCATGGCTATCCAGAAATGGCAAGGCTAGGCTGAAAACACTGTTACACCTAGAAAAACCCAATGCCATGATAGAAAAGAACCACATGTAATGCCATGCATGCAAATCTAGCAAGGAAAATACACATGCACGTTGATACCTGCAATGAAGCTTATTGTAGCTGCTTGATCCTGCCTTTCCTACTTGATCTTTGCTTTGTCTTGCCTTCTTTGAATTTCTTGCTCCAATGCCAAAATGCTCCAAGAAAACTCTAAGTTTCCAAGAGTATGAGAGAGAAAGAATAATTAGAGAGCTCCAAAATTCAACTGACAAAAGGTTATCAACTGATCCTCAGAATCCTTTTTATGAATGAGGCCTCTATTTTCTTCATTTTCCTTCATTTTCCTCCTCAAATGCAACCTGTGACCTTTCACCTCATTTTTCTCATAATTTCCATTATTTTCATAAATAAATGTGCCAAAAATGCCATTTTGTCTTTCCAAATCCTTAGCCATTACCTTTGCCAATTTCCTTAGCCATAAAACCAAATGAACACACTAGGATGTCTTTCCCAACATTAAGCTTGGAATATGTGTCCCATCAATTGTGGTCTTATATATTTTTACGTGGAATCTTCACCAGGGTTGTTACAGAACTCTCCTCCTTGGGGGAAAATTGTCCTTGGTGTTTAATGATACCTATAACCAACAAGACTTCTGAAAACAAAACATATTGCCCATGGAGCTTTATAACACAACTCGTTGTAGTATTTACAATGAATGACCTGCTCAAAAGAAAAACATCGTGACAACATGACCAGATAACAACCACACCGCACACTGGAGCTTTATAAAACAACTCATTACAGTATTTACAATAACCACATATACACATATGCACATTTGTTAAACCAGCAAATAAAGGATATGATGCCTGCATCTGCAACAAGGGAATCCAAAGGCTCACACCTCCATCCTCAAGTAATACCAGGATTTACCTCCTTCCCAGGAAGTCCAGAATCCACAGCAACCGTTAAAGCTACATCCAATGTCCAGCGCTACAATCATGTACCACTTGTTCCCTCAGTGAATAGTTACTAGGTCATTGTTCCAGGGTGCACTCCCAATGTGCATCTAATTCCATATGGCGATGCTAATGACCAAAACAAATCCATCCCTGACCTTCCCTTCTCTGTTTCACAATCCCTCGGGCAATCCGGTCAATCCCTTACGTGCAGTCACTCACCTTCCAAGTTCCGATGGCACCCCCCATCCCAAGCAGTCCCTTCTTTGGCAAGGCTTCCTCACATCGGAAAGATACAAGAACCAAGGCATATCCCTGCCTCAAAACCATCATACTGGTCATAGCATGCTCATGGAAATCAATGGACATTATTGGGTAATCAGTTCATGAATTTCCGTTCCAAGCACATAATTTCCATTACATTCATATAAATTGAAATAGCCTTAAATCATACCTCATTAGTAGTTTGTTAATAAGCTACATTTGCAATCATGTTTGCTTCCTGTCACAACAAGTCAAACTAGCATATTTGACCAAATAAACATGTATAAACATATCACATCAAGTTAGCTCAAAACGTAACCATCATAGATCAAAATCAAAATCACAATCACATGTAACCATCATAAACCATAATCATAAATCACATGTAATCATCATAAACTAGAACCATAGATCACATGCATAATAAAACTTAAATACAATACTGATACTTGTCCTTCATCGATCCTTACTTCTTCCTTTGTTCTTTCTATACACACATCGGATCGATTGCCACACCCAACAACACTCAGTTCCTTTTCCTCAACCATGTGCACACACACATAGTGTACATCCCACACATACAACCACACACGACATACCACACCATGCAATACATGCATTCACACCTGACATACAACGCATACACCTACACCCAGTGCACAACACAACACAATACATGCACCTACGTCCGGTGTATGACACGACACAACACATATACATACACAATGTACATCACAAGACATACATCCGCACACAACGTGTGACACCACAAAATGCATACACATACATCCGATATACAACACAACTTATACATCCATACCCGATGTACAATGCCACACAATACATGTACCCACACAGAGTACAACACAACAAGTATGCATGTCATGACACCACAACTACACAATACACATACATAGTACCGCATGCCCGCAACACAACATGTATGACATGCACTCAATCCCACATGTACACCAGTACCATATGTACAACACGTACATAGTACCACCTGTACAAAGCACCACCTACACAACGTGTGCACTGCATCACATGTACACAACACCACCTGCACAACGTGTACACAACACCACATGTACACCGCACCACTTGTACAATGTGCACACAATACCACATGTACACAGTACCACATACATGACATGTACGCGACACCACATGTACATAGCGCCACATGCACAACATGTACACAACACCACCTACACACAACGCCACTTGTACAACATGTACACAACACCACATGCACACAACACCACTTGTACAATCATGCACACCACACCATATGTACATAGCACCACATGTACAACATGCATGCAACACCACATGTACATAGCACTGCATATCCAACATGTACATAGCATCATTTGTGTACATAGCACCGCATATCCAACACACGTAGATCACCATATGCACACAACACTATATGTACCACCTTGTACATAATCATTGCATAACCACATGTACGCACACTATATACATAGAACACTGCATGCACACAACATCACAGATGTAACATGTGCAACATATACAACATAAGCCAAACAATAATACCTCACATCCAAAAGTGCATTGTCTCTACCAAGAAACC